>AP025059.1:27793308-28119808 GCA_036186865.1 Eustoma russellianum
GGTTTTTTTTTTTTTTTTTTTTTTTTTGAGAGTCATTAGTCGGCCGGTTTGATCCAGTCATGAATAAATAATAAATAAATAAATAAATGTATAAACAAATAAAGGCTTTCGTCTTACGTTCTCCATGGTCATGCAATTTGATGAAAACACCGACCTACATATATTTGAAGTAGCAACATAGCTTTGAAGGCAGCAGTTACCAAAATTCTCTCTCTTTTATTATCTTGCTTTCTCTGCACGATTCCAATGGCAGAGTTGAAGAATCAATGCGAAGCAGAAGACAGTTTGCTCCGGACTTCCAAAACTCGAACCCCAGATAATAATATTAGAATATCCCCATCATGGTATTCCGAAGAAACTGGAATCTATCACAGCAAACACCCTTACGTTTCATTGCCTTCAGACCCTTTTCTTGATATTTTTTCATTGATCTCTTCTCAAACACACCATGGTTTCACAGCCCTGATTGATTCTTCATCTGGGTTTTCAATAAAATACTCTGAGCTTTTCCCTCTGGTGAAATCAATGGCTAGTGGGCTACACCAAATGGGAGTTTCACAAGGTGATATTGTCTTGATTATGCTTCCAAATTCAATTTTGTTTCCCATTATCTTTTTGAGCGTGTTATCGATTGGTGCAATTGTGAATTGTATCAATCCTCTTAGTAGTTTGTCAGAGGTAAAGAAACAAGTTCTTGAATGCAGAGTAAATCTAGGATTCTGTCCTCTTGAAAAAGTTAGTGATTTGAGCACTTTGGGATTTTCTGTTTTTGGGGTGCCTGAAGATGCAATCTTTGGTGGAAGTTCTTCTTTTCATAAGCTTTTGTCTAGCGATCCAATTTTGGCTCCAAGGACTAAAATTAGTCAAAATGATACTGCTGCAATATTGTATTCATCAGGGACTACTGGATCTTGTAAAGCCACTGTCTTGACCCATGGTAATTTTATAGCATCGATTATACTTTTTGTTCGATTTGATGCTTCACAATATGACTACTTGCCTACAGAGAGTGTGCATTTAGCTGTTGTCCCAATGTTCCATATTTATGGGATTTGTCTTTTTGTTATGGGATTGTTGTCCTTGGGTAGTACTATTGTTGTTATGAAGAAATTTGATGCTGATGGAATGGTGACTGCCATTGAAAGATATGGAGTCACACATTTCCATTTGGTTCCGCCTTTGTTGATGGCGTTGACAAGAAGAGCTAGGGAAGTTCCTGCTAGTAGTTTGAGCAGCTTGAGACAGGTTTCATGTGGAGCTGCTCCTGTTGCATCAAAATGCATTGAAGATTTTGTCAAGACATTCCCTGGAGTTGATTTTGTTCAGGTAATTTGCTGATTCATGAATGAAAAGAAAATATCATGTTTTTCTTTTTTGTTTCCAGTAAGAAGGGGTAGCCTTGCTTAATTTTGGATGCTTATTGAATCATTAATTAAAAGGGTGCACCTCTTCATCCAACATAAATTCATGCAATAGAATTTCTGGGATTACCGTTTGTCACGCAGGGGAATGAGCTGTGAGGATGTAATGGGATTGTTTTAACTTTAACGGAAATCTCATGTGATCTCGTGGCTTATGTGGGTTTGAGCATTTTAAACTAAGGCACGAGAAATTGGTTTTCAAACATGTTTTCTGTCATTTTACCATAACACAACAGGAGGCGATATATATATGCTAGAAAGCAGAGGAGACGATAAAGCTAATTCCTTCACTTGTTCTATTGTATAATTTGCTTAAAACAAATGGATAATGCAACCAAAGAGATGATATGGTGGCTAATTTAGATAAATACATTGTGTACATGGATAGTGAACATCTCAGTTGCGTTGGTTGTCAGGGTTATGGCCTGACTGAATCAACTGCTGTTGGAACTCGTGGACATGTTACAAACACGTGTTGTAAGTACTCTTCTGTTGGACTTCTTGCTCCGACTATTCAAGCTAGAGTTGTTGATTGGACTACTGGTGCCTTCTTGCCTCCTGGCAGGACTGGTGAGCTTTGGCTACGCGGTCCTGGCACCATGAAAGGTAATCATTTCCTTTACTATCTTTATTTCCATACAGGTCAAATGCATATAAGTCTTAGTTTGTACATGCACAATTAGACCTTTTCTTTTCCTTTCCCTTTTCATTGTTTACCTATTCATGGTTGTTATAATGAACTTGCACTATTTGCTAGATTGACTTAATATTATCTCTCTTCCTAAGAGCCAGTGGAACTTCTTGAGTGCAGAATAAGAATTTTCTCTTGCTATTTTCGCTATCAAATCAGAATCATCTGATCAAATTCCTGCAATTATGATACACAGTTAATGTTACTAGCTGCTATTTCCTCCGTCCCTAAAATATTATCTTATTTGACTTTTTGACATAGTGTAAATTACATTATGTTGAAAAATCAACTAATACTATATATATATATATATGTGTGTGTGTGTGTGTGTGTGTGTGTGTGTGTGTATTTTGTGAAGGCAGGAGTATATATTTTACCTAAGAACCTCAGTTAACATGGTCTTATACTTCTATAGTTACCATGATGTTCACAGTGATACCTCTCTCTCTCTCTCTCTATCTCTCACTGCCTTAGTCAGGATACTTAGAGCAGGGTACTTAAACTACAAAGAGCTGCCTTTTCTCACGTCAACTTGTTTTTTTTTCCAAGTATATCAAACTGAATAATATGTGTTGAAAATGCCTCTGAATCCGCAGGGTACTTAAACAACAAAGAGTCTACTATGTCTACTATTGATAGAGATGGTTGGCTACATACTGGAGACATCGTGCATTTTGATCAAGATGGATACATGTATATTACAGATCGATTGAAAGAGGTCATCAAATACAAAGGGTTCCAGGTATACCAAAACTCCAGTTGTTTTACATAGCTGGTTTCAGTAGCTTATCAGAAGATCCTTTTTCTGCTGCATTGATTTTCAATAAATAATATCCAAAATTCGTGGCCTGAGTTGACTTTGTTTGCTGTCGATGGAAAACATTAAATGTATTTAATTCATCCTCTTGCTCTGCAGATTGCTCCAGCTGATCTTGAATCCACTCTAATGTGCCATCCGCACATCCTTGATGCTGCAGTAACAGGGTAAGTCTGATCATTATATGCTTTTTAATCACTTATAATACAGCATAATCTGCTAAATGAAATTATCAGTCTACTATTGGAAATCAAGAACTAGGTCGACCATAATTTATTTCTCAGTAGAGTTGAAGTGTAATTGCATCAATAAGAAAGAACCTAGACAAAGAAGAAAAAAATCAGCTATTTGGACAGTCTTTCAGAGGGTGTCACAAGACCAAAAGGACATAAATTGATATATATATGTGTGTGTATATATATATATATGTGTGTGTGTGTATCTATATATATATATGTATATATATATATGTGTGTATATATATATATATGTATATATATATGTGTATATATATACACACACACACACACACTTTTTTTCTGAATCTACTGTTCTTCTATAAAGGGAAATTCTGTATATATGTCATAGGTTTCCAAGGGATAAAAAATGGTTGATGAATTAATGTGAGATTTTTATCTATGAAATGTTTTTCACTGGTCTAGTATTCCTCTGATAAACCCTCTATTTTATCAAGACTTTTTACACCATGAAGATGCATATTCTGTAATGCTTTTCGTCTCTACCAAAAACACCTAATGTCAAATGTGGATTTAAATTCTAATATACTGCATTGCCATGCCAACTGGGCAACTATGTGAATATTCTTCGCTTGTGCTTGCTTCAGCATGTTCCCACCTCACCTTTTTGTATATAACATGCAGGGCAAGTGATGAAGAAGCAGGAGAAATTCCGGTGGCATTTATAGTAAGAAGGGAAGGGAGTAAAATTTCTGAGGCAGCTGTGGTGGATTTTGTAGCTAAACAGGTAAATATATTCACAACATTTCCAGTTACTTAAATGTAATCATTAGATATGTTTTGAGTGACTTGGAATTTGGTTTGCTGATGATAGGTAGCACCATACAAAAAAGTGAGAAAGGTGTACTTCACCACTTCCATCCCAAGATCTCCCAGTGGAAAACTTCTTCGACGGAAACTAAAGGACTTGCTCATTTCCAAAGTTTAGTTCAATACTCTACAACAGATTAGATTGAGACAATTTTTCTCTTTTTTCGTTTCTTATGTTTGAGAAATATAGTTCAAACTTACGAAGGCAGGCATTGAAGCAACTGGAAAGGATGCTGCTTTGTGACCTTAAGGTCACGGGTTCGAGCCGCAGCCTCTTGCACAAAGTGTAAGATAAGACAACATACATGAGATCGTGAATCGATCCGGCCCTTTTCCGGACTCTGTGCAAACGCGGGAGCCTAGTTGACCGCGAACGCCCTTTATTTCTTTATAAACTTATGTCGAACGAACTTGGTTAAATTTGAAATTGTTGAAATTTGGGCTTACATGAGGTATGACCAATATCCGCTCAAAACTTAAACGCAATGGGCGGTGGTACCTCATCCTCATATAAGTCATCCATTTTTTATCAAATTAGCCAATGTGAGATTTTCAACAGAAATGCTTGAATCCCATCCCTCAGTTTTTTTTCTGGGAGGAATTGGAACAGAGTGTTATTCTAGCGTTTCAAAAGTTGAAGATGGAAAATGATATTGAAGTTCCACGATTTTTAATTTTTTTTTGCCCTTCAAGTTAATTTCAATGCCATACCCGACCTATTCTTGATTTCTTTGTGCTTCTGCGCCACGTAAAGGTACCCGGGTGTGGGATAGGATCTACTCACCACTTTTCTTCACCACACGCGTCACCGTACGACACGTGGCAGCAAGGGAGGGTGGTGAGGCTAAAAGAGGGTCACTCGCATCTAGCCTTACCACTCTATCCTGCTGCCACGTGTCGCGGTGCTGCCACGTGTCGTGCGGTCATGAGTGGGGTGAGGAAAAGTTGGGTGAGGAGATTCTATCCCCCGGTTGTGGGAAGGGATGGTGCGACAGGGAGTACTCTGTTTTCTCAACTTTGAAGCATACTTTTGAGGAAGGAGCAAATCGATAAAAGTCAAGTTGGAAATCTCTTTTGTTTCAGTAAGGGGTGCGTAGGGGTTTCTTAAATTCAACGATACTGAATAGATCCTAATCTTATATGTTTTTTTTTTTTGTTATGTGTCTTTTTTCTTAATATGTGTGTTTTGGCTGTTTTGTTTGGATTGTTTTGTTTGTACGTTTTGTTTATTTTTTTTATTTTTATATATTTTCAATTGTTTTTAACATATACCTACTGTAGTGTAGAATAATATGTAAACTACATAAATAAAAACTACGAATATACAAAAAACACATAAAATAAGTATATAAAAGTCTGGAGAAAAAAATTTTAAAAAATATAAATAAATAATCAGGCCATAGATATTGAACTAGAAGACATAGTATTCAATTTCAGCATATTTAATTTAAGAAAAAGACCGTACGGATGGGGAACCAAGGGGGGCGGGGGATAGTGAAGTTTATACTTAATATAATAATACCCTTTTAAATGAGTAATATCATTTTCTTTCTTTTTTCTTTCTGTTAAATAAGAGGTGAAAGGACAGTAATTATCATCAAGTAAATTCTCTTTTGATCTTATTTAGTTAATTATATTTGTTTCTAAATGTCCCAAATTAACTAATGAACGTATCAAATTTCTAGTAGTTTAAACATTGTTTATGTAAAAATAATAATTATTAAATACTATGTAGTAACCGTAACTAAGCAATCAAGCAAATGATAAATTAAGCAAATGATAACTCCGGAGTAATTAAAGAATAATTAATGGCATAGTAAAATAATGACACATAAGAATTTACATACCAATAAAAAAGTTATAATTGTTCATTAGGAAGGACTAGCATGTATGTACAAATTTGATTGGGAGGATTATAAAGTTTTTCGTGAAACTTTACGATAGTTTAATGATGAAAAATACATTGTATTACGTCTATAAAATATTTGACATTTTCAACTTTAATTATGTACGCAACAAATAAATATTATAACAGAACCACCGAACGAGGCACACGCACAAAAAAGGCCAGAGTTTCGTGAGGTTAAAGTTCTCGACATTATTTACTCAGGAAAGGGAGAAAAAAGAGTTGCAACATTATTACGATTGGATAAAGAAACTAGGGAGGCATTAAAGTTGCACGTTTGGTTAAATTAAAGAATCGGTATCAAAATCGACATGATAATCAATATAACTGATAAACTCGTATCTATTTGGAATATAATAGATGAATATTATTACATTAACCTGGGTTTAGCACAGATCTGGAATGATATCACTATAATTAACCCCGTCTGAAGCAACTAATAAAACCAAAATGGTAATGAAACCCTACACAAGACTCATACATACATACATACATACATACATACATACATACATACATACATACATACATACATACATACACACACACACATATATACATACATATATATATATACATATATACACATACATATATTTACACACACACATATATACACATACATATATGTGTGTGTACCAAGCCATAAAGACACTCTTTAGGGGAATAGAAGCTTAAAAGTGTTAGTACCAAAATTCTTTCGTTATCTTTTTTGTACTTTTTCAATAAAACAACAATAACAATCATACTCAGTATATTCCAACGACAACAAAAGTTATCGCTAGGGTCGGGAGAGGGTGAGAAGCAGACAAACAATACCTCCATCCCAATGGATAGAGAGTTTGCTTCTAGTGAGACACATGCTCTATATGTACCTGCATAGATATATAATAATAGGAATATGTACTAGTGAAGGAATTTTATTAAATATAAACAGAAATCTTCGGATATAAATATTATACTATGATCATGAACAAAACTAGAGAAATGTCTTACCTTAATAAGGCAATGTGCTTATCGGGATCGGTTTGGATTTGCTACCAGTTGTTCCAGGTTTGGATTTGTTGCTAATTGTTCTAGGTTTGAATTTCATGCTATGACTTATAAATTTGATGCTTGGAGGAAACCACGATACACAGCGGAATAGGAAATAATCTCTCTCAAAATACATCAATTGTAGAGATATAATCGAACGGAAACACAAACAATAACACCAACAATTGTTAGAGTGGAAAAACCTTCCAAAGTAGGAGGTAAAAACCACGAGACCCGTAGTCCACTTAAACGATCTCTAATATAGTCAATAATGGGTACAACCAAGTCTCTCTAGGCGTAGCTAGAGGAATACAACATCATCAAGATCAACCAAAAAATCTTGGAACACAACTAGATACAAGAGAAGAACAAAATACAAAGCTGAAATTTTCAGGCAGAAAATTTCTGTCTCGGGAATGCAGCAATCAGACTCACCTAGACACCTCCAAAATACATCTCCTTCGTTCAGACTCCTGTGTTTTGGGAAAATTGTGTCAAAATTTGGTGACGATCCAACGGTGAACTACTCGGCAAATGCAATCTCTTGGAGGCTGGCAGGCTACCCAGCACCTATTAAATTTCACTCTTCCTCACTTGTATTTGCCTCTCTTATTTTTCTTCTTGTTCTCTTGTTCTCTCTTGTATTTGTTCCACACAACACCTCTATTTATAGTGCTTCATCTTGTGCCTCTTCAATGCACAAGGCCTTCCTAGAGTCTTCCAAGCAATAATCATCCTTGGAGAACCAAAAACACCATTCCAACTTTAATTGTTGGAACTTTCCAATGTTATAATTGTCTTTGATTCAAAACATTGGGATTCTCTAACTAGGAGGGATACCTAACAAACTCCCCCGACCGACTAGTTGGAGTGCGGCATCAATCTGGAAGCCATGCGGCAAAACTCAAACTTCCTCTTGACAAAACTTTTGTCAACATGTCTGAACCATTATCATCCGTATGAATCTTCTCAAGCTTGAATAGCTTGGCATCCAAAGCATCACGAATCCAGTGATAACAAACATCAATATGTTTGGATCTCGAATGAAATGAGGAATTTTTAGACAAGTGGATGACACTTTAATTATCACAAAACAAGACATACTTAGCTTATTTCACTCTAGCTCTATTAAGAATTTTCTCAACCACAACAAATCCTTTGATGCTTCCACAACAGCTATAAACCCGGCCTCGGTAGTAGAAAGTGTAACACACTTTTGCGAAAGTCATCATATATCCTGAAGAAGACTTGTGATCATCCAAGCTCCCAGCTAACTTAGAATCCGAATAACCAACCAATATAGGCAAATCACATCCCAATGTTAGCCTCAGATTTGATGTTCCAAGGAGATATCTTGTAATCAACTTCATGGCCTCCAAATGATGTCTTTCTGGATTTGAAAGATAACGACTCATAATTCCCACAACATGTGCTATATCGGGTCTTGTGCAAACCATGGCGTACATCAAACTACCAACTGCCGACGAGTATGTAACATTCTTTATACTCGATTTCTCACCATCAGTAGATGGACAAAGCTCGTGACTGAGCTTAAAATGAGAAGTAAATGGAATACTTATTGCCTTGGCCTTGTCCATGCCAAAACGCTGAAGAACCTTTTCAATGTACTTTTCTTATGAAAAGAACAACTTCTTTGCATTTATATCACGTATGACTTGAATCCCAAGGATTTTCTACACTGGCTCCAAATCCTTTATAGCAAATATTCACTCAAGGTCTTCTTTAACTCATTGATTTTGGAAATGTCTTTTCCAACAATCAGCATATCATTAGCATACAACAGAAGAATGATGAAGTCATCATCAGAAAATCTCCGTATAAAAACACAGTGATCGGCCTTTGTCATCTTGTAACCATGTCTAATCATCAATGAACTCAACTTTTGGTACCACTATCTTGGTGCTTGCTTCAAACCATACAGACTTTTGGTCAATTTGCAAACATAGTCTTCTTTACCCTTCTATTGAAAACCTTCAAGTTGCTCCATATAAATCTCTTCATGCAGATCACCATGAAGGAAAGCCGTCTTGACATCCATTTGCTCGACTTCTAAATCAAGACTAGCAGCAAGCCCGAGCACGCCTCGAATAGATTGCATCTTTACCACCGGAGCAAAGATCTCGCTAAAATCAACAACTTTCCTTTGGGTAAAACCCTTTACCACCAAGCGAGCCTTGTATCGTACTTGTGAAGTGTTTTCATCTTTCTTTACTCAATAGACCCATCGGTTTTTGAACACTTGCTTGCACTTTGGAAACTTAACTAATTCAAAGGTATTATTCTCACGGAGAGACTACATTTCATCCTCCATAGCATACATCCATTTTTTTTGTTTTCATCTTCCAAAGCTTCTTGAAAACTTCCAGGCTCTCCACCATCGATAAGAAATACATACTCATTTGGAGGGTAACGAACGAAAGGTCTTCTGTCACGGATAGACCATCTCAACTCAGCAGTACCAGCAGACTGCTCAACCATCTCCTCTTCAGGATGGACTTCATTCTCAGCACATGCATTCTCATCAGGCTCATCAACTACAACTTTTGGTATGGGAGCAGTTGTAGTTGGCCGATCACCAGCCAATTCTTCATAGACATGAGTAGGAATTTCTTTCTCAGCCTTCTCAATATCATCGATGGTGTAGTCCTCCATAAACACAACATCTCGACTGCGAATAAGCTTTATGGCAACTGGATCAAAGAAGCGATAGCCAAACTCATCAAGTCTGTATCCCACAAATACATATTTATTTGTCTTATCATCAAGTTTTGATCTCTCATCTTTTAAAACGTGCATATAAGCAAGGCATCCAAACACGCAAAGATTGTCATAGGAGACATCTTTTCCACTGCAAACACGATTTGGAACATCGAACTTCAAAGGCACACAAGGTGTGAGATTCAGCACATGCATCACTGTATTCAATGCTTCACCCCAGAAGTACTTCGGCAACCTTGACTGGGATAGCAAACATCTCACCCTTTCAACCAAGGTTCTGTTCGTTCTTTCGGCCAACACATTCAACTGCGGTGTCTTCGGAGGAGACTTTTGGTAGCGTATACCTTGGCTCCAACTATATTTTTCGAAAGGACCAATATATTCTCTCCCGTTATCCATTCGGATACACTTGAGCTTCTTTCTTGTCTCTCTTTCAACCGATGCTTGAAAGGACTTGAATGTGTCAAGCACCTGGTCCTTCATCTTCAAGGTATAGGCCCAAATCTTCTGAGAATAATCATCAATATATGTCACAAAATAATAAGCACCGCCAAGTGATCGAGTCTTCATCGGTCTACACACATTCGGAATGGACCAAGTCTAAAACCTCATGCTTTCTATTTGGTTCGGAGGACTTGAAGTACACACGTCTTTGCTTTCCAGCCAGACAATGCGGACACTGATTCAATCTTACATTGGAAACACCGCATAACATATTTTTCTTGGCCAGGATGCTTAATCCTTTTTCACTCATATGGCCCAAACATTGGTGCCATAATTCCGAGGAGCTATCATTCTCAAAAGTATTCATGTAATACTTGGAAATCCTAAATTTGGCAACGTACGAATTCGAACATTTCTTTCCTCTCACAATCAACATTGAGCCCTTCGTCAGTTTCCATTCATTACCTAGAAATGAACTGCAATATCCATCATCACTTGGCTTTCCAATAGATAAAAGGTTAAACCAAGATCGGCAATATGCTTAACATCTTTGAGAACTAGTGTGGTTTTATTGCTAGTCTCAACATAAATATTTTCCATTCCGACAACGCTTGATTTGTAGGATCTGCAAGGCCCCACTAGAAGGGGAGGGGGTTAATATTTGGTGCGGAAAGTGTGGGTTTTAAAATTCTTTTGACTCAAGAACTCAACTTCTGAAAACAGTTTCTGTTTTCAGGATCAGTTTTAAAATGTTTTTAAAACTAGGTTGTAGGTCTTTAAAAATTCTGAAATTTTGAGATAACTTAGCCTCAGATTTTATGAGTGTCTCCTAAACATGTTAGATTTAAATTCAACCTTTAACCCCTTCAAAAATCGTTGGTGGTCAGATTGCGCGAATCTGTCAGAAACTGTAGACTGTTTTGAAAAATTTATTCCTATTTGTACGTAACTCCAAATGCTCTGAAATTTTAACCACTAACCCCTTATATGTTATATTTAAATGGGTTGAAACAGTTTTGAAAAATTCTTTTAAGAAGTTAGTCAAATACAATCAAAGTCTTAACCTTTGCAGGCCTGAAAATCTGACTGCACTAGTCTCAGAACTTTGGACGTTTGATTGACTTATACTTGTCCAAAAGGGTTGAAACTTGTGCCAAATTAACCTTAAGACGTGTGGCTATGATTCTGAAAAATTTTGTAATTTTTGAAAAACGTTAACTATTTTTACAAACGTAATCAAAATAGATAAACAGTGCTGAAACAGAATATAAGTGCTGAAAGTAAATGACACCAAGAATTTTATACTGGTTCTGTTATAAACAACCTACTCCAGTCTTCGAGGAACACCTTCCTCGGTTCACACTAATCACACAACACAAAAACACCTTAACACAGGGTTGATGGAGTTACACACCAACGCTTTACAAACCTTGTATGATGAATACAATGCACACGAACACCACCACTTTGCAAGATTGAAGATTGATCACACCTTGATCAATCTTTTACAAAGATAAAGAATGTGTGGTGGTCTAAGATAAGCCTATTCAAGTATATGAATGTAAGTACAATAGGCTTTTAGGAAGAAGAAAGAAAGAGAGTGTAGAAGAGGAAGAGCTAGGCGTTTTTGATCTCTTAGTTTGCAAGACTTGTTCTTGTCGTTGTTTTGCTCTTCTTCCTTCCTTTTTAACATTGTGGCCGTCCCCCCCTTGGTCCTTCTCCTCTTGAAAATTACCTTCTAAGTCCTTGGGAGAATATGTGGCATCATTGTGACATGTTCTTGTTTACTTGGCACCTCCTCATTGGATGATCATTTAACTCTTGCTTACTTGACACTCATTGATTGGTTGAATGTTGTCATCACTTGATGACTAGGAAAATCTGAGAATTCCACTAAAAACATGTACCAAAATCACCATAAAACAATTACCATAACTTCCAATATCATCACATAAATTAAGCAAGATAATTTCCTCACAAAAATGATGCAAAAATCGGCCATAATGAGACTTGACATGCTGAAATTTCAGCATGTGATACATGGTGCTTCAATTCAAATTATTTCCAAATTTTCTTTGATTTTTCTCTTAGAAATAAATCACCAATTAGTAGACAATATTCTCATCAATTTTGGGAATAAAATTGTACATCACATAGGCCAAAAAAATTGGCCATACCCATTATTACACATGCTGAAATTTTCAGCATGTGTGATATTCAAATATATCACAATTTTTATTCCATAACTTATCCAAATTACTTCCAAATTGTCTTCCAATTAATCACATGTTTCAAGACACAAAATATAGCCTCATAATTAATGAAATTCGGCCAGCCTATAATCCACATGCTGAAATTTTCAGCATGTGTTACAAATGAGATAAAATTTGAAACATTACCTTTTGTAGCTTCTTTCTTTAAGTCACCAACATTGTATGCTTGATTCTTGACCAATCAATAAGCCAAAAAGGCTCCACATATGCTCCATCTCAGCTGTATAGGCGTGTATAACATGTATATGCATGTGCTGAATTTTATTTTTGCAAACTTTGTAAAATAGTGCACATTTAATAATACACACAAGGTATATTCCAATCAGCCCTTAATTTAATTTTCTAGAACACTTTAAGATGTATGACATATTTAAAAAGTGTCTAGATACATGTCGTATGATGTGCCAAAAACGTTCCATGTGTTGTGTACGTAGAAAACCAAATTTTCGATGTTTATCGATTACCCGATTTTTCTTTAATTAAATTCCAACTTTTTGCACATGTTATATATATTATGTTACACATAATATACATAAATTAAACTTTAATATTCAGCACTTGTCTTGTCTTAAAGTGGCGCCATTTACATATGTCAAAATTGAAATTGGAATCTCCACAATTTGGCCTTAATGTGGGGTGATTTGTGTGTGCCAACATGGAATGATTTTATGGCTGCACATAACATCATACCCACGAAAGTTTTGAGTATTTTTGATGTGTAGGGGCTGGCCATCTATTTATGGCAAGTACGTGACACGTTGGCGAAGTTTCGGTATTTGCTCGATACGACAATTTTCGGTTTAGAACCTTTTAACGTGTCGTATTTAATTTGTCATCACCATGACTTATATCATATGATATAAGACCTGCATATACTCATAAATATGAGTTAAGTATGATGGTGTGACGTTAACGTACGTACGTAAAATATATAACGTGTCGGTAGTACGTTGTAATAAATGTGTGCGTGCCTTTTTTCAAAAAATTTGAAAATTTATATATATATATATATATATATATATATATAAATATATATATGCGTGTATATATGTGGTGAAGGAGGAGGAGGAGACTTTCCTTTCTTAGTCTTGTTGCCTTTGTGCCTTGTCCAACTGTTGCTTCCTTTAATGAACTACTTAGTTTAATTAACTAAGTACTTCACTTAATGAACTAGTTTAGTTCATTAATGATGACACCTAAAAATAGTACAAACACAATAAATGTTTGCCATTTGATGTAAGCTTTAAAGCTTCATGGCTCATTAGTACGACAACATTATATATGAACTATATAAGGCAAGTTATATGCAATATGTCATGCACATTTATGTCATGCACGTTTTTAAGCACATTTAAATCATACATTTTGAAATCACTCAAACCCCTTTTTCTCTACATGATTGTCCTCTATTTCCCATGCGTACTACACCAAAATCACTTGCCTCATGGGTTGAGAAAAGATCACGTCGAAAGGTAGCATGTGCAGAAACACCACTATCATTCACTCAATCCATCTCTTCAGATGATATATTAACACTTTCTACACAATCATCACAAATAATGAAGAAATCATCAACAACGGCAATATCATAATTGTTGATACCATCTTTCTTAGCATTATTGTAGTTATTCTTGTCTCTCATTTCTCTTTTCAATTTTCGGCAATACTTTCGGATATGACCCTTCAAGCCAAAATGATGGAACTCTACATTTGACCATTTGTTGGAACCCCCACGAGACTTGCCACAGTTGTCCGAGGCTTGGTTTTGACTCTTCCCTCTTGATGCACCACGATTATTTTGAGTCCTTCTCTGACTTCGCCTCCGTGATTCAGTGACCAGCACCTCTGAATGAGAAGAGGGGCCAAGAGACTTGCGCATCATTTCTTCACTAGAACAACAGTCTTAGCTGATTCCATCGTGAGAACACCATTTGGAGCAGAATTAGATAATGACGTCCGGAACGTCTCCATGAATTTGGCAGAGTACCAAGAAGCCACAAAGCTTGTATCTCATCATCAAAGTTTATGTCCATCGTCGCCCATTGATTCATAATTCCCTGAAAAGCGTTCAGGTGGTCAGCCATTGATGAAACATCATCATATTTCAAAGACATCATCTACTTGATAAGGAATAGCTTATTATTCCTAGTCTTCTTAGCATATAACTCCTCCAGGGCTGTCCAGAGGGTTCTCACATTAGACACCGTGCTTACATGATTCAATACATTATCATCGACCTATTGGCTGATGTACCCACAAACTTGTCTATGTAGCAGGTTCCATTCTTCATCACTTTTTCCTTCGGGCTTTTTGGTCAAGAAAACCGGAACATGAAAGCCTTTGACATAGAGCAAATTTTCCATCTTTCCTTTCCAAACATTATAGTTGGAGCCATTCAAACTTACCATACTAGATGTGTTAATTTCCATAGTTGCACACAGTCAAGAGAACCTCGCTCTGATACCACTTGTTGGGAGGAAACCATGATAGCACAGTGGAATAGGAAATAATCTCTTCCAAAATAAAGCAACTATAGAGATATAATCGAATGGAAACACGATAAGAACACCAACAATTTTTAGCATGGAAAAACCTGAGTAAAAAACTACAGGACCCGTAGACCACTTAAATGATCTCTACTATAATCAATAATGGATACAACCAAGTCTCTCTAGGCGTATCTAAAGGAATACAACATCATCAAGTTCAACCAAACAATCCTGGAACACAACTAGATACAAGAGAAGAACAAAATACAAAGTTGAAATTTGCAGGCAGAAAATTTTTGTCCAGGGAATGCAGCAATCGGACTCACCTAGACACCTCCAAAATACATCTCCATCATTCAAACTCCTGTGTTTTGGGAAAATTGTGTCAAAACTTGGTGACGATCCAATGGTCAACTACTCGGCAAATGCAATCTCTCGGAGGCTGGCAGGTTGCCCAGCACCTACTAAATTTCACTCTTCCTCACTTGTATTTTTCTCTCTTATTTTTATTCTTGTTCTCTTGTTCTCTCTTGCATTTGTTCCAGACAACACCTCTATTTATAGTGCTTCATCTTGTGCCTCTTCAATGCACAAGGCCTTCCTAGAGTCTTCCAAGCAATACTCATCCTTGGAGAACCAAAAACACCATTCCAACTTCCTTTGTTGGAACTTTCTACTGTTATAATTTTCTTTGACTTAAAACATTGGGATTCTCCAACTAGGAGGGATACCCAACATTTGACGCTAAGACTTTGAAATTGTACAAGAGTCCTTTTGTTTCCTTCAGATGTCATAGAAAAGAGTATAGTACTTCTAGACTACTACAGGGACAAAAGATATGATTCGCCAGATAGAAGATATAAAATATATAATAAGCGATATTAGCAATAGGTTTTCTTCATCTATCTCCTATCATTTTTATAGATATTGGGACTGTTTAAGAAGTTGCATAGATTTTGTTAGATGGAAATCTCCTTATCCTGGTTCTACCAAAGCTTCTATGGGTTTTATATATGCATACCCCAAGTTATTGATTTTGAGGTTTTAACGTTAACATTCATCCAATTAAGCGAGCAGTATGCTTACAACATAAAGATTTAATATTTGAAATTTACTATAGGATATAAAGTGCTATAACCTTCATCCACTGATTTTTCATTTACTTTAGGTCAGACTATACAATTGTGTGATCAATTTGGTAATTGTGTACCAAAGAAGAAGATATATGATGTAATTGATCGACTACTAAAGTTATGCGGTGAGCAATATCAGAATATAGTGATTCAAGGTGTTTTTATCCGTATCTATTATGAACAAAAGGATTCCTATAAAATCATAGACTTATTGTAATGATAATATCGTCAACTATTCTGACTAATATTTAGAATATAATGGAGTCAGAAATAGGCAGTTGTGAACTACTAGAAGTGAAATCACTGAAGCATAAAGATAGTTGTATTCCCACAAAAACCATGGCAATCAAAAGTAGGGGAACCGAATGTTGTTCTTTAATTGTAGCCGATATAGAGACCCACACATAAGTATAAGAGGTAAAAAGAAAAAAAGATTCATATGTTATGTATGTATGTATAGATCTTGGCCACAATGTTTAAAGTGGAGGAAGAATAAATTGTATGACATGTAACAAGTGTGTATATTGGATATAAAAAGAACTACACATAAGACTAAAAGATGGAATAAAGAAATGTCTTATCAAAAAGGAAAATATAAATAGGGAGATATGTATGTATATACAGTCAATAAGCAATTTTTGGCATAACATATATACATATATATATATATATATATATATATATATATATAAGATATACACACGGCTCCATATATATGTAAATGGAAGAAATAAGATAAATATATAGTAAAGAAGTAATATAAAAAAGAAAATACAAATACATGTATATATGTGAAATCGACTATATGGCAATTAATACATATATATACATATATTCAGACCATAATGATGACAAGTGTGAAATAAATGATTTTGGACATATTATGGATATAAATATGGATGAAATAAAGTATGACACAAAATATGATTAGGTAAGGTATATGATTATAAAATATGAAGTCATAGGTAAATGAACATGAAATTAGGGGTTTTGGCTATTTCCGCAAAATATAATATATATATTTTAAGATGATATAGATGGATAAAATAAAGAAAGAAATAAGGTTGTTGAAGTATGGGTTGGCCGAGAGCTATAAAGAGAAGAAAATGGATGTTTTTTCATGGATAAAAACATTGTGTGTAGAAATATGTGTTTGTAGGAGTGGATGAAATGAGAAAGGATGGGTGTATCAATATTATGAAATAGTCAAGTATGTTGGGTCCGAAACACACTCTAGAGGGAGGGGGGTGAAAAGAGTGTTTGACACTTTTGCGAAATTTTCTTTTTTTGGCTCAACTCAAGTGAAGTTCAAAATCAAAGAAAGAATGGGAAGAGAGAAACAATGAATGAGTACATCGGATATAGAGTGGTTCGAATCGTAAATGATTTTACTCCACTACCACTTTGTCGCCAAAGTGGATTTTCAACAACTACTCTTCTTATTAGAGATAATAAGAACAACTACAACAACACTTACACTAATACCTTAGTGTAAGCAACAACAACACCAACTTGTTGCTTAAATTTCACTTGTGCAACTACAGCAATTACAGCTCTAGCAAGAACAACTTCTTGCTACCTCACAACTTCAACAAAGTTCCCTCAAGAACTTTCTCACAGTAGGTTGAAGGAAATAGTAAGGTTCACACTTTCTCACTAGTCTAAACACAAGCAAAAGATCAAATATTTATCGTTACTATTGTGCTAGACTCTCTATCTCTTAATATACAATAATGAAGAACAAAGAAAGGCTTAACAAGCTTCAAGCACTTTTACAAATATGAGAGAAGTGTACTATAATGAATGATGAAGCTTGATGATGGTGAAAGTGTGCATTTGCCTCATCCAAGCTTCTCTCATTTATAGATGAAGTTCACCACGTTTTTGAGGCTTCCACCATGTCTTCAACTACACCAAATTTCAAGATAATGTCCAAATAGTCTTTAGCCACCCTATGGAGCGATTTGATCCTCAATAGCCAACCTAGGATTGCTTAGACATGGATGCCATAGTCAAGGAAGCATGTAGTATGTGGGATTAAAGTCTACAAGAAATTTGAGCAAGATTGGATAGAGAAAATATCATGAATCTCCCTTGGATTTTGTTCCAACGTTCACAAAAATTTGAATTCTTGGGGACATCGATCGATCTATGTGCCTGGGGGAGAGATTGATGTCCTCCAGAAACTTTGCAATTTTTGGAACTACTGGACATCGATCGATCGAAGTTTCTTCTGGAGAGACAGATGCACTTCGATCGATCGATGTCCCCTGGACTGAGAGATCGATGTTGGACAGAAAGTTTTCTGCCTGACATCGATCGATCGAAGTCACTCTTGGGAGAGACAGAATTGACATCGATCGATGTCTCCAGGTTGAGAGATCGATGTTGGACAGAAAGGTTTCTGCCTGACATCGATCGATGAAAGTCAGAGAGTAAAGTGACATTGATCGATCGATGTCCCCAATCTGAGAGATCAATGCTGGACATTGAGTTCCAATCTCAACCATTTTTGACATAGTGTAATTTTCTCATTTTGCATCAATTCTCAAGTATAAATTTAACTTACTTAAAACATCTTTTCATCATCAAAACAATTTATATCTTAACAATCTCCCCCTTTTTGATGATTTTAAAACCATGATTCAAAAGATCTTTTACTTGATAAATTTACATCTAAACTTGATATTTTACAACTCCCCTTTAATCCATGTTCTCTTATCACATGAACACATCAAACAACTCCTCCTCAGTCATGTAATCTTCCCAAAATCAATAGATATGATGTCAATACCAAAATGCTCCCCCTCAACTCATGCACCAAATTTTATATTTTCAACATGTATTCACATCAATTAATTCATGATGCAACTTAAATTACCAAGCAAACCATGTCAAGATCAAGAACACCCATGATAATCTTCTAATATCACCAAAACAAATTCATGCTTACCAATCTTACAAAGCTAAGTCATACCAACCATGCCATGCTAACAACAATGCAATGCGATGTAAAACACCAAGACTTAAGCCAACTTAAACCATACAAAGCCAAGTCATGCCAACCATCAGCATTACCAACTTCTCCCCCTTTTTGAAAACATCGAAAAAAATGATAAGAGACAGGAAAATGAAGAATTGAAATATCATTAAGCAAATATGAAGTTTATGAGATACATGAGTAATCTCAACTTCTAAGCTAGTTTTATAGCTATGGGAGAAATGGGGAAACATAGAATAACTACTCTTCATTGGAAGAGAAGCATAAACTGGAGAAGGCAGCCTTGAGCTTTGTCTTCAATTTTTGGTACTTGGTCTTTTGAACATTTAGCTCCGTCTCTAAAGTTTTGACCCTATTCGTGAGACTTGCGTTTTCCTTCTCCAAATCATCAATGCGTACGGCCTCCTTGGTCAAGTCCTCCCCCTATTGACCAAGTGTACAGTTTATTATGTCAATCTCTCCTTCCGCGTCGAATTCCTCCTCTGATTCACTAGCTTCCTCCATTGGAGCTTTTCCTTTGTCCACTTGGAAGGTAGAGATGGGTTGTGAAGACGGTTGTGTTTAAGGGTGAGATGAAGGTTTAGTGGGTGATGGTGGAGGAATGAGATCTTCGGGTGGAATGTCTTCAGGTTCTTCCTCTTCTTGGTCATGTTGACCACCCCGTCTCTGCGCCTCTTTTCGCGACTTATGTATCTGTTGGATGTTTGCCTTGGTGTAATAATCCTTATTGGATATCTGTTCGGTATATTCCTCATCCAACTCCACATTATCCTTTTTGAGCAATCTATAGATGAGATTGCTATATGGAACCGCTTTGTATTTCTACGTGACAGCTTCCAACATATTCTCAAACACTATCTCCCCAAAATTTAGTGGTTCCCTCATAGCAATACGATAAGCAATATAAAAGTATAAGTTACTAGGATGTTTAGCCGACTTGCCATTTATACAAAATGTAACAATGGCAAGCAAAACCCGATAAACGAGAGGCATGTTATTTGTATTCTTGGAGGGATGGAATCCAAGGTATGTTTCAACCTTATCCTCGGAAATTTGATACTTATACGTATCCCACCTCCATGGATCAAAATCTTCCCAACTCTCATCAGGAACTTCAAGAAATTCATTGATGGTCTTTGAACTAAATTCCAACAACTAACCATCTATTACCGAATGTAAAGCATAAGGCACTCTATTTCTGTAGTCTACCCATAGTTAGCATAGAACATCCTAGTGTAACAGGTAGACATATTACCATTTGAGAGAGCTCCCAAATAGGTCTCCATTTTTTTATCATCAAACCAATCGATGATCGGTTTTAATTCCTCATTGCTCAAAATGCCTTCAATTTTGAGCAATTTTAGTGGAATGGTAGATCTCTTCTTACTTTCCCATTCATAAAATAGCAATTGAGTTCTAAGGGAAATGTAGGCGAATTTACCTGTACCCGTGAGTTCTTTCAAAGCATCCTTATACTCTGCAGATTTGAGCCATGGAAAATTGTTTAGAGTGAGCTTTCCCCTTGTCTCACTCAACATGGCCTCATGAGAGGAGGTTGCCTTCTTCCTCAAACCGTGCGTCCTAGAACCAGTTGGGACTTGAGGATGAGATTGTTGAGGCACATTCTCTTCCTCCTGAGATGTTCTTTGCATTTTGGATGTGGGTTTCGTTTTTGGAGCCATTGGAGGGCGTAGGACACGAAAGAGTTTTGAAATTTTTGGGATGAAATGAATGAAAATGATGAGATTTGTAAATAGAGTGCTTGAATTGAAGAAGAAATCGGGATTTTTGCAAGGATTTGGATTTGAGATTGATGGATGTCAAAATTTTCAGAGAAATGAGGTTAGGGTTTGTTTTTGGTGGAAGAGGAAAGTGATGAAAAACAAAGTTTTTGCATCTTTTAAGTTTCTGATGAGGACAACTGTCCTTTAAGAAGGTTACACCCTGCTGGTGGACCTTCTTCGGTTGCTGCCACATCTTCTGCCCTAGTACCCCTACCGTCTCTTGACAGGGGTTCTCCTTCTTCGTTAGTGCAGGGTTCACTTTGCATTTTAAAGGTTGCTGATATATCTCACTTCTGCAGTGAGTTTAACATTGATAGAGATATTTTCTCCCTATTTTTGCCTCTTCCTCATCAAATTGCCTATGATCCACCAATCGGGTATGAGATAGTTTATGAGGAATACTTCAGGTCAGGGTTTGACCTTCCTGTCCCTGGCTTTTTTCTTCAAATTCTTGACTTTTACCACCTTAGATTAACACAAATTATGCCCAATGGTCTAAAATTCATCGCCAGCTACCTGCTCTACCTGAGAGCAGCTGGGGCTGAGTTTGATTTAGACGTCTTTAAGGGGATGTTTGTGTGTAATCACAAAGAAAGCTGGTATTACGTTAGTAGAAGACATCCTAATAAAGCTATTAACCATGCTATAAACATCCCCTCTTCTGTCAAGAACTGGAAGGGTAGATTTTTCTTTGTCAAGGCTATAGGGTTACCCGGGAGGACCCTATGGAAATCTGGCCCTGCAGATAACAAGAGGCCAAGCGAAAGATTCTGCGATGAAGCCTCTAGGTTATTGCATCTTCCCCAGGCCATAAACTAGAAGATGGTGGACAGTTCGGTTGTAAAGGCGGCTGACCTGTACCACATGTGGCCCTCTCATCAATATGAAACTCTGGGCTCTTCTGCTTTAGCCTTAATCTTGGGTATGTTTACATGCTTTAGGCATTTATTGACTCTTCTTGAGGTTGTGCGTACATTTTGACTAATCTGTTATTCCATTTTGCAGGAACCATGGTGTCTGAAAGCCTTGGAAAACTGAAGAAATCGGTTCCCAAGAAGAGGAAGAGAGAGGATGAACACCCTTCTTCCTCTGCTCAGCCTCCTTCCAAGGCTTCTACCGAGGTGCGGGCCTTGCCTGCTCCTTCAGTCGTTCCTTCCTCCAAACAAGGTAAAGACGAACCATCTTGTTGTTGATATCGTTGTTATTTGATTTCAACACTTCTAACTTGAGTTTTTATTGCTACCAAAACTTCTGTTGGCACTTCTGCTACAGCCAAGAAGTCTCTTCAGGTTGCAGCTCAGTCCCTGAAGAAGAAAGCTTCTGGGGCCCCAGCCTTGTCCCCCAAATCCGTGGCAAAGGCTGGGGGAAGTGTCAAGAAGACTGCCCCTCCTACAAAGGTCATCATGAAGGCTCCTCAAGCCAAGATGACTCCACCAGCTGCGTCAAACAATGATGTTCAAGATTTTTAGGCACCCATTTTTGATCCAGTCCTGGCTGCACCAATTCCTGCTCCAATTTCTGCTGCACCAGTCTCCATTCAAGCCTCGGCGGCCTCAGTCTCTCCTCAAGGGGGTCAATCATCAGGGACCCAAAAGATGCCCTTACTGGAGGGGTTGTGGTTACTTCAGGAGAGGCTTCCCCCCGTCATCCTCTTGGGAAAGCTCCGTCAGAGGGGGAGCCCTCCCATCAATATTGCCGTGAATGGAGAAACCTGGTGTACAGAGTTGCTGATACTGCGGCTCATCCAGGCATAGCAAGAAAGTTAGCTGATCTGCCCGTGCTGCTTGTGGATGAGGCCCAGTTTGCACGCCAGGACTGGGAGTCTGCTTTTGACACGTATTTTAGCAACATGTCCTTGGTGAGTTTCTTTAGAATCCTACAATCCTTTTACTTAGATTGTTGAAATGATATCTGACCATGTTGTTTATTGCAATATCGTGCCCAGGAGTATGACATGTTGAGAAGAGCTGAGGAAATGTGCAGCTTGGTGGTGAAGCTCTCTGTGGACAATGCTGAACTGAAAAGGGCCAATGATGAGTTGGCTGAGACGGCAAGGCCTGATGATTCCAGGCTGGATGAGATGTGTTACACCCCGTGACTTTTAAGCACGACTTTCAATACTTAGAGGTCAACCTTAAATACAACTTAATTAATTTTGTAGGTTATGAGACTTAGTCACCTAAAACATAGAAGAATAAGAAAGAAGGGTTCAAAATAGAATTAAAGGTAATTAAAGAAAATTACCTAAAAGGTCCCTACTAAGAGATAGGGAGTTACACCACTTTTAGTATAACTCCCCATCTCAACCTAGGGGACGGTTATTGCACAAAAGAGGAGAGGGAAAAAACGCCTAGGAGGAAGAAAAGGAAGAAGAGAGAGAGAGAAGAAGAAGAAAGGAAGAAGAAGAAGGCTAACCTAGGTCCAATTCGTCTCAATTCTAGCACACACTCGTAAGCTTATCTCGATTCCAAGGCAAGTAATCTTTCTATACGCTTTACGTAAATTTTGATACTTTAGGCCCTATGTTCTTACAAAGAGAAAACATGAATCACACATTAGTATTCTTGTCTTGTCTATCTTAAATGCTTTGTTATATGTAAGTCTTGTTGCTAATTGTGTAAAGTCTTGTTCTTTGGGCCATAGTTCTGAAAATAGTTGTGTGGTGCTTTGTTGTGGTCAAGCATGCCCATAAAAGTGTATATTTTGACGTGCTTATTGTCTTGCTCTACTCTTATGTTGATTGTCTACACTTAGACGTTGAGAGTAAGTGCAGGAAATTGAGAGATGAGTGAAGACATTGCTATAGTCTTGTTGTGTTGGGAAAGTTGATGAGATCTTTTGAAGGTTGTGAATGATTGAAGGCTAGAGTGGATATTGTTAGGCATGGCTAGACACCAATTCATGTTTAGATGTGTGTTAAGTAACATGAATCTAGATGTTAAGATGGATCTTTAAGTGTTGAAAATGGAAGGGTTGAAGAAGGAGGGTGTTGGAGAGGAAGTTACTGCAGAAAAACTGCAGTTTGGCATCGTCAGAACACTTCGAACGCCTACATTAGGCGCTCTATGTCACATTAGGCGCCTAATGTAGCGTTCAATGTGTCCTGAAGCTTTCCCGTACAGAAAAACTGCAATTTAGAACCGTCAGAACACTTCGAACACCTACATTAGGCGCTTTATGTCACATTAGGCACCTAATGTAGCGTTCAATGTGTCCTGAATCATCCCCGAACACTTCGAACGCCTAGTATAGGCGCTTTAAGTCACTATAGGCGCTTCATGTAGCGTTCCAACTGTACTGGAAGTCTTTTTGACCCGTTAGGCGCCCTATGTATGTGTAGTAACTTTATACACTTCTTTTGAACATAAAATGCAAGGGTATTTGAGGTGCAATTGAGGTGTAGATGGTAAGTTTGATTAAGTAAGCATAAGATTGAATTACAAGTGAATAAGTGAGACGAACAGACTTGACAAAATACGAACAGGGAGTGTTTGAGGTGCAAGACCGTATACTTGATATGCAAGATGTATGTGTGTGTGTTACATGTTGATTTGAAGCTACTTGTGCATCCTGCATCATGACATGGGCACTTGCATTTGATTTGAGATTTGCTTTGCAAAAGAACATGTGATTACAAGAAAGGTTTAAAGTTTTCGAAAGACAAAATGGCTGCTGGTTGATCGCAGGGTATAAAAGTCACGCCTGCGAAAGCAGGGTATAAAAGCGTGATCTGTGAATCAACAGCAGGGTATAAAGTATTTTATGGGGCCGTGGACCTATCAACACGGAAAATAAAGTTATTTTATGGGACCGTGGACCTATCAGCACGGAAAATAAAGTTATTTTATGGGGCCGTGGACCTTTCAGCACGGATATATGATGTATGTAATGGGGCCGTGGACCTATCAGCATGGATATATGATATATGTAATGGGGCCGTGGACCTTTCAGCACGGGGTATAAAGTTATATGTTATGGGGCCGTGGACCTGTCAGCACGGGGTATAAAGTTATGTTTGCTGTGGACTGATCATCCACAGGGTATAAAGTTCTGCTACGCGAAGAATATGATATGTAAAGTGATGAAATGTTTTGTGAAATGACATGCATGACATGTTTATGAAAGAAGACATATGCATGGGTGTTGTGTGTGATTTTAAAGAAGTACATGAATCATGATACACGGAGCATAAGAATTGACATGCAAGAAGCGTGACTAGTTTATGACTTGCTATGTGATACGTTGTTTTAATACATGTTGGTTCTCATATCTGTGTACATATATGTGCTTTATCTGCTTTGAGGAATTCTTATTAAGATGCTATTTGCTAACCCGAGCACCTTATTTTTGGGCAATGTTTTATACACTGGTGACTCGACGTGTGTGATTCCGTAAGGTGTATAGACGGGTTACTTGCTGGCGATAATTTCGCTAAGAACAGTTACTCTATTCCTTTTTCAGGTGAGCCTGAATATGAGTTGATATTCATCGAGGACAATGGCGAGTGGGCTTAATGGGATGACGGACAAGGGAATAGATAGATGCTGGACTACCTTCTTTAAGTTTGGAAACTCGTTGTTATTATGTTAATCTAGAACTTATGTTGGTTAGATGAACAAATACCTTTTAATTCCACTGCAGTTTCTGGTTGTATGATTGACGATGAAGGTTTACATTTTATGACGTTTCCGCTGGTTTTTATCCTACATTATGAAGGATGTACGTTTGATCTGCTTGACGCTTCGTAGTTCTCATAGTAGGCTACGGCGGGTGCACTGGTTCCGATGACGGTATCGGGCCAGGGCGCTACAAGATGGATGCTGAGCTGAAGACGTTGAGGTCAGAAGTGGACTCAATGAAATCAGAGTTGGACTCCCTATAGTCTGAAAATTCCCAACTCAGAGAAGGAAAAGAGGAGTCTGACACTCGGCTGGCGGTGGCCAATTCACAAGTGGATGAACTGAAGAGAGTTATCTCCAACATAGAGCTGGCATCTACCAAGACCCAAGCTGAGTTGGAGTCCTCCCAGACGGGACTCCATAGTGCAGAACAAGAACTGTCCCAACTGAAGAGCCAATCTGAAGCAGATCAGAAAATCAAAGATGAACTGGCTCAGCAGCTTGAAGCAGAGAAAAAGAGCAAAGCTGAGCTCATTTCTCAATTTGAGTCTCAAGCTGAAGAGATTAAGAAATCTGCAGTTGCTGAGTTCAGGAAATCTCAATATTTTGAAGAGAATCTGATGAAGATGTAAGGGGCTGTTTTGGAAATGGGGCAAACTTGTGGAATTGAGCCTGTCAAGAAGTCAATCCAGACCTGGATAAGGAACATCCTCAACTTGCCGATCTCTACAACACTGAGGCTGAAGCTATTTTTGATAAACTCCTTGAGCAGTTCAAGGAAAGAGTGGACCTCAGAGAAGCTGATTAGGAGGAGGAGCAATAGTCTAGGACTTTTTTCTTTTCTTGTAATTCTTTGTAGTTGTAACAGACGATTTGTTTAATGAAAATCCTCTTTTTTCCAACTCTTGCTCTTCAGCTTATTTCAGTTTCCTTAACTGTCTTTGTCTCCTGCATGTGAAGTTTCATTTGCTCTTATTTCAATAGTTAATGCAAATATTTGTCTTCAGTACTGCAAAGTTTTACTTGCTCTATTTTCATAGTTTGCAAGTGTTTATCTTCGGCTTGAGCAAAGATTTACTTGCTCTATTTCCATAGTTTGCAAGTATTTGTCTTCAGCTTGCTCTATTTCCATAGTTTGCAAGTATTTGTCTTCAGCTTGCTCTATTTCCATAGTTTGCAAACATCTCTCTTCTGCACTGCGAAGTTTTGTTTGCTCTATTTCAATAGTTATGCAAGTGTTTGTCTTCGGCTTGAGCAAAGTTTTACTTGCTCTATTTCCACAATTTTCAAGTATTTGTCTTCGGCTTGCTCTATTTCCATAGTTTGCAAACATCTCTCTTCTGCACTGCGAAGTTTTGTTTGCTCTATTTCAATAGTTATGCAAGTATTTGATCTTCTACACTGCGAAGTTCCATTTTCATTTGCTTTATGCAAATATTTGTCTTCAACTTGCTCTATTTCCATAGTTTGCAAACATCTCTCTTCTGCACTGCGAAGTTTTGTTTGCTCTATTTCAATAGTTTGCAAGCATTTGATCTTCTGCACTGCGAAGTTCCATTTTCATTTGCTTTATGCAAATATTTGTCTTCAACTTGCTCTATTTCCATAGTTTGCAAACATCTCTCTTCTGCACTGCGAAGTTTTGTTTGCTATATTTCAATAGTTATGCAAGCATTTGATCTTCTGCACTGCGAAGTTCCATTTTCATTTTCTTTATGCAAATATTTGTCTTCAACTTGCTCTATTTCCATAGTTTGCAAATATCTCTCTTCTGCACTGCGAAGTTTTGTTTGCTCTATTTCAATAGTTATGCAAGCATTTGATCTTCTGCACTGCGAAGTTCCATTTTCATTTGCTTTATGCAAATATTTGTCTTCAACTTGCTCTATTTCCATAGTTTGCAAACATCTCTCTGCACGAAGTATTGTTTGCTCTATTTCAATAGTTATGCAAGCATTTGATCTTCTGCACATGCAAGCATTTGATCTTCTGTACTGCAAAGTTCCATTTTCATTTGCTTTATGCAAATATTTGTCTTCAACTTGCTCTATTTCCATAGTTTGCAAACATCTCTCTGCACTGCGAAGTTTTGTTTGCTCTATTTCAATAGTTATGCAAGCATTTGATCTTCTGCACTGCGAAGTTCCATTTTCATTTGCTTTATGCAAATATTTGTCTTCAACTTGCTCTATTTCCATAGTTTGCAAACATCTCTCTGCACTGCGAAGTTTTGTTTGCTCTATTTCAATAGTTTGCAAGCATTTGATCTTCTGCACTGCGAAGTTCCATTTTCATTTGCGTTATGCAATTATTTGTCTTCAACTTGCTCTATTTCCATAGTTTGAAAACATCTTTCTTCTGCACTGCGAAGTTTTGTTTGCTCTATTTCAATAGTTATGCAAGCATTTGATCTTCTGCACTGCGAAGTTCCATTTTCATTTGCTTTATGCAAATATTTGATCTGCACTGCGAAGTTTTGTTTGCTCTATTTCAGTAGTTATGCAAGCATTTGATCTTCTGCACTGCGAAGTTCCATTTTCATTTGCTTTATGCAAATATTTGTCTTCAGCTTGTTCTATTTCCATAGTTTGCAAACATCTCTCAGCACTGCGAAGTTTTGTTTGCTCTATTTCAATAGTTATGCAAGCATTTGATCTTCTGCACTGCGAAGTTCCATTTTCATTTGCTTTATGCAAATATTTGTCTTCAACTTGCTCTATTTCCATAGTTTGCAAACATCTCTCTTCTGCACTGCGAAGTTTTGTTTGCTCTATTTCAATAGTTTGCAAGCATTTGATCTTCTGCACTGCGAAGTTCCATTTTCATTTGCTTTATGCAAATATTTATATTTAGCCTGGGCCCTTGGATCCGCCAAAATATTTCGCCATTTGACTGAAGTGCAGCTCAGTCATGCTTTAACTTGCCATTAATAATTTTTAGATAAAGTAAATCTTGTTAATCCATTTAGGCAAAATGAATGAACCACAAGTCGACTTTGTCACGAACATCGTTTTATTCAATCTTCAGTACCACTGGTAATAAACAATTTATATTTTTCTAGCACTGCTAGAAAAAGAAAACCATGAAAGACTTTTCTGGAAAAACCATTCAGACCTGCTGAGGTGAAATTCATCATTGATGTAGAAGCCTTAAATGAGTAGAATGCCAAGTCCTTGGTAAAGTTTTACCTTCCAAGGTTTGTAATTTATAAGCCCCATTTGAGCGCACCTCCTCTATTCGATAAGGTCCTTCCCACTTAGGATTGAGAGTTCCAGTTGGTGCTGCATGGCTTGCTTCATTGTTGCGCAATACCAAGTCCCCCACTTGATAGGATCTTAGCCGTACTCGGAAATTGTAATATTGTGCAATTAAATTCTTGTATTGAGCCATGCGGACATGAGCCCGCTCCCTTTTCTCTTCCAGTTCATCCAAATTCAACCGTAAATCCTGCTCATTGATTCCAGCAGAGTAATAATCCGTTCGGGTAGAGCTGGAACCAATTTCGGCTGGGATGACTGCCTCAGTGCCATACACTAAGGAAAACGGTGTTTCCTTAGTGGAGGTAGAGGGACTAGTTTGATATGCCCATAATACGCTTGGGAGCTCCTCTACCCAACTTGCTCCAATTTAGTATAGACGTTTTCTCAGTCCATCATTGATTGTTCTGTTGGCCAATTCAACTTGTCCGGTAGCTTGAGGGTGTGCTACCGAAGTAAAATGTTGTTCAATCTTGAGCTCGGTACACCAACTCTTAACAGGGTCATCAGCGAATTGTTTTCCATTGTCTGATATAAGAACTTGTGGAAGGCCAAAACGACATATGATGTTCTTCCACAAGAATTTCTAGATCTGATTCCCCGTTATTGTAGCTAAGGGCTCTGCTTCCACCCATTTGGTGAAGTAGTCCATGGCTACAACCAAAAATTTGACTGACCCTGGAGCTTGGGGTAGAGGTCCAACAAGGTCTATCCCCCATTGTACAAATGGCCAGGGACTTGAAATAGAGGTAAGCTCTTGACTTGGCAAATGTGTCATAGGAGCATTGACTTGGCATGCTGGACACTTTTTGCCCAATTCTTCTGCATCCCGCCGCAGAGTGGGCCAGTAGTATCCAGCAAGATAGCATTTCCTTGCCAACGACCGAGCACCAGAATGATTTCCGCCAATTCCTTGATGCATTTCTCGAAGGATGTAATCTCCTTCATCTTCCGTCATACACTTCAACCAAGGCAGTGAAAATGACTTTTTATAAAGGTGGTCATTGAAAAGGGCATACCTTACTGCCTTCAAACGAAGGGGCCGAGCTGCACGCTTATCTTCAGGCTGAACTCCATGCTGCAAGAAAATAACAAGTTCGTCCATCCAGGTGTTGCGATAGTCCACTTGCAGTGCTTCATTAACATCATAAGCACGATGTTTCACTAGCTCCACGACTATCTTCTTCCCCAAAGTCGTTGAAGTGGATGATGCTAGCCGAGATAACGCGTCAGCTCTCTTGTTGGCAGACCTGGGGATATGTTCAATGCTGAAGTGCTCGAATGCCTGTCCGAGCTGCAGCACTTTGGCCATATATTTTTTCATGTTTTCCTCTTTGGCTTCATAATCCCCATTGACCTAAGAAACAATCAGTTGTGAATCACTTCGGGATATGATTCGTTCTGCCCCCAACTTTCTCGCGAGGCCTAGTCCTGCTATGAGGGCCTCGTATTCCGCCTCGTTGTTGGTTGATTCAAAGTCAAATCGCAAGGCGTATTCAAATTCTTCTTTGTTGGGGTTGATAATTAGGAGTCCTGCACCACAACCATCTTTGGAGGAAGACCCATCCACATATAATGTCCATTCAGCCAGTGACTTGATATCTTCCTCTACGGATATCCCTTCAGCTAAAAAATCTGCTAATGATTGGGCTTTGATGGAAGTTCTTGATTTGTACTGAATGTCGTACTCTGTAAGCTCCACAACCCATTTTGCAGCTCGGCCAGATGTGTCTGGCCTTGATAAGATTTTCTTTAAAGGCTGATCAGTGACCACTATAATGGGATGAGCTTGCAAGTAAGGCCTGAACTTCCTCGCTGCCACTATGAGTGCTAAGACTATCTTCTCAGCATTGGGATATCTTACTTCAGGCCCATGTAAAATTTTACTTGCGAAATAAATGGGCCTTTGTATATTATCTTGCTCCCTGAGCAGAACTGCACTAACAGCTTCTTTGCACGTTGAGAGGTATATATATAACTCTTCTCCGGCCAGAGGTGAAGTGAGCATTGGCACCTCAGCCAGATGGGATTTTAGCTCGTCAAAGGCCTTTTGACATTGGTCGTCCCACTAAAAAGCTGTTTTCTTTTTCAAAACCTGGAAGAAAGGAAGGGATCTTTCGCTGACTTGGATAGAAATCTGCTCAGGGCTGCGATTCGACCCGTTAACCTCTGCACTTCCTTTACGTTCCTAGGGGGATGCATGTTTTGTATAGCTTTCATTTTAGCAGGGTTTGCCTGTACCCCATCTTTGGAAACTATGTATCCCAAGAATTTTCCAGTACGAACACCAAACGTGCACTTCTTTGGGTTTAGACTCATGCGTGAGTCTCTCAGCACAGTGAAAACTTCCCTTAAATTTTTGATATATTGATCAAGAGTCCTGCTCTTGATTAGCATATCGTCGATGTAGACTTCCATTATCTGGCCAATTTGTTCACTGAACAAGGAATTGACCAGACATTGATAAGTGGCCCCAGCGTTCTTCAATCCGAATGGCATAGTTACATAACAATAAGTACCTGAGTCAGTTATGAAAGCGGTCTTTTCTTGATCTTCTAATGCCATGAGGATCTGATGATAGCCTTTGAAGGCATCCAAGAAATCAAAGACTACATGCCCAAGTGTTGAATCCACTAGCCTATCGATTTTCAGAAGTGGGTAACAATCTTTTGGACATGCTTTGTTGAGATCAGTGTAATCTATACACATTCTCCAAGACTCATCCTGCTTGGGGACCACTACTGGGTTAGCCAACCAGATTGGAAAAAGCACATCAACAATGAATTTTATAGCCAACAACTTTTTGACTTCTTCTTCGATGACTTTATTCCTTTCTGGAGCGAAGTGTCGCTTCTTCTGCTTTACAGGCTTTGCCAAGGGATCAACATTTAGTTTATGCTCAGCCAAATGTGAAAGAATCCCTGGCATGTCTTTGGCAGTCCAGGCGAAGATAATCGCAAATTCTCTCAGTAAATCCTATAACTGAGCTAACAGTTCAGATGGCATCCAGGTCCCGATCTTTATGACATATGACATAGAACATTATATTTACGGCACTGCCGGTATCCACATAGACATGTCGGACCTGCATAACTTTATCAGGAGGAAGGTGTACACACAGCTCTATCACTAAGCCTGTGTTGTTGGAGTCCAAAGGAATGAGATCTTCTGGCCCATAAGTCAGCTCACTTGCCATCTTGGCTCTTTTAGATGGTGGATCTGACGAGGTTCCTGAGGAACTAGGTGCTCCTTGGCCTGAGTGAGGTGGGCCCCCAGAGATTGTATATATAATAGCATTAACTTAGGGCTGACCTGCAGCCCCGCGCCTTCGTTGTTCCCCATCATCGTCATTTCTGTGATGCCGAGGTGGAGACTCTGGTCGGCATTTGTCTTTCCAGAGGTCCTTGTGGAAATCCAGACGGTTATTCAGGCGTGATCGGGGGTCATAAAACTGTTTTAAATGACCCTGTTCAATCAGTCATTTAATGGCCTGAGCCAACTGCCTGCAATCTTCAGTATCATGCCCGATATCTCTATGGTAGCGGCAATAGAATTTAGGATTCCTCTTTGTCCTAGGCTCGTACAGAGGCTCTGGATCTATCCTCAGTCCGTCTTTTTCCATGACGGTCAGAATATACTCCTGTGAGGCCAATAGTGGTAAGCCCTCCTTACCACCCTTGTCTTTTCCACTTATGCGATCGAACGCACTGCGCCGATCACGATTTCTTCCTTCATGGTGCCAATCTTCCTTTTTTGAACTAGATCGGCTGTCTTGCCTGGGCTCCATGCTCGGCTTCTCTCTTTAATCTGTTTGCCTCCTCTCCTCGGGCAAATTGATGAGCTTTCTCTAAGCATTCTCTTAGAGTTGTAGGTCCCTCTTCATCCAGTTGGGAGAAGAGACGACCAGCTCGGAGTCCATTAATGAAGGCTGCAGCTTTAACACCCTCATTTCTGTCACTGACCTGCAGTGACTCGTCTGAGAAATGCTACTGTACTTCAACACAGATTCATCTGGACCTTGTCTCAAGGTCATTAAATGGGATGAGTTCTTCACAAACGGGGTGCTGGACACGAACTGTGACTTAAACTTTTGTGCCAATTGTTTGAAGGACTTCACAGATTTTGATGGAAGCTCTTGGAACCATCTCCTGGCCTTTTCCCTTAAATATAAAGGGAAAGTCTTGCAACGCAAAGGGTCTGGGATGTTTTTCAGACTCACTGCAGTTTGAAACTGGAAGAGATGGTCTGTTGGGTCTGTGGTCCCATTATATGTGTCCATATTTGGCACCTTAAAACTGTCCAGTGCCAAACACTCTGCTATATCCTAAGAAAAAGGACTTTCCTGGACTACTTGCACAAACTCCTGCCTGTGCTCTTCGTAGTAAGCTCTCGGCCTACAAGGAACTTCTTCGTCCCTGGGGCGCTTTTCAGAGACTTTGACCTCACACTTAAGTGAGGTCTGGACATATATTCTGACTCCATGGTTGGAGCTTTGAAACTGAGTCTTCTAGCATCCGCCATAAATCCTTTATGCGGTCTAGAAGACTGGCCTTGTGATACTTCTCTCTGGGGAGGAGGTGGATCTACCTCCATATTCTGCACCTCTGGTTGCTTGCCTTTGAGATGCTGGACCATGACTTTGAACACTTCTATGTTCTCAGTAACGTATTTTATTGCTTTATCCCTTACTTCCCTTAAAACTTGCGGGACAGGAATATGATTAGGCATAGGAGATTCAGGTACCCTGGAAACCTGTTCTGGGGCAGCTGAACGCGTAACCATGCGTCGTGATGGGTTGGATGACTCACCCAAACCTTCTCGACGACCCTTTGTCATAGGTAAACGTTGACTGTTTTAAGTTTGAGCTTTTTTACTGGATTAAGAGACTAAGGAGGCCCTCCTTCTAGTGCCAAATGATGAAGCCGGATCTTCACCAAGGGTCAAGATGACCTCAAATTAACGTCGTCAGTTAACTTGAAGAGTTGTTAACTAGATTGAAGGTTGTAGCTGGAGTAGCTTCTAAAATATCATGCACAATGAAGCACAAATCAGAGGTCCCAGGGGGTTGGCCCTGGAAAAACCCTCCGACGCTCAAGTCAGTTTGGGCCATTTCTCACTGAGAATATAATTTAGATAGTGAGTTTATAGTTTCTCACAGTATGAGCTGAGGAGCAAAGTGTACGAATTTGCTTTAGGATATCAATGTTTGAAATCCGGACCCCTCTCCTCGTCTGTATTGGCTTGCTTTTATTAACCTTTTTCCGCCTTTGGCCTCTGCTGGCGGATGAGATGTTTGCTTGGGGCAGAAAGCCTAGGACATTGTAGGTCTGCTGATGTGACTGGTAGTCCGGCTGATGTGACTAATAGGCCTGCTGACCTTGGTGTGTTCAGACCAAATAACCAGCTGTAATCATTATATTCGAATTGCACTTCTGCCTGATGGTTCATCGATGTAACGCCGTGCTTGATTCCTTTGCTGAAGTGCACAGCTAAGCCTTGCCGAAGTGCAGGATTAGGCCTTACCGAAGTATAGAGTTGAATTTAGCTGAAGTGGTCTAAAGTGCGGCACTTGGACATAAGCTGAAGTTGGTGCCGAGGTGCAAACCTTGGCATATTCGTCGATAGTATAATGAGTGTTATGCAGCCCCGCTGAAGTGCAAACAAGGCTGAACAGTGATGCTTGTGCACTGAGCTACTGAACAGCAACCGTTGACTGTTGTTGACTAACAGACGATTTAATTATGGTTTATCAACCCAAGAAACCAAGTGGGTGATTGAGTTCGGTTTATTTTTTCTTTTCTCTTTCTTTTTGCATGAAAGCGGCAAACTCATTTAACGCCTAGAAGCAATAAAAGGACAAATTAGGGTCGGACATCTCCCATACGATATACCAACCAAACACGAAACCAAGCATATCTTCGGAGGTTTAGGTTTCCTTCGTAGATTTCAATCGTAATCAATTCAAACTCAAAGATGACTCATAAAATCGTAAGTCGAGTTTAGGTTAACCAGCGAATCGATACAACAACATGCCAATTCGCAAAAAAAAAAAAAAAAAACTCATTTATAAAAAATTGTATTGTATCTATTATTACGAAGAAAAATCTCTCAAACATGAAACTATTTCTCTTGATATCTTTGTAGTTGTCAATAGCGTCACTCTTTGTGGAACTCTTACATGCAAACTAGTCTTTGGTTGGTTGGATGACAAGTCGTTAAGTGAAAAAGCTCATATAATCGATGTGATTTTTTTTGTGCATTGGACATTTTTATTATGATTAAATCATGTAGCGTTTGATGTCAGGATTTTTGCACCAGTTTATTGAGTGAATCAAATTGCTTTGACAACCCTAGGATAACTTTGATTCGATATTTTCTCAATAACATGGGTAAACTTGCTTAGCACCAAAATCACATGTCTAACTTGAAAATATTGATTTTTTAAACATTTTTTTTAAACGAACCAATGCGACTCCTGATAAAATATCTTAAACATTTTAGCTGGAAGGTCAAATGCCGGTCAACCTAAACATGATCTACAAACTTGTTAGGTCAACTTAAATAGAATTGTGACATAAAAGGGTTAGGTTTGGATTGATATCTTAAAACATATTAACTTATCATGATATGACCACCCATGACACGACCTATTTGTCATTATTAAGAGAAACATTTTAGGGAAGGCAAAATCAAGAAACAATCCGCAAGGTTCTTAAGCATGTTTAAGATAATGGCGTATGACTAAATAATAAACGTAGACACAAGAATAAAATAGATAATTGATTTTGAATTTTGTTTTAGAAAATAATATTAGATTATTTTGCTTTGTCATAAGTTTAGTGATTGATAACTTTGAACTTCTACTTAGATCAAGTTTGTTTTAGAATTAAGAAGTGTAGTAGACTAAAGGTTTGAATTTGGCTCTTGTAAGCAAACATCAAATTATTTGGTTTGATTAAGAAGCGAGTTCGAACACCTAACTAGATTCGTTTACTAAACAAGCTAAACCGTTAATGAACTTTACAGTTCGTTTAAATAGATAACGTTGATGGACCATAATACCCGCACAAACACCACTAGAGAGTGGAAATAGTGGTTAGCAAAAATTGTACTATTTTTGACCCTTTGAAATACCCCTCAAGTCTTATTCTGAAAATCTTCAGAATCAGTACGTTTATTAAAAATTTTACTGTAAATAGTACTCAACTTCAAAAATTATGAAATCTTACAGAAATTAACTTCAAAGAATTAAAATCACTCTGTCCAAAAATGAGCAAAAATCAAAAACGTCTGACCCTTCAAACATGTATGAAACTACCGATGGTCAGGTTGAATTATTTTGGACAGAAAGTTGGCAAACTTTGAAAGCCTATAACTTTTTATATTCTTAGTCAAAAAGGTTGATTCTTATGTCAAAATGACTCTTAAGATGTCTAGTTTATGTTTCTAAGAGATCTTGGCTAGCAATTATGCTTAATATGATGAAAGTGCATGTTTCTTGATGATTGGTCAATCTGTTGCCAGTTTTGAGTAATAATCTTTGAAATACTGAATGACTAACTTTCCTTTGCTCAAAGTAGATGATTTTTGTTCCAAAACATTCTGAAGTTTATTATCACCGAAAATCAAAGATTTTGAAAATGTTTTGCTATTTTGAATACTCATGTAAAATTGAGTGCAAAAACTATGAAAACGGACAGAATTGTGAAGAAGACGAAGACACTAAGAATTATCCTAATTCGATTAATGTGACCTGCTCTGGTCCCAAGGAACACCTTTTCTTGGATTTTCAATATAGAAATAACACCTTAAAACTTTCAAAGTACTTGATTCTTATGTTATCATCAGCCCTAATCAAGACTTGATCACAGCACCTTATAATACAAGAATGTATTCACCTCATCAACTATTGATATAGCCTTGTAGAATGACTAATCAATTACAAAGTTTATGATCGCAAGAGGTGTGAATGCAACAACGAGACAACTTAAGACAATACACCTTCAGCTGGAAATGTGAAAAGCAAGAATGAAGAAGAAAGAAAAGAAAGAAAGAAGAGAGCTCCAAGTGTTATTGTTCTTCTTCAACTCTATTCCTATTTGTAGATGAGCATCCATTTGTTGATTAAGATGTCGACATGTGACCTTCAATTTCATCTTTTCTTCACTTGATTAGATGACCATCTCACCACCTTACATATTTGGCACTTTCAAGAAATATAATTGGAACACTTCAACTCTTATCTTCATGCTGAAAAATTCTGCAGAAATTTTCTGAAATATCAAGTGGTTTGGATTGTTGGACATGTATCGCACCACTAGAAGGGAGATGGGTTGAATAGTGAGTGCAGAAAAATTGGTGTTTAAAAATGTTTATTGACCAATACCCTCTTCTTAAAACATATCTGTTGTCAGATGCCATTTTTGAGTAATAAACTGAATATGTTCTGGACCTCCAAATTTTGTGAAATTTTGACACGCTGTACTTTAAGATGTTAAATATATGTCATAAAAATTTGAGATCAAAATTCAAAGTCTAAAGTTCTGAAAACCCGTTTTTGATTGAACCCTGTCAATCAGTGAAAAACTTTCCCGTATAATAAAAAATTAATTCCCAATTAATGACAACTCCAAATGATCTGAAATTTTGATGAGATGTCCCTTAAGATGTCTAGTTTAATGGGTTGAAACAGTTTTACAAAATTCTTTTAGCAAGTATGTCAACCACGTGCTATTCTGAAAATCAGATTGCATTAGTCTTAGAACTCTGAACGTTTGGATGACTTATACTTATCCAAATTCGATGAAGCTTATCTTAAATGAAACCTAAGTCCTTTATCTCTGTCTCTGTAAAATTTGAAGATTTTTGAAAATTGCTTGATATTTTTCTCAGGTGTTTTGAATATGTAGAAAAAACAATACTGAAAGCACAAGTGCAGAAAAATAAGAACACACAGATTTTTATATTGGTTTGGTCAATGTGACCTACTCCAGTCTTCGCCTTGTTGTCCCACTATGAGTGGGTCTTCATTAAGCCACCTCGGCACATAATATATGACATGGATAATCACCAAAAATCTGAAAACAATTTGAATTTTGAATGTCTTGATTCCCAATCAACCATAAGTGTGATGTCTTCTCATTTTTGGAATGATTATGTGTCTTGAAGTGCCTTCCTAAACTTCAACAACCTTGCTGAAAACTTCAGCATTGTTTTTGAAATTTGAAACATTGTCTTGTATATTTGAACTCCATAAATCTTTGAATTCTTTTGTAGATTATTCTCCACCAATCAAAAGTGCAAGATATGCTTCACCTAGGCTCCATGTAAGCTTAAATCAGCCGTCCACTTCAGCATGCATGTGCTAAAAATAGTTTTCGAATTTTGAATGAAAAATAATGTAGCATCTTCGCAAACATGGTAAATTTCAATCACCCTTTAACCTTGTCTTCTAGAATACTTCAAGATATGTCTTGGATGTGTAAGACATGTCTAGGTACATGTCACAACATGTCAATATCGCCCGCTATAGTATACTGTAAAAATTTGAATTTTTGAATTCCGCCAATTGTGCGATTTTTCTCCAATTGATCACGAACCCTTTAGACATAAAAATATTTCTCTTTTTCCTCTTAATATTGTTTCTCTATTTTTATTAACAATATTGTAGTATGGATGAGAAAACTTTACATCAAAACCACTATCAAAAAATTGTGAAATACTAAGCAAGTTATAAAATAAGTTGATTACCAAGAATATAGTGGCGACCTGAAGTGTACTTGGATTTCAATTGTGCCCTTTCCAATTATTTTACCTTTGTTTTAATCTCCAGAGGTTACGGGTCCTCCTTTTGTAACCTTCTTTAATTTTGAAAATAGGGTTGGATCACTCGTCATGTGTCTTGAACAACCACTGTCAAGAAACCACTTGTTCGCTACATCTTTTTGTTTTACATGATCCTTGCACAGTATAACAATCATTTAGGTACCTTTTGTTCTTGGCTCCTTAAGTATTAGTGATTCGACCCTTCGCAAGAGTACCTTTAGGTACCTAAACTTGGGTAACTTTTCTTGGTCTTACAAAAGATGAGAGAACAGATGAAGAAGGAATGTAAAACATGTCGTGATCACTTCTATTTGGCCTATAATGGCCGAACCTTACATTGTAGAAATAGGATGAGTTTTGACTTTGATATGCATTTCGGTTTACATGCAAGGTGCGTGATCTAGATTCATTCGTATGATGTTAATGTCGCGTATACATTAATGGCTTTCTTTCATATTTATATGGCACGTGATTATACGTTCCATATGATGAAAAAGGAATAGCACGATGAGATACAACAGGTAACTCTCTAGTTTGTGTCGTTACCTTCTTAGGTTTTACTGTCGTTTTGAATACATGTGGTTACTTAGATGAAAATAAAACAAAATTTATAGATTTGTGTTGTACCCTATTATCTTCAATGTACCCTAATCGGGTTTTGTCAGATTCATGCTTTTTAGAAGAGATGAGATGATTTAATATGAAAGTTCTTGTATTGAATTGTTTTACCGTCTTTTCTAAATCTGTGTTTCTTGATCTCATATCTGAGATCTCGGCTTTCATTACAACATTTTTGGATGTCAAAGATTCAATTTCAGATTTCAATGAAACAATCAAATTAGACGACTCCTCTTTTGAATCGTTTAATTGAGATACAAGATTTATGTTAGAAGATTCTAACAATTTCTTGTCTTCAATTAAGCGTTTCTTTTCTTTTGCAAGAGTCTTAGTAAACTTATGTAACTCAAGATAATGACCAAAAAAGTCACCATAAGATGGTTCAAAATCAGAATTAGAATTTACCTCACTGGATGCTTTGGATGGAAAACATACTTGAGTCGTTTCCTCTTCAGCTTCTTCACTTTCAGAATCAGATGAGTCACTCCATGTAGATGCTTTGAGGGCTCTTCTTGTACTCCTTTGCTTAGGTTTTGAAATGGGTCTAGTTTTTGTCCTTTCCTTGTCACGGTTTTTGTTCATACTTTTGTTTGAGTCCTTGTTCGGGCAATCATAAGATGTGTCCAAGTCTTCCATAATCATAACACTTAAGATCTTTATCATTATTCTGATTCCTATGGTTCTTAGATGAAGTAGACTTAGTTTTGTTCTTAAAAGATTTTCTCATAAACTTTCTTAATCCTTTAGCCAACAAGATTATATCTTCATTATCAGAATCTGTGTCACTATCATATACATGACTAGAAGAAGTAGAGACATATTTATTTTATTTAAAAGTTATAGTCTTGCCTTGTTTAGAAGTTGATTCAGATTTCCTTAGAGTTTGTTTTCATATACCTTTAAAAATCCGATCAATTCTTCCATTTTTATTGACTTTGTTTCTTTACTTTCTTCGATTGCAGTCACTTTAGGATCACATTCAGATGGGAGGCTTCTCAAGACTTTATGTACTTTTTCCTGTGAAGAGAAAACTTTTCCAAGAGACTCAAGAGAATTATAGATGTCAGTCAATCTTAAATCCATATCAACGATAGATTCATTTGGCAATAATTTAAAGGATTCAAAAGCAGACATGAGCATATTGATCTTAGACTCTTACTTGACTAGTTCCTTCATGCTTCATTTCTAGACTCTTGAGCACTAAAGAAATTAGAGACATAACTAGATTCACTTTTACTCAAACCCTTTAAGATAAGTTGCATGGCTTTAGCATTCATACTCAACCTCTTTCTATCATCACTAGTATATTCTTGTTTAGGTTTTACAACCTCTAAAGTAACACCGTCAACCGTGGATATTTTAGATGGAACAAAATGACCATCTTCTATTATAGACCACAAATCTATATCAATAGCCATTAGAAAAAGTTTCATACAATTTTCCATTAATTAAAGGACTCACCATCAAAAAGTGGAGGCCTTTGGCTTGACATACCTTCTTGCTCGGTTTTGTCGCTAGTGGTTGCCATCTCATAGAGATTGTTAGATCTTTTTGTTGTGAGTCAGCCTCGCTCTGATACCACTTGTTAGACCTGTATAGCACCACTAGAAGGGGGCGTTGAATAGTGAGTGCAGAAAAATTGGTTTTTAAGAAGTTTATTGACCAATACCCTCTTCAAAAAACAGAATCTGTTTTCGAACCCAGTGTTTGAATGATGAACTGAATAGGCTCTGGACCTCATAAATTCGTGAAATTTTGACACACTGCACTTTAATATGTTAAATATATGTCATGAAAATTTGAGATCAAAATTCAAAGTCTAAAGCCCTGAAAACCCATTTTTGATTGAACCCTGTCATTACAATTAATGACAACTCCAAATGATCTAAAATTTTGATGAGATGTCCCTTAATATGTCTAGTTTAATGGTTTGAATAGTTTTGCAAAATTGTTTTGGCAAGTATGTCAACCACGTTGATGTTCTCAACCTCCGCCAAATGAAAATCATATTGCACTAGTCTTAGAACTTTGAACGTTTGGATGACTTATACTTATCTAAATTCGATGAAACTTGCTTGAATGAAACCTAAGACCTTTATCTGAATCTCTATAAAATTTGATCATTTTTGAAAATCATTTGCTGTTTTTATCAGTTGTTTTGAAAACATTGCAAAAACACTACTGAAAGCAAAAGTGCAGAAAAATAAGAACATACAGATTTTTATACTGGTTCGGTCAATGTGGCCTACTCCAGTCTTTGAGGAAACCTCCCTCGGTATTCAATAATCACCAAAGTCACCATAGAACAAGGGTGACTAGAGTTATACACCAACTCCTTTAATGTCCACTCCTTTTACAACAAATCACAACAACAATCAACAAAAGCACCACCACCTCACTAATTAAGGTTTGATCACACCTTGATCAACCTTTTAGAAGAATGGAATGTATGATGGTGGTTTATATGAATCCTATACAGAATATGAAATGTACGTTTGATAGGCTTAAGGCTTTGTGCAAGAGAAGAAGATAAGAGATGAAGAGAACTCTTGCTTTTCACTTGATAGCTTGTAGAAATGTGTCGTGTTTTGTGTTTGATCTTCCTCCTCATTTTGTATGGTGTTGCACACCCCCAAGGGCTGAGACATGTCTCGTAAAATGTCTTGAATGTTCTTGGAAGATATCTTGCAAAGCCTTGTGACATACTTTGCTTATTTGACGAGATATGATTGGACAAGTGATGTGTCTTCACCTTGTTGTCAATCTATGATTGAGTCTTCATTAAGCTACCTTGGCACATAATATATGACATGGTTAATCATCAAAAATCTGAAAAAATTTGAATTTTTAATGTCTTAATTCCCAACAACCATAAGTGTGATGTCTTCTCATTTTTAGAATGATTATGTGTCTTGAAGTGCCTTCCTAAAATTCGCCACCTTGCTGAAAAATTCAGCATTCTTTTTGAAATTTGAAACGTTGACTTGTATATTTGAACTCTTTATATCTTTGAATTCTTTTGTAGATCATTCTCCACCAATCATAGTGCAAGATAAGCTCCACCTAGGCTCCATGTTAGCTCAAATCAGCCGCCCACTTCAGCATGCATGTGCTGAAAAAAGTTTTTGAATTTTGAATGAACAATAATATAGCATCTTCATAAACATGGTAAATTTCAATCACCATTTAACCTTGTCTTCTAGAATACTTCAAGATAGGTCTTGGATGTGTAAGAAATGTCTAGGTACATGTCACAACATGTCAAAATCGGCCCCCTATAGTATAGTGTAGAAATCTGAATTTTTGAATTCCGACGATTGTGCAATTTATCTCCAATTGATCACGAACCCTTTAGACACGTAAAATATGATATACACCATATAATATAATTAAAAACTTATAATCTCAGCTCCAAATAGTGTAGAAATTCGGCCATGATGGTGTGACATTTTTGAATTTGAATTTCCAAGAGATTAAAGAAAATGATGGATAATTGATATATGTAATTATGGCATGACTTTAGTCTTAAATATGCCATGTGGTGAGCGAAATTTTGAGGTTCTTGGAGTGTATATTGGCTGGTCATCTTTGTATGGTAAGATTATTATGTGTCAGTGACGATTCAGTAGTCATTTGATGTGGCGATTTTCGGTTAACGAACTTTTGACATGTCGATATATTTTTGGAAGATTGATGACATGGAATATATGACTTGGAATATCTTGTATATGTATATACTCATAAGATGACGTGTACATGATTGCTTGACGTTGATGACGTACGTTGATGACGTGTCGTTGGAATACTGGGATAGAAGAATATAGCTTGATGTCTTGAGAAAAGAAATATTTTTTTTTCATGAAGGACGGGCGCTACCGTCTGAGATTTTATTAATAATAAACCCTCACTTGTGGCAGAGGAATACCGTGGTTACATGTGCCGTGGGAGACTCTCCCACAATAATGCATGAAAAATCAAAGATAATTAAAGCATAACCTATGCTATACATATAATTACGGAATTCTTTGTTTCTAAATGTAGTATCTTGAAGTCGTAACTACATCGAAGCGTCCAACAAGAAGTCCCTCAGAATGCGTATATGCCACATAAAATAAATGATCAATAGAACAAAAGCAAGATATAGTAGAAAGAGAAGTGTACAGGCATATACATACTGACGTTGCCGGTATTCAAACTGAACACAGACAACAGTAGTAATATCCAGTCGTGCAGCTGTGTCCGCCAATGCCGATGAAGAGCCCAGGTGCCCAAAATCATTCGACAATATTCCACAGCAAGCTCAGAGAACAAAACGGTGTTATCCTTATAGTTAATGTAATATAATAAACTGAATAAAGAAGGCATAAAATTTAGAAGGATGACATATCAATGTTGCATGTGCCAATTTATGACATAGGCAACCATATGATGTTTACGCCAACCCATTGGGAGACAAAAGTAATCAAAACCGCAGGTTGGGTACGGAAGTATCTAGCGAATTGGCTCATCAAACTTCGCATGGCAGGACTAAGAAAGATGTATAAGTAGTCACATAAATTGTATGGTGTTTTTGTACACGTGCTGCGGTATTGGCCTCACATGGGCAATAATGTAACAATGAAGCATTGAGACTCATAAACTGTATGGTGCATTTCAGGTCGATAGCTAATGATCCTGTGTATCAGTCAAGAGTAGAGAGATAATTAAGTAACAATCGGCGATCTGTCTCAATGATCATTTGATTATAGTCTCTGGCATGGAATATTAGGGCATATTGAAGTGCCATTAGTTCAACCCGTAATGGCGACGTAGCCGGCAAAGGGAAGCAAATGACGGAGACCAATTCTCCCTGGTGATTCTGCAAAACAGCACCTGCTGCAGCGGTGATTTGACCCACCATTGCATCAACATTTAATTTTAATTTGCCCGTTGGTGATAACTCACAGTGAATCACCCGAGGTCGGCGTGTATGTAACGGCAGAGAGAAATAACGTGCAATCAAATGTGGGATTTTTTGAGAGTATTTTCAGCCCTGCGTTGACACACACCAAGTATATATAGGATCACAGACCCTCTCAAACAATCTCCTATATGAGTAGCTGCTATCTTCAAATCTAATATTTGTATATTCTTTCCAAATTACCCATGTTACTAATTAGGGTACTACGGCTCTCAATTGACCAAGCATTGTATGAGGAGAAGAAATTTGCCACCAACAAAGTAAATACGATTGATAGTCGATTGACGAGGTATCGGACCAGAAAACAGAATGGATATCTCTTTGCCATAAAGGCTGGATCGCTGGACATGCAGGAAGAGGTTATCTTGCCTATCTAAGTGTATCTTACAAAAAAACCATTATGTTAGAAATATGGTTTGCCAAGTACGGAGATTGTCAGCCACAGGTAACAAACGCATCCATAGTTTCCAGAGGAAAATGCCGACCCCTGAAAAAGTGCATGGCCACCAAATATACCGTGAACAATCCAATGACTGTGATACTGAGGCAAGCAGGTTATAAGTTGATTTAATTTTGAATTGTCCGTAAGATTCGACGGTCCAATTTAGTCCATCCAAAGTAAACTGTACATGCTGAAACATATAATCATGTATCATACAAATACGCTTCCAAGTAGCCGACTCATATATATGTGCATACACCATACTTCTGCGACCATATTTAGCCCGACTGTAGGCTGCCCACAATGAACCAGATTGATGGTATTTCCACCACAGAAGACAGTATATGCCTGTTGGACCATTCTAAGGTTCCGAATGCCCAAGCCTCCATGCTCCGTGGGTCGACAGATATTATCCTAGGATTTCCAATGATGGCGGCATTCCACAAGAAATGTGACATTTTTCTATTTAAGGTATTCATAACACTCTTCGGCAATCCACGAACTAGCTATAATATGAAGTCGCATGGAACATTGGACATGACAAATCAATGTCATAGGACCAGCCGTGGAAAGAAGCTTAGAATACTATGAATTGAGTGTTGCATCGAAATGAGCAATTAAGGAAATACAACAGTCAGCATGATTTATTCCCTTATACAGAAAAGTGCCAAGATACTTGATTGGTAAGGTAGTCAAACGCATACCTAACACCTATGAAACTCGAGTCCCCGAACCATCCGTTCCAGCCACAACTTGACTTTTGTGGAGATTCACCAGCTGTCCAGATGCTTGCTGATAGGAATCCAAGAAATGTCTAAAACACTGCAGATTACGAGTGGAGCCATTTAAGAAAATAACCAGATCGTCTGCAAATCCCAAATGCGACACCCTCGGGACGAGTCCTACTTGGAATCCGCTTATAACACTAGTTGCCATAAGTGTGTTAAGACCTCATGAAAAACCTTCAGAAGCTAGAATGAATAGGAGAGACGATAAAGGGTCACTTTGTTTAACTCCACATGACACGTAAAAGTAACCGGCCAGTTTTCCATTTATTAAAACCGAACATCGTGTGTCAGAAAAATTATTCAAAAGAATGTGCACCAGCGGGGAATGAAATCTCATTTTCATCATGAGCTGCTTAAGATAAGACCATCATACCCTATCAAAAGCTTTTGCCATATCTAACTTGATAATAACGTGGCCTCTGTGGATCGGCCGATCTAAGACATGTACCATTTCTTAGGCCAAGAGAATCTGCTTTGTAATAACCCGACCCTTTATAAACCCAGCCTACTTTGGGGATATTAATCGCGGAAACAAAGAAGAAAACCTTGTGGCTAGCAATCGTGTAATTACTTTGGCTAAAAAGTTAGTTAGGCAAATAGGCTGAAATTGAAAACGTTTGAGGAATCATCACCTTAGGAATAAGCGTAATAAGAGCCGCAGCTACTTGGCTAGGTGGACGAATCCTAAGAAAACCTCCTGCACTGCTTTATAAATAACCAAATGAATAACCTTCCAGAAATGACGATAAAAAGTCCAGGAAAGCCATCATAACCACCTCGTCGGACTAAGATCCCATGTTGCCTGCTTTACCTCCTGTAGGGTCGGTAAGGATAAAAAAGAGTGGTTGTCATCATCTGATACTAGTTGTGGAATATATTGTAGGACGGACTCATGCTGAGAAGTTGGGGTACCCATAAAGAGAGTCTGATTGTAGCGGATCGCCTCTAATTCAATATCCTGCTGATTGTCATACTCCACTCCATCATCACAAATGATCTGACGAATGGCTTGTCTACGGTCGGTTTGATGGAAAAAACAAGTATTTGCATCTCCTTCTCGCAACCATTTGACATTTACCTTTTGTTTCCAAAATAATAAAGCACGAGATTGTGCAAGGCATAATTTAGCCATACTCTGACGATAATCCATCCGTGTTTGATCCGATGGACTAGAATCAAATGCTCTTTCACAATATGTTGCCTCAGCCTCAGCAGAAACTACTGCGTCAAAGATATTACCAAAGACGTCTTTATTTAATTGTCTTAAGTGATGCCTAAGTTGTCGCAATTTAGAATAGAATTCCCACATTCCTCCAACTGTCCGGAATGACTGCCAATGATGACTGACAGAACTGTCAAAATCAAGATGGGTTGCCCAAACATCCAAATATCTGAATGAGGCAGCCGTGTGAGAGCTTCTGTAGAACATAAGTAGATAGGAGAGTGATCCGAAGTAGTCCGACTAAGATGCTGACAGTGCACGGCTGAAAATAAATCAATGAAATCCAAAGAGCAAAGAAATCGACCTAATCGACGCCAAACTCAGCCTAATCCCAGGCCATCCACCAAGTATAAGGATATCCTTGAAAGTTAATCGACTGAAGGGAGCAGATAGAGATAAAATCATTAAAATCTTGTAATGAATGAAGTGGCGGAGAAGACCGGTCTTTATGCTCATCAAGCGTCAAAAAAAGTATTAAAGTCTCCTCCAACAAGCCAAGGGATATCTAAAGAACTTTGAAATGAAGTAAGGTCCGCCCATAAGGGACGATGAGCAATAATAGAATGAAGACCGTATACAAATGTACACCAAAAATAATCCCCAGCAGGTAACCAACAAAACCACATAGAATTATTTTGAACACCGAGCCGCTCTCCTTCCAGATGAAAAAAAAGTCTCTCCAAAATATCCAAATGTCATTGCTACTAATAGACACTGCTTGCGAGAAACCAAGTTTAAGACGATACGATACCAATGTGGTGGCCCTAGCCTTAGATTCAATAATAACAAAGAGATGTAAGTGATATCGACGAACTAATGATAATAATCAATCAACGGAAGTATGAATTCTTCTGACATTCCAAATCATAACCTTCATTGGGTCGATAATATATCAAAGGAGTTAGAGAGAGCTATCTGAGAGCGTGTAAATAGTGGGAATATTGGCTCAATGTTTCAATGCTGACGCCTCAATCATTTTGGCAGAATCCGAAATTGCCCATCATCGCCTAAAACTGTTGGTGTTAACCTGTTGTGTCTCCTCAATAACTACAGCTTGGACTAGATCACAAATAAAATTAGCAAAAGCATCGTCAGAAGATGCTGCGGTCGACTAATCATGCAGAGGATTAATTTCAATCTCACTATCCGAAATAGAAAATGAATCGGGATTAGCAGGCAAATCATTGAGAATACTATCATCAATTCCTTGTAAATAGGGGATATCCTGAGCATATGAGACTGAAGTTATACAAGTCATATCAGGAGATAATATTACCGAATGTTGTGCCTCTGAAATAGAAGGGAGTTGATACTTAGGTTCCGACATTTCCATGTTAACGGGCTGGATTTTCTTTGGGGTCCATCACTGCGATGATTCCTTTGACAAGTGTGGTAGTTGCTTACCCTCTGTATCTTCATCACAGGGCGGCTGTTCTTGTGATTCTATCTTCCCACAATTCGACGCCTTATGTCCTAGTCGAAAAGAAGAATTGCAATACAACATAAGATCTTTGTAAATAACAGGCTGAGAAATTAAGCAATTGAATACTTGAATAAAAACTCCCATAGGCAGATCCTGTGAAATATCAACCCCCACGTGTAAACATGCCATCGACATTCTTATAACCTCTGCTGTAGCCGCATCCAATTTCATCAGCTTTCCAAGCATGCGGCCTATCTAAAACAAAGCATCCTGTTGATGAAAATGAACCGGCAATCCCGATAGTGAAAGCTATATAGGAACAATCGGAACATCCACCTTTGGATCATAATCAGGAGTCTATTTTGTAACCCTCATATATTTTCCTGCAATGGTCCAACTTTGTCGCACGAAACAACGGAGATAATCTGATTCCTGTGCAAAATGTAGCAAGACATGCGTAGAATCAAGAAGTCTAACACGTACTACACCGGTGAATCCGATGCGATCAATGATTGATCGAATAGTGGCCATAGGGGGCCTTCCATACCAGAACGTTCCCACCAATGTGAATCGATAAGGGGCCCTAAGAGAGATGATTTTGTCCTCCAAGAATTTGATCATGGGGCTGCCTTTTTATCTCTGAATCGATTTTGGGGCAATTGAGCGTTTGGAAGATGACGAAAATAATGAAGCGAAAGATTTCCCCAACACCAGACACGAAGAAGTCGGCTGTGGCGGCCGGATCATCGTAGGGGTTGCCATCCACGATGTTCGCCAGCAGAATGTAGATGATGGTGGAAGGAGATCAGGGAGAAAAATCAGAAGGGGGAAGCAACATCGGCACTAAGCCGTCGATTGCCTGCGATCGCCAGAGAGAGAGGAGAGCAACGCCATCCTTCGGTTTAAGATACACACACACACACACACACACACACACACACACATATATATATATATATATATGCCATGTATGTATAAATGTGATGTAGATAAGAACTTTCCATGTTGAGATTTGTTGAAGATTAGGCATTTTCAAATATCTCCTTAAGCACTTCATTTAATGAACTAGTTTAGTTCATCTGCTTAAGCACTTTATTTAATGAACTAAGTTCATTTAACCTGGCACCTGAAAATAGTGTAAACACAACAAATGTTGGCCATACAATTTAAGCCTTAACGCTTCATGGCACATTAGTACAACATTGATATATATAAAACATAAAAGCATATTTATCATGCACGCATATCATGTAATATTTAAATCATGCATTTTGAAATCACATAACAATTAATTCATGTATTTTGAAATTCATTCGAACCCCGATTTCTCAACATGGATAACCACTTCCTTCTCCATCTTTTGCTCAACCATCACAACAAATTGGTTGGGATATGAGCTGACCAAATCAACAGTGTTTCAGCTTCCGAAACCCAGATATATGCCATCATTGGTGCCAAGTATGTAACTCCTTGCCAACATATCATCTTGGAGTGTTTTGGTTGGTCCATTTGGTGAAGTCTTTCATATATGGGAAAGTCTGATTTGTCCACTTCACATATACATATATGAACTTTTTTTGGAGTCAAAAATAAGTGAGAAATTAGATAACTATGGTTGGATAACGGCGATAAGAGATTACCTTGTAATCATCACCACTTGATCCAAACTACTTTCCAGTTTCTCTCCTTTAAGTGTGGCCAGTTGTTCCTCAACCATTTGGCCAATGTTCTGCTGAAAATATAATGGATAAGTCCCAAAAGATGTAGATAAAAAAATATCATGATAACCATACAGTGTGACAAAATAAATATCACAATATAAGAAACTCAAGATAACCAAAATCCATTATATAGTTGATGTAGATATTATGACCCCGAAAACCATGAATATCATGAAGACCGTATATAAGACATCCATATGGCAAACATTTCAGCATTATACAATAATTAATTTGTGAAAATGATCAAAATGCCTTTGTCTCCAAAATAACCAAAATACCCTTGGAAACCAAATATGTCAAATAAGGGTACAAAGATACTCCAACTTTGTCCTTTCGTTCTTATGCTACCTTAATAAGATATGACCATGCAAAAGCTCAAAAGTACTATTTTGCCTTTGTGGTAAGTTGTAAGAACTTCGTACAAGTTAATGATATAACAAATGATATATACATGCACATACACAGCAAATTCAAGCAATAGAATCATGATAAACATATGTGAGATGTTTAAAAACTCATTGCATGCAAAGGAGATCATGTATATATCAATAAAGCTTACTTACTTGCATACTTGCTTTATTTTCATGGTTTCCATCATTTGGCATGTTAATGTATTTTATGATGCTTTTGTAAGACTTTATGTGGATGGAAACCAATAGGTATATAGCTGATATGAATGTTCAAATCAAGATATAAGTAAAAAAGGTGAAAAGAAAAGGATTTATGTGATACATACATATATGCAAACTTTCGGCCAACATGGTAATAAAGAAGGAGAAGAATAAAATTTATGACATGTTATAGTATAAATATGTTTGATATAAAATGAAATGGTGATAAGCGTAAAATATAGAATAAATAAATATGTTATATAAAAAGGAAAATATAAGTATGTATATATATAAACAATCGGCCAAATGACCACTCTTAGCATATATATATATATACATGGTTATATGTATATAAAGATAGAATAAATAAGGCAAATATAGAATAAAGAAGTGTGATATATAAAAAGAAAGATATAAATATGCATATATATGTGCAATCGGCCAAATGGCCTTCTTTGCATATATATAAATATATTCGGCCTATATACAAACTTGGTGTGAAATAAATCACTTAGGGCATGTTATGGATATAAATATGTATAAAATATGATTATTTTATAAATGTCCTTGTGAAATATGGAAGTATATATAAATGAATGTGAAATTAGGGTTTTTTGGCCATTTTCACTAAATATAGTATATATATTTTAAGGAAATGTGTTTTGGATAAAATAATGAAAAAGTGGGCTGTTTTATGGGGGTTTGGCCGAGAGTTTATAGTTGGGAAATAGGGTGTATTTTTATGATTTAAGGCATGGATTATGTATAGGTATGTTGGGTTTGTGAATTGAAGAAATGATAAAGTATTAGAGTATAAATATTGTGGAATAGCCAAGTAGTCAAATGCATCCATGTTCATATCATGGAACGTGTTTAAAAGTTCACCCTTGCATATCAAAACATATCGTATAGTCGGATATTTTATGACATGTTTATCGTATGTATATGATTATTCAGAGGCCGTTATAATACCATGTCCAATGCGGTTGGTATTATGGGCATATAGTATGTTATCGATGATTGGAGGTCGTCACGATATTGAAACCCAAGGGGGTTGATATTGTGGGCATATAGTATGGTTCTTTATAGGGCCGAGTGTAATACCTTATCGAGGGCAAAGGATCTCCGGCATATCGAGTCACCGTTAGTTTATGTACATTATGATATAATACCATGTGGACTCATCAGGATTCATATTTTATACATGTGACTATATGGCGGACATTCCGTTACTATGACAATATCATTCGCATGTAAGGTAAAGTATTATAGTCATCATATGAAATGTCATGTTCATGAAAATGTTATGTCTTCGACATGTTTATAGCAATTGGATATGAATACCATGTGTTATCGTTCATCATTACAAAATTGTTATGGCATCGTTTATGACATCGCATTGTAGGAATATCGCATTTACATGACTCGTATAGAGACTTATCATATAGCATGGTTACTTTGGTAATGATATAGTGGCTACTTGTATTTATTTACATTTATGTGATGCACTTGTTTATTAAAGTTAGAGACACGAAATGTTATGTTCTTATTTACGCAGTATTGCTTTTTTACACTGCCTCCCATGCATGATCCACATACGTATGTAGACGGATTACTTGTTGGACGGTTATGTTTATTGTTCATACTTGCATTATCACATTACAAATAACAGGGATATTGATCCGCTACTCCTAGAGGACGTACCCCGACTAGAATATCCGTGAGCTGAGATGTAGGCCGGAGTTATGTACCGGATATTTTGGGTTTTGATCATGATGTACTTAGATTATTTTGTGACATTGTACATTATGATTTGTACGCACTTTGGATGATTTGTATTATTATGCATGTCGTATGCTTATCTTTATTTGGCTTCCGCTATCTCGATTTACGATTCATGTCGATATGCTCATATACAGTGTCGACACCTTGTACTTCTCATAGTAGAGTACGGCGGGTGCACCGCGCCGAAACCCTATTTCCGAAAGGGGCTCTACAGCTACCATTTTTATATACTGCACGGGCAAGGCCCATTATGAGTAGGAGTGTTTATTTGGGTTCTCTAAGGTGTAAAAATAGAAGCGTGTGTTAGAAATTAAAAAAACATGTGTTAGAAAATAATAAAAAAAACATGTCTTAGAAATGTAGCAAAAGCACGGGCAAGCGTGTTGTAGTAGTAATGCCAATGCTGATAGTATTTTTGACAAACAAAAGCTCCAATGCACGAGCAATATACCAAAACTATATACCAGCAATGCACCAAAAGAACCTATGCTATTCATCACCAACGGACCAAAAGCCCTTATGCACACCAATGTCCAAAAATTAACTTATGTAACTGCATAGTGGCGAAAAGATCAAACTATGCAGCTCTAGAGTACCAAAACAGCAAAAACATCAAGCTAAATTGTTATTAATTGGTTGGATGTGCAAGCTTGGAGGCCCTTTGGACAGAAAAGAAAATGCAAAAGATGTCTACGAGGTATACTTGACTCTTTTATGCTAACTTATGGGTTGAATACTTGAATGGCTTTCTGTACTATCTAAATACAGTTATAAATTGAAAACATCTTGAATGGGATGGGATGTAAAGACAATTTGTGAGTATATAGGTATTCTGGATGAAGGGCTGGATGCTTTTGAAATATGGAAGTGGGGTGAATTCAAGTGGAAAGTAAGTTAAGACCACATTAAAAGCTACTTAGGATTTTAATCCACTAAAAACACTAATGATATGCCACTAGTGTATCGAGTGTTGACTGGCATTGTCACATTTTGTACAAATGGGAAATCGACTAAGCTCCCGAGTAATCTCGACTTCTACATTGTTTATCGCATGGCCAATAGGGAGCCATTGAACTTTAGTGAAATCTTTATGACTAGTATAATGGAGACAGTCACAAAGAAGCCTCAAGCTCTTGCCTATGCCAACCTAATCTATTTCATGCTCACAAAGTCGAATGTAAACCTAGATGGCTCGGATGTTGAAAAAGTTTCTCACAAAGACTTTTATGACAAACTCAAAATCCAACAGATAAATAAGTCTCGGAAAGAAGCTCAAAAAGGTATGGGCCAAGAGGAAGAACCGACGCAGAGGAAGATACTGCTCCCGTGCACGAAGCCAAAGAAGGAACAAGTAGTGGAACAAGTACAAGTGTTCTGGAACTTCAACAACGAGTTGCAGAACTTCAGAATGAAGTGGTCACCCTCAAGAACAAATCGTCTATGTTCAAAGCCAAGAAGAAGGCATGTATTCTGGGTCTCTCATTCTCTTCCGATGAAGATTAGGATTAGCATCTTTCCCCACCATTCTCATAGCCAAAATTTAGCTTTTTGTCGTAGCTTAGGATGTACAAAACTTCTCTCTTGTTATGTAATTCAAGGTGTTTTGTTTTTCATGTTAAGTTATTGCTTTGTTTTGTTGGTTTTGATGATTACAAAAAAGGAGAGAAAATGAATAGATTATATGATGAATTTGAAAATGCTATATGTAATGAAAAATGAGTAGAATCTATGTTGAATGTGAAAATTCTATATATGATGAGCTTACTTGGATTTGAAAATGATATATGTGATATTTGTGATGAAAGTGACATGGGTTTTAGGATGCTATATATGATGAGCTTACATCATGTCTATTGGTTTTAAGATGCTCATATATTGAGGGAGAGCTTTGAAGTCTTTTGAATTAATCTTGAGTATGTCTTCATAATCATATATTGAGGGAGAGCATAAATACATCGATTAAGGAGGAGATATAAAATTTTGCATAGAACCTGGATTGAAACCTTTGGCTAGCTCACATATTGTTTTTCAAACAAAAATACCTTTTAAAAGCATGTGGTTTTGAAATCATCAAAAAGAGAGAGATTGGTAGAATATGAATTGTTTGATGAAGTTAAAAGACGTTTAAAACAAGTTAAAAAGGAATTTTATATTTTGGAAATGAAACAAAAAGAGAAAAACACACTATGAGATAGAGATCTCTCACATAGATCGATCTATGTATACATCAGTATCTAAAAAGAGGCGTAGATCGATCTATGTAGGAATGTTCAAAATTGAAACATCAATTCCCAATAACGATCTCTCAGGTTGAAGCACATCGATCGTTCGATGTGTACATCAGTCTCTCAAAGAAGAGACATTGATCGATCGATGTAGGTAAGGGTCAAAATTGAAACCTCACTGTCTAACATCGACCTCTCAGGGTGAAGATATTGATAGATCAATGTACATCAGTCTCTCAAGGAAGAGACATCAATCGAGCGATATAAGTAAGGTACGAAACTAAAACCACACTGGAAGACATCGATCTCTCAACATGAAGACATCAATCGATCGATGTAGACATCAGTCTCTAAAGCAGGAGACATAGATCTATCGATGCCATCAAGAATTCAAATTTTTATAACTGCTGAAACAAAATCCTAGGAAGATTTAAGTGTTTTCTATCTCAAATCTTACTCAAATCTCTTATGGAATTTCCCCCAAACATCTATAATGCTTTCTTGACTATTGCAAACATGTCTAAAATTTCTAGGTTGACCATGGAGTATCAAATCCAACTATATGGTGGCTAAAGACTATTTGGACATCTTCAAGACATTTGATGGAATTGAACACTTGAGGAAAGCTACAAAAACATGGCTCACTCCCTCTATATATTGAAGAAGCTCAGATAAGACATTTACACACTTTCATCCTCTTCAAGCTTCATCCCCCATTGTTGTAAAAAGCTCTCAAACGTGCAAAAGTGCTTAAAGTTCTTTAAGCTCTTGCTGCTTGTTTTCACTGTTGCAATTGTGAGAGTAGAAGCTAACACAAGAGGAGCTATACATATTTGATCTCTTGCTTATGATTTAGACTTATTAGAAAGTGCAATATCACTTCTTTCCCAAAACCCATCTGTTAAAGTTCTTTGAAAGAATTTTGTTGAAGTTGTGAAGAAGCAAGAAGTAGGTCTTGCATGTAGCTGTTGTTGTTGACGTTGCACAAAGTATTTGTGTAACAAGTTGCTATTGTTGTAGACACTGCACAAAGTATTTGTGTAACAAGTTACTATTGTTGTAGTTGATATTGCACAAAATATTTATGCAATAAGTTACTTCTGTTGTAGTTGTCGTTTGCACGAAGTGTTAATGTAAGTGTTGACGTTGTTGTTCTTGATCCTTATGAAAGGTAAAAAGAAAGTTGCTGTTGAAAATCCACTTTGGAAGCAAAGTAGTAGTGGAGTAGAATCAAAGAGATTAGAACCATTCTAAATCGTGTGTCACAAACTCATTATCTCTCATTTTCTTCTTTCTTACTTTGGAGAGTATTTGAGTTGGAGCGAGCTAAACCAAGATAATATTACAAATTGCCCAACACTCTATTCACCTCCCTCTAGGGTGATTGCTACAGACCTTACAAAAGAGAAAAGTTTGGTGCAATCAATTCAAAAAAAATAAATGAGTATAAACTCAAATGGAACAACACGATCGTGGGTCAAGTGTTGGGCAACAGTATTTCTTACTATAACGTGAAGAATTTTGCAGAAGATCGATAGATTAACAAAGGGCTTTCAGAGACAGAAAAAATGTTAGATGCAGATATATCCCTCTTCATGTTACAATCTGAAACAAGCAAGCAAGAAATCTTGGACCTTTCACCCCTTCTTTTTGAGAACAGAGTCATATTTCTCTGGCCATGAATTCCGAAAAAGAGAATAGAGAAACTGAAACTGAATGATATACCAGTCTAGGTAAGATTAACTATTCTGTGACTATAATACTTCGACTCAATCACTCATTGAAAGATTGGAAAGTTAATTGGCGAGCTGCTATTTATGGATAAGGCTACTACAACACATTCCATGTATCCTATGCTAGAATCTGTGTGGAGATTGAAGCTGGGATGAACTCCCTTAAACTAATTGATGAATATGGCAAAGATGTCGACGACAAGTTACCTATGAGTAGATGCCAGTCCAATGCACCAAAGGTAAAGCGTTTGGTCATGACTGAAGCAAAAGCAGCTGCAGCTGCAAACAGAAACATCAAAACCTTGGATTCAAAGAGCACCACTGGTAAACAAGTAGACTAAGGGCAAAAGGTGCCCAGAAAGAAGACACTTATCCAGCAAAACAGGAACAATACTAATCAAAGGAAAGTCCCAACAAAATTAAGATCAAGGTACATGCTAAGGAAATGATTTATAGATAGAAAAACCCCTGTAGCTCAAAAGACGACAACAACATGTTCTCGAAACTAGCTGATATGGAAGTAGAGCCAAACGAAGATAATCAGCCACATAATGAAGATCATGAGGAATATCAAGGAAATGATCAGGTGGACAATTATGATGTTCTAAGACATGCTGACAAGGAAGAAGAATCAGACGAAAAGCGGATAGAAGAATCCTTGGACCAAAAAATACCAAGTAAGACAGTGAATGAGAAGATGGATACTCCTCTAATTCATCTGAGGACAAGGGTGAGTATGTCCAAAAGACTCCTGAGGAATCTAATATCCCCATCCCTAAGGATGAAGCAGTAGAAAACCCAAACAAAAAGATAGGCACGTAAGACAATACCAAAGGGGGATAGGAACTCAGCCTAGGTAACCAGCTCCCAGAAAACCGATTGGTGAGGTGTATGCACTCTCAGATCATGGCCAGCTTAAAGCCATATGTAAAGGTATACTGGTTAAGGCTAAGAAAAAAGGTATTACCCAAAAAAGGGGAGGACACTCCAAACATGAAATGGGCACAACAGAGGACATATCAAACCAGCTTGATTATAAAGACTTAGAAAGCACAAACAAGATCCTCCTTTAAGGCAATATAGTAGAAGTAGAAGTGGAAGTAGAGGAAGACCTAGAGGCTCAAAACTCATTAGATGATTAATTTAGCATTGTAGAATATGAGGGGATTAAACTCCTGTATTCTATTGAAGGACTGCATTAGAGAAGAGAACATAGAACTTATATGATTAATAGAAGTTAAAGTAAGACAAAAGAACTTTGGTAATATTTTTAGGAAATTATTTAGACTCTGGGAGGTGCTACATGACACCCTGGCCAACGAAATTTGGTTATAGTTAGCTTGGAAACCAGACCTTATAGAAGGTAAGTTATTGCACTGTTGTGAACAGTCTATTACTTGTAGAATAAGAGTAATTTCCTCTATATGAAGATCTTCTACCAACAGTTGTTTATAGATATAATGAGAGGAGCAACATAAGGAAAATGTGGAGGGAGTTAAGATACCAATCAGTTATATGGTGATCAAGCATGGCTAATAATGAGTGACTTTAACATTATACCAGAAAGGCAGGGAAAACTGGTTCTAAAAGGATGTATGGGAATGCTATCAGAGAGTTCATAGAGTGGGTGAAGGACATTGACATGATAAGTATACCTTCTAGAGGGTTTGAGTATACTTGGTCTAATAGAAGGGAATAAGATAATATAATCTATATGAAGATAGACCACATGTGCTATAATGAACAGCGGAAGAACAAAATCTCACATTTCCACTAGACTATGAAGCCCCTTTTTCCTCTAATCACTCACCAGTTATACTGTCATTTGGTCCCAAGTCGTTCAAGTTTATCAAGGGCTGGATAAAACACCCTAGTTTTAATAGTATTCTTAAGGAGAGGTATGAGGCAGATGCAAACAGCAACCCTCTGATAAGACTAGCTAAAAAGCTTAAGAGATAGAAAGATCCTTTAAAGAAGTTGAATAAGAAGATGTATGGGCAGATCACTGGGCAAGTAGACAGGCCTATAACAAAGCTTGAAATGGATCAAAGTGAATTGGTGAAATACCCTCTCAACACTCTGCTCTAAGCTGAAGAGAAGAGTCTTTGAAGACCTATATTAGGCTATTGGACTTTGAGGAATCATTCCTTAGAGAGAAGTCAAGAATAAAATGGATGAAAGAGGGGGACAAAAGCACTAAATTCTTTCATTAGATAGTAAAAGCACATAATGTTAGGAACAAGATACTTAGGTTGTAGAGTGAGGAGGGGGTGATGGTTGAGGATTATGAACATGTTAAGGTCATGGATTTAGCTTTTTTGAAAAACTCTTTACTGCATCTCGACCTACTAAAAACCACTCCCAAAATTGGAATAGCGGAACCTTTTCTAGTACACACAGCACTTCCTTTCCTTTCCAGTATCTAGGGAAGAGATCAAAGAAGCCTTTTTCTCTTTGAAAGCTCACAGTGCACCAGGCCCGAATGGCTATACTGTAGAGTTGTTTAAAGAGAACTGGTCTCTATTGGAGGAAGATTTCTTTTGTGCTATAGAGTTCTTCATCAAGGTGAACTTTGTTTATTACCTAGTTAATCCCACTGTCATATCCTTAATCCCTAATGTAGATTACCTAATTAGTATGAAAGAATTTATGTCTATATCTTGTTGCAATGTTACATGGAAAGCAATCTCTAAAGTGTTGTTGAATAAATTAAAACCCCTAATCCCTCTTCTAGTAAATGAGACCAATCATCCTTTGTTAAGAATAGAGCCATCCAAAACAATGTCCTCTTAATGCATGTACTACTCAAGAGTTATAAGAGAGTAGGGGGCCTAAATATTATGCAATAAAGGTATAAAATATGGTGGCCTTTGACACAGTTAGTTGGCAGTACATTAGGTAAATTTTAGAGAAAATGAAATTCCCAAGATCTATATTAGCTGGGTGTGGACTTGCATCTCAACAACCTCCTTTTATATTAACCTCAATGACACTCTAGTTGAAAATTTTCAGGCTTCTAGGGGTTTGAGGCAAGGTGATCTTTTATCACCCTATTTCTATATTCTTATCATGGAAGGATTCACTCAAGTTTTATAAGGAAAGATACCAATTCCCTTTCAGCTTTCACCCAAAATGTGAGAATAAAACCTCTTCTCCCTAGCCTTTGCGGATGGACTTTTTATTCTTTCAAAGGCTGATATCAACACTATTAAGATAATCGATGAGGCCCTTTTGGAATTCTAATCCCTCTCAGAGATGCAACCAAACCTTCAAAAATGTGAGATATTCACATCAGGCATTCAATCTCAGGTTAAGATTAAAATAGCAAATATCTTAGGAATTGAATTGAGAACCCTTTCTATTAGATATCTGGGTGTTCCTTTGTGGCAGGTAAGCTGTCTTTCTCAGATTGTGGTGTACTATTAGACAACATCGCAATAAGGGTACAACGTTGAACGGCCATTAAGCTTTCATTACTCTACAACTAATCAATTCAGTTCTCATTGACATGATAAGATATTGGTCAACCTCCTACTTTCTTCCAAGGAGGGTCATAAAGAAAATAGAGAAAAACCTTAAGGGATTCCTATGAGGGAGGGGGAGGGGGAACAAAAAGGCCAAGGTGAACTTGGTATGATTTAGTAAATATAAACAATGCCTATAGTATGAATACTTTTTGAGAGATATATAACTCTAAAGAAAGTCGTTGGATAAAATGGGGCCACATAGTCATCTTAAAGGAAAAATCACTTTAGGAGGTTGTGTCAATACATGCCGATTCTTGGATATGGAAAAGGATTTTTTTGGGTCAAAGATGAATTTGAAAACTGGTTTGGAAAAAGAATTGGCAATGGGACAGATATTTCATTCTAGAATGAACCCTGGCAGCCTAGGTATAGTGTCAAGTATCTAGAACTAAAAAGAAAGCTCATGATTCCAACAAATACAGAAGTTTTAGAAGTGATTCACGATTCTAAATGGAGGCTTCTATACGAAAAGGGTTGGGATGACCAAGTCATCTCATTCAACCTTACGCAACTGTTTGCATTTCACAGGGAGTAGACTTATGGTGCTGGCTACCTAACTCTTCCTTTTCTATTAAAAATGCAAAATGGGCTTTTCAATCCCTTCTTTCTTCTTTCTTCTATTGAATAGGAGAAAATTGTCTGTTTTCAGGGCCTGAGATCCTAGACTCTGATGAAGAAGGTGTGCGAGTTCTGCCGTAAACTCTCTGGAAAAGTTGGACCAGTTTTACTCTTTGAACTTTCTCCAGACAAATTGTGATCGATGATTTGAACTTTATCTGATTTTAGTCAGTTGGTTTACAAAAGGTATCAAAGACTGTGATGATGATATATCAATCCAAATCTCTCTGGTCTTTTTCAAATTATTTTTTGTGTTTGGTCGGAATTTGGCTGGACAATCGCTGGAAAAGGTTCTTTCTGCGATGAGGAAGTTTTTTTTGAGTCTTCAGGATCAAAAATGCTCTGATATCATGTTAAAACAACATCTGGAGAACGAAACATTTCTTTCTCATTGATTTTCAATGACACATACACCATCTATACAGAGTACAACATAAGAGTTAGCTATAGTAACAAGATAATACTTTGGGATTTGATGAGGCTAAACTAGGATAAAATCAATCTCTACCTAATTTACAAAATATGAATCTAACATATCTTATCTTCTTAACAACATACCTACAGCTTCTGGGGTGGAGATCTTTGCCATCCTAGGTACAGAGTCTCTCTGATTCACAAAATTTTATATGCATCATAAATATATGAACTCAGGTGGTGTAGCCTGAATATTTTCCATCTGATGCAAAAAAGGTTCTCCATCCAATTAAAAGATGTGCACTTTTTGCATAGGTGGCGGCATGTGGTTACGGATATCTTTCAGGTTTGGACTTAATCTAGTTTTAGGTACAATCTCCTAAACAACAATCTAATCTTTTTTGTGTTGAGATTGAAAGAATCGAAATTCATTCTAGTTGAGAAATTTGCAGAGTTGTTTTCCTTTTAGGGATGAATTTTGACCTCTAACGGCTACTTTAACCACTTGGTCAGTGGTTATTGTTCATCTACAGTAAACTCTAACGGCTGTGGTAACGGCTAGTTACCAAGGTAACTATACTATGTACAGTAAAAAAATAACTAAGTTACAATTTTACAAGTATGGCAGGTCAGCCTCTTTTAGCTTGTGCTTCACTTCGTCACCTAAGCCCAGCACTTCTTTACTTTGTTATCTCTGGCTCTTCTTTGTTTCTGCTTCACTTCAGCTCTACTTTAGTTCAGCATGGTTTTGTTGTTGAGATCAGGTCCTCCTCCCCGAGGTCAGCTCGGCTAGATCAGGTCTGCCTCCCTGAGGTTAGCTCGGCTCGGACTTAGTTTCCACACTCCCCCTCAAACTTAGTTGTATATATCCATACCATGCTTGGACATTAAATATTGAAAGGTTCTAGTTGAAACTGGTTTCGTGAGTAGATCAACAACTTGTTCTTTAGTATATATATGCACTAACCTAACTTCATTTCCTTCTATCTTTTCTCGAATAAAATGTCTGTCAATTTCTACGTGCTTAGATTTGACATGCTCAACTGTGTCAATTTCTACTTGCTTGGATTTGTAGACTTGCCTTGATATGAAGATCCTCAAGTACTCTTCTGATCCAAACCCCTTCGTAAATTCCCAATACGAGAGCTCTCAGCTCAGCCTTTGCACTGCTCCTTGAAACTACATGTTGTTTCATGCTTCGCCATGTGACTAAGTTTCCTCAAAGGTAAGTTCCATAATCTGTAGTGGACCTCATGTCTGTCTTGGATCCAGCCCAATCTGCATGCATAAATATTTTGATACTTCGGTCTGTGCTCTTCCTGAAGGTAAGTCCTTGACCAGGTGTATTCTTGAGGTACCTGAGAATTCTACGGGCAGCTTGGAGATGCTCATTAGTAGGATTGTGCATATATTGAGATACAAAACTAACAGCATAGCAGATATCAGGCCTAGTGTGTGATAAATAACTTAACTTTCCCACCAACCCCTGACAGCTCATTTTATCGGTTGGGGTAATATCCCACTGTCTCCATAGTTTGTATCCAGGTTCTACTGGAGTGTTTATCCGAGCAGACCTATTTCTTTTAAGAGATCAAGAATGTATTTTCTTTGTGAAATGAACATTCCATCTTTATTCCTAGCAATTTCCGTTCCTAGAAAGTATCTCAATATACCTAGATCTTTCATTTTGAATTGCGCAGATAGTTTTGTTTTAATATTGTATACGTCGAGGTCATCGTTTCCATCAATTATTATATTATCTACATATACTATTAATATCGTCAACTCCCTCTTAGGTGAAATTTTAGTAAACAGTGTGTGATCACTATGGCTTTGATTAAACTCAGGTCAGTTACTACTTTAGTGAAGGTCTTGAACCACGTCCGAGGTGATTGCTTCAGCCCGTATAAAGATTTATTTATCTTGCAAACTTTATCCTTATTTGTTTCATTTTTAAAACCTAGTGGATGTTCATATATACTACTTCAGCTAGATCTCCATTTAGAAATGCATTTTTTACATCTAGTTGATAGAGTTCCGAGTCTAAATTTACAGTAATAGAAAAGATAACACAAATTGTATTGAGTTTAGCTACTGGTGCAAAAGTTTCTAAGTAATCTACTCCATATGTATGTGTGAAACCTTTTACTGCTAACCTTGCTTTATATTTATTTATTGTTTTGTTTTTATTATGTGTAACTGTGAAAATCCATCTGCACCCTACTGGTTTTATGTTGGCTGAGGTAGGAGTTAATTCCCAAGTTTGATTCCTTACTAAGGCATTCATCTCTTCTTCCACCGCTCTCTGCCACTCACGTCGGCTTAGTGCTTCTTCTATAGTTTTTGGAATAACCTTATCATCTAGTGAGCACACAAATATTCTAAAGTTTGAATTTAATTTATTGTAGGATATGTACTCTTTTATGGGATATTTAATGCAGACAGGGTTCTTAGTGCGTTCCCGAGTTCCTTTCCTTAATGTAATTGGTCTATTGTCTATGTGGATTTTATGATCGTATTCATTTGTTTCTTCTACTGTGTCTTCGGCTATGGGCTATAGTTATTCTATTGTGTCACCTTGGCTACTGTTTTCTGAAATTCCCTGATAATTGAAGACTATGGGAGAACTAAGTACAGATTAGGAACCAGCTTGGTCAAGCTGAGTTAGTTGGTTGCCGAGCTGAGGTGAGCAACTTGGCTGAGCTGCTGTGCTCGGCAGAATTTGTAATTCTATGCTTAGCAGACTTGCTTCTATACTATCAACTGTTTTCCAGTATTCATTATCATTTGACTTATCGAATGCATGTTTTCAATCAAAGGTAACATCGAGTGCAATAAACATTCTTTTATTTTTCGGACAATAACACTTATAGCCTCTTTGTGATCTTGAATAGCCTAAGAAAATACACTTGACTAACCTGGGATCCAATTTTCCCCTAAGACTGGTTGAATATGGACATAGCTGTGCATCGAAACAATTGAAAAGGCAGCTCAGAGAGTAGTCTGGTATAAGGGAAGTGACTTAGAAATATTTCTCTAAGAGTTTTAAACGATAATATTCTGGATGACATTCTATTTACAAGATAAGTTGCTGTTAGGAGGGCTTCACCCCAGTATTGTTTGGGTACATTCATGGCAAACATGATAGCTCGAGTCACTTTAAATAAATGCCTTTTTTTCTGTGACTCCATCTTGTTGAGGGGTGTAGGTACATATGGTTTGATGATAAATATCATTTTCATGCATAAATATTTGAATATTGCTGTCTAGATACTCACTCCATTATCAGACCTTAATGTTTTAATGACACACCAAACTGATTTTTAATAAGTGAAACATACCTTTTAAACACTTGTCCGACCTCACCTTTATTTTTCAACAAGTATACCCATTTTACTCTTGTATGGTCATCTACGAAAGTTACGAACCATCCTGCTCCATTTATATTATTTACCTTAGATGGTCTCCATATATCTAAGTGCACTAAATTAAAAGATGATGAAGACTTATATGTTTTAGCTGGGTAATTTTGCTTGGTATGTTTAGCTAGTTGACATGTCTCACAAGTAATGTCATTTAGATCAGCAGAACTAAATAGCTTTGGCATTAATCGTTTTAAATATACAAAATTGGGATGACCAATCTGTTATGCCATAACCAAATTTCCCTTATACATGAGTTTCTGGGGTGCAAAATACTACTACAGTCTTGGTCGGTTGGCAGTTCGGCTAAGCTTACTAAAGCTCTGCTTTCTGACTCTAGTATGTATAGGTCTGCTATATTTCTAGCACTGCCAATCATTTCCTTCACTTCGTTTTCCTGAAAACAGCATTCAGTGGATGAGAAGCATGCTAAGAAGTTATTATCCCTAGTGAGTTTATTAATAGATAATAGATTAAAGCTTATGCTAGAGACATGAAGAGCATCCTTAAGTTTGATTTTATTGTTAATTATGGAAGAGACTATTCCAATAACTTCTAAGGTAATTCCATTTACAATTTTAACCTTCTTAGGTTTGGATAGTAAAGTATAAGAGTTTAGAAGTGTACCGATGTTGGTCATGTGGTCAATAGCCCAAGAGTCAATGATCCATAAACTGCTGGAGCCTGGTTGAATACAGCCTGCCATGGTTGCCTGGTGTAGCTCAGCACGGCTACCTTGTCTGTTCAGCATATTGATCAGAGAGGTAATCTGATCCTTTGTGATCACCTCAGTCTCAGCTACTTGGACCGGGCTGAGGTGGGTCAGGTTGGGCTAAGATGCTCCTTGCTGAGTTGTGCTTCTTACCTAATGTGCAGCGCTGGGTCCAGCAGTGAATGGTTTTTGTTGTGATCTCCAGGTCCATTGCTTGGCTTCAGAGGTGGCTTTCCCTCTCGGACCAGCTTTGCTTGTAACTTCCAACAGTCATCGACTGTATAGCCTTCCTTTTTACAATATTTACACACTTTGCCCCCAGAAGGAGCAAAGTGTCTTTTAACAGCCAGCCCAATTGACTCTACTTGCCTTTCAGAATGTAATGCTGAGGATTCTGCACTTGCAGATCCTCCCATCATGACCTTCTTCTGGCTTTCTTCATGTTTTGTTTCAGCGAAGGCATCCTTCAGAGTGGGCAATGGTTTAGTGCTTAGAATCCGACTTCATGCAGTGTTGAACTCTGGATTCAGTCCAGTTAGGAATCAAAAGACACGCTTCCTTTCTGTTATCTCCTTGTATAGTGCAGCATCAGTGGTACAAGACCACTGATGTGCTTCGAATGTATCAATTTGCTGCCATGCTTTTGTCAGAAGAGTAATATTTGTGAACAACAAGACTTCCTTGTTTTAGCTCATGAAGATTAGCTTCAATTTCATACAATTCGGAGATTTATCCTGCTTGGAGAACATCTCCTTGACTGCAACCCAAATTTCTGTTATAATAGAATACATCATGAAGTCCTCATAAATGTCTGGATGCATAGATTATATCAGCCTGGACATAATCATACTATTCTCTGACTTCCATAGTCGGAAATTTGCATCTGCTGCAGATGGGACAAGAACTGTCCCATATAGGTATTCTCCTTGTCTTTTCCAGTTATGAACATTTCTACCCCTCGAGACCATGAGAGATAGTTATCTCCATTGAGTTCATGACTGGTGATGACAGCGGAGGTATTATCAGTAAGTTGGGAAACACGAACCATTCCAAATGCTGGATCAGGAGTGGAGGTGATGTCAGTAGATTCAGTAGGACCGGAAGGAGTAGACATTTTGAATCAATTTTAGAAATACACAGAGAGCAGAGTGTAATTTTTAGGTATTCTTGAATCAGATTGGCTCTGATACAGTGTTGAGATTGAAATAGTCGAAATTCATTCTAGTTAAGAAATTTACAGAGTTGTTTTCCCTTTTATAGGGATGAATTTAGACCTCTGACGGCTACTTTAACCACTTGGCCAGTGGTCACTGTTCATCTACAGTAAACTCTAACGGCTGTGGTAACAGCTAGTTACCAAAGCAGCTATGCTATGTACTGTACAAAAATAACTAAGTTACAATTTTACAAGTATGGCAGATCGGCCTCCTTTAGCATGTGCTTCACTTCGTCACTTGAGCTCAGCACTTCTTTACTTTATCTCGGGCTCTTCTCGATTTATGCTTCATTTCAGCATGGTTTTGTTGTTGAGATCAGGTCTGCCTCCCTGAGGTCAGCTCGGCTAGATCAAGTCTGCCTCCCCGAGATTAGCTCAGCTCGGACTTAGTTTCCACACTTTTCACTCTTTCCAGTCTTCAGTTACCAAAGACAAAGCATACTGTTGAAGTTATTTAGTATATTAACATATTCAACACGAAATTTCGTATTTAATCAATGTCCTTATTCCTTGCCTAAAGATCTAGACAAATGGTTCTATGCAATTTTCTCATTTATAGTGGACTAATTGCATTTGGAATACTTGACCATGTTGTTCCGTTGGACCTGTGATAACGTTCCCTCTATGCAGAGTGTTGTTATCCAGCCCTGGTTTTGCAAGTTTTAAGCACAAGTTAATCCCAACAACACTCAATCACTACTTTTTGTGAGCTTTAAACAACTACGTCTCGAGTGTTGACTAATATCCAATTATGATTTTTTTAGTCACATTACTATGAGGTCAAAGTCTAACTGGGCTTAATTGTGTAGGAGCAAAATCAGAAATAGATGCTGATAAACCAAGATTGAAACATCCGTTAGCCAATAACAGTCAGACTTCAGTGGCCGTGACGGATAAGCAGTTCAGCAATTCAGCAGCTCGGCAGATCAGTGCCTAAGTTTGACAGTTCAGCTTCAGCCGCGCCTTAATGGAACAAACCAACGAATACGCCAAGGTCTTCACCTCGGCGCTAACTTCAGCATATGACTACTACTCAGGCCGCTTCATCCAGACCCTGCCTAATCCTACACTTTGGGAGAATCCGGCTGTGTACCACAGCCAGGCAAGCACCTCGGCAAGGGTCAGCTGTGTGCCACAGCAAGTTACACACTTCGGCAAGGTTGGATTGTGTACCACAGTAAACCAACCTTGCCAAGATATTATATCAGGGGACCCTCAAACGGGGATATTCATCGTAGTGACTACAGCTGGCTATTCTTTCTGAACACGCCAAAAGTCATAAGCAGCCAGTTACATCAACCAGGCCGACCTATTGATCACATCAATCAGGCTACTAATCACATCAGCAGACCTATTGCATTCTAGGCTGCCTGCCCCAAGCAAAGATCTTATCTCATTATCTACTACCCGAATGAAAAGACGGGAAAAGTCTATAAAAGCGAGGGAACATAGTCAAGAAAGGCGGAGACCAATTGAGGAGTTCAGACTACTTCACTAAAAGTCTATCTACACCTTCTGCTCCTCGGCAAACACTGTGAGAACACCTTAAACTCATCCTTTTACATTATAATCTCATTGAGATATGGCCCAAACTGACTTGAGCGTCGGAGGGTTTTTCCTAGGGCCAACCCCCCGGGACCTCTGACCTGTGCTATATTATGCAGGATATTTGGCGCTATTCCAGCTTCTCACCATCAATCCCAGTTGACGAACTCTTTGCGTTAACTGACGAAGTTAATTCGAGGTCATCTTGACCCTTGGTGAAGATCCGGCTTCATCATTTGGCGCTAGAAGGAGGGCCCCTTTTAGTCCTTTAAACCCAGAAAACCGCTACTCGAAGTTTTTCTAACAACTGTTCAGAGACCTTTCTAATCATCTGAGGGAGCTACGGAGAGGAAGATGAGTAACAAAGACAGTCAAGGGACCAGACAACCCATGACATCTAGAAGGAGCCAAAGATCCTCCCAACAACAAACGGATCAATACTCTACAGAGCCTGGAGAATCTTCAACCCCTGTTGCTTTCACCTATGAAGAGCACATACGAGCCATTCGTTACGTGGCTCAAAACCCGGAAGTCTTCCAGGCAATGGTAAGAGAGATGAAGGGGAAAGCGCTTGCAGAAAAGTCCGACGGACCCCGCCTCCATAACTCCCTTCCACTGGATCACATGGAGTATTCTCCTACTCGGCCTGGTTATTGTCCCAGACGCCAGGGAAGGTCCATGACGAAAAGGAAGTGGCCAGAACAAAAGCCTAGCCACCAAACCTCAAGATGTGATCAAAAAGCTTCCCTGCCTTTCAAACATGGCAGGAAAGCCGAGAATAAAGGCAAAGCACCATTGCAAGAAAGATGCTCCGTTAAGATTCGGCTAGGAGGCCGGGGAGAGGAAAGGAATTCGCTACTGACCTCTAAGGCTCATATCCTATCCTATATGAGGAAAAAGGCCATGGCAAAAGAACCCCCGCCCCTTTCGGGACCTATCCGTAAGAGAAACCCCCAATTGTACTGCCTCTATCATCATGATATTGGGCATGATACGGAAGATTGTAGGCAGCTTGGGCAAAAAATTGGGCGCCTTATTGAGCTGGGTCACCTACAACGTTTCTATAATCCCAGGTCTAGGCTTCACAATAGGCTAGACTTCGGTAAATCCCTTCCGACAGAGAGTTGTAAACCTGGATATCGCCAAGGTTTTTTAGGAGATACGGATTCAGATTCTGATTAGGGAGGAACCCGGATTTCTGAGCAGATAAGGCTGATCTAATAAATGCGTCAAATCACGGACATTTTCTTCTTGTCTTCGTCCGGAACCTCCCGGTCCCACCTTGTACTATTGAAGGATCAATCTCCTATATTTAACTGGGCTACCCCCTTTTTAAGTCGCCATATGAAGCACAATTCATGACTGACTATTATCCATAACGACAGTGGGGGCATACCCAGCAGGTCTGGAAGGTTGAGCAGGTCTCAACATCATCTATACCCAGCAGGTCTGGAAGGCTGAGCAGGTCTCAGCAGGATGGGACAGGCTTCCCGATATTCTTACCCAGCAGGTCTGGAAGGTTGAGCAGGTCTCACCATCATCTATACCCAGCAGGTCTGGAAGGCTGAGCAGGTCTCAGCGGGATGGGACAGGCTTCCCGATATTCTTACCCAGCAGGTCTGGAAGGTTGAGCAGGTCTCAACATCATCTATACCCAGCAGGTCTGGAAGGCTGAGCAGGTCTCAGCAGGATGGGACAGGCTTCCCGATATTCTTACCCAGCAGGTCTGGAAGGTTGAGCAGGTCTCAACATCATCTATACCCAGCAGGTCTGGAAGGCTGAGCAGGTCTCAGCAGGATGGGACAGGCTTCCCGATATTCTTACCCAGCAGGTCTGGAAGGTTGAGCAGGTCTCAACATCATCTATACCCAGCAGGTCTGGAAGGCTGAGCAGGTCTCAGCAGGATGGGACAGGCTTCCCGATATTCTTACCCAGCAGGTCTGGAAGGTTGAGCAGGTCTCAACATCATCTATACCCAGCAGGTCTGGAAGGCTGAGCAGGTCTCAGCAGGATGGGACAGGCTTCCCGATATTCTTACCCAGCAGGTCTGGAAGGTTGAACAGGTCTCAACATCATCTATACCCAGCAGGTCTGGAAGGCTGAGCAGGTCTCAGCTGGATGGGACAGGCTTCCCGATATTCTTGCCCAGCAGGTCTGGAAGGTTGAGCAGGTCTCAGCGGAACAAGAAAGTTCCCAACATTTCTACCCCAGCAGGTCTGGGAGCTGAGCAGGTCTCAGCGGAACAAGAAAGTTCCCCACACTCTTCCCAGCAGGTCTGGATGGCTGAGCATGTCTCAGCGGAACAAGAAAGTTCCCAACATTTCTACCCCAGCAGGTCTGGGAGCTGAGCAGGTCTCAGCGGAACAAGAAAGTTCCCCACACTCTTCTCAGCAGGTCCGGATGGCTGAGTAGGTCTCAGCGGAACAAGAAAGTTCCCAACATTTCTACCCCAGCAGGTCTGGGAGCTGAGCAGGTCTCAGCGGAACAAGAAAGTTTCCCACACTCTTCCCAGCAGGTCTGGATGGCTGAACAGGTCTCAGCAGAACAAGAAAGTTCCCAACATTTCTACCCCAGCAGGTCTGGGAGCTGAGCAGGTCTCAGCGGAACAAGAAAGTTCCCTACGCTCTTCCAGCAGGTCTGGATGGCTGAGCAGGTCTCAGCGGAACAAGAAAGTTCCCAACATTTCTACCCCAGCAGGTCCGGGAGCTGAGCAGGTCCCAACAGAACAAGAAAGTTCCCTATATCTTTATCTCAGCAGATCTGAGAAGAGGAGCAAAACTCAAATAAAAGTGGGATGAGGTTCCCCATATCCTTTCACCTCAGTGGAATTAAGGAATCCAGCGAGACTCAATAAAAGGACAAATCTACGATTCAGCGAAGATCGGCTCTCCTACCTCTCAAAATCTGTTAAGGACAAAGAACTAGACACGAAAGCTGAAGCTTAATCTCTCTGGTCAAAAACCGATGTACAAAGGATATTCCTCTGGCGCTATTAAAGCAGGATCAAGACCGAAGACAAAAGCTTGCAAACTAAGCAAGTAAGGCCAAAGTCAAAACACTTCCAAAACTGGACAAAACCAGAGGCAGATAATGTCCATGGGGCATGTTGAAGACAAAAATTTGCAGAAAAGAAAATGGAAGAACTTCGCAGAATAGAGGATAAATGCTTTCCATATAAAAAAGGAGCAAGTTAAACGTTGGAAAGTTAGAAGAGATCAGCGGGCCAAGTTTAGACAAAATAGACTTTCATTGAATATGAGATCTATTACAACTACAAACTGTTCGCAAGAGAGATGGAAAAACCAGAAGAAAGCAAAGAAGAATTTCATTACTTTCATCAAGTATGAAAGTCGTTACAGAAAAAAAAATCCTATTCTACAGAGCAAATCTCTTCCTCTAGGAGATCAGCAATGCTTGGGAGCCAGGCGAACTGACTTTTCAACATAGCTTCGGGGATATGAAGTGAATCAGTAAACCCTTACGACGACCTTCCTTGTAACTCATCTCTGGGACATGGTAGCAGCGAAGCAAGGCGCCAGCAGTAGCAACAATGCGTTGTATATGAAAATGATCGCCACCCTCCTTCGGAGGATGATTCTTTGAAACCTAACATTTGCAGCAAGGCTTTGCTCTGCCATAAAACCATAAAAAGGCACTTGCTTTGCAGAAAGTGAAAAGAGGATTGATTTACTTGCCCCATCCATGGTGGAGGACAGCAAAGTAAATCCTGTGTCGGAAAGGGACGTTTCAAAGAAATGAACACAGGCCCTAAAGCAGAAGAATACGACGATAACTGAAATAGGGTTGTAGAAAGAAAACAATCCCCGTAAGGAAAGATCATTCCCATCAGAACCAAATTCTTTATGAAATGACTGAGTCTCACAGATATTTTCCAAGTTCTTGAGACACAAAAGGGTAAACATATTTCGGAAATGTTTACATAGAGGCGAAGGAACGGATCAAGAGAAAGGAAGGAAGGAGATACCAACGTACGCATCAAGGATGAGAAATTTGAGCAAGGGATGAAGAGTGAAAGGATGAAAACATCTCTATTTATAGGCGGAAGAAGGGGAAAAGATGTCCCTGTTCATTTAAAATTTGAAATTCGAAAAGGCGAAGTTTCAAGCATCTCCCTCCCTGGGGAAGCGGAACCGCCAAGAAAGCAGTAAAGAGTCTCGGGACTATCTCCTGCGTTGAAAACAGAAGAAAGATAAACCTACAATTAATGGAGATTGGATGCGTCACAAAGATAAGATTTGTATGCCTTCCCAGCACAGTTCAGCCACACAAAATCTGGGGGCAAATGATAAACCAAGATTGAAACATCCGTTAGCCAATAACAGTCAGACTTCAGTGGCCGTGACAGATAAGCAGTTCAGCAATTCAGCAGCTCGGCAGATCAGTGCCTAAGTTTGGCAGTTCAGCTTCAGCCGCGCCTTAATGGAACAAACCAACGAATACGCCAAGGTCTTCACCTCGGCGCTAACTTCAGCATATGACTACTACTCAGGCCGCTTCATCCAGACCCTGCCTAATCCTACACTTTGGGAGAATCCGGCTATGTACCACAGTCAGGCAAGCACCTCGGCAAGGGTCAGCTGTGTGCCACAGCAAGTTACACACTTCGGCAAGGTTGGATTGTGTACCACAGTAAACCAACCTTGCCAAGATATTATATCAGGGGACCCTTAAACGGGGATATTCATCGTAGTGACTACAGCTGGCTATTCTTCCTGAACACGCCAAAAGTCATAAGCGGCCAGTTACATCAACCATGCCGACCTATTGATCACATCAATCAGGCTACTAATCACATCAGCAGACCTATTGCATTCTAGGCTGCCTGCCCCAAGCAAAGATCTTATCTCATTATCTACTACCCGAATGAAAAGGCGGAAAAAGTCTATAAAAGCGAGGGAACATAGTCAAGAAAGGGGGAGACCAATTGAGGAGTTCAGACTACTTCACTAAAAGTCTATCTACACCTTCTGCTCCTCGGCAAACACTGTGAGAACACCTTAAACTCATCCTTTTACATTATAATCTCATTGAGATATGGCCCAAACTGACTTGAGCGTCGGAGGGTTTTTTCCGGCGCCAACCCCCTGGGACCTCTGACCTGTGCTATATTGTGCAGGATATTTGGCGCTATTCCAGCTTCTCACCATCAATCCCAGTTGACGAACTCTTTGCGTTAACTGACGAAGTTAATTCGAGGTCATCTTGACCCTTGGTGAAGATCCGGCTTCATCAGATGCAATGTTTGAATGTATTTAATTACCAAGATCTGAGGGATGTTATTCATGATATCCCTGTGTACAATGCGAATGTGTTTGTAACTTCAATCCCAATAATGAATAATTAAAGAAGTAGGCAGTTTTGAAAAGTGTACAAACAGAATTACAAAAAAAAAGTATACAAACATAAAGGTACATTAAGTTTAGTGGTCAGTAATATTCTGATATAGAAAGGGTCTTTATCTCCAAGACATCAGATCGACTTGGTGAGGACACGAACTAGATGTGGAAGGCTATAGCGTCTACTATTACTCACGCGGAAGAAAACTCTTGGGATAACAACAAGAAAGACAACCGTACATAAAGAGTCGTGGTGGTGGAACGAGAATGTGCAACAAAAAAGGATAAATAAAAGAGTTTGAGAGAGTTGGTAAGCTGCACAGACAAGAAGGAGAAAGTGAGATTGGGAGAGAACTACAAAATCGCCAGAGCGAAGAAGGCAATGACGGAGGAAAAGACCACAACCTATAAAGGAATGTACGAAAGACTAGAAACAAAAGGCAGGGGCATGATATGTTCAAGATTGTCAAAGCTAGGAATCGAAAGAGGAAGGACTTAGGAGGCAGGAAGTTTATAAAGGGAGAAAATGGACATGATTTATTCAAAGAACAAGACATCAAATAGGAATGGCAAACATACTTCCATAACTTTTCAACGACGGGAGGGCCCACTATGAAGAAAGAGAAAGCATCATTACCCAAAAATGACAATATAATACGGCAATTGTCGGAGCATCAAACGAGGAGAGGTGATGAGAGCACTTAGGAAATGAGGCTAACTGCCTATTGAGCCGTGAAAGTATTTGAGAGAGGAAGGAGTTCAATGGCTAACTACTATGTCAATCTTATTTTCAAAACAGGAAAATGATGAGTGGAGAAGGAGTGTCGGGCTGCCTCTATATAAGACCAAGGAGATGCACAGTGTTGTGGGAATTATAGGGGGAATAAGTTGCTAAGCAATACTATGAAGCTATGGAAGATAGTAATCGACACTAGAATTAGGGGAGAAACTCAGGTTACAGTGAACTAATTTGGTTTCATGCCAGGACGGTCAACTAATAAGCAATACACATTATAAGGAGATTGATGGAGAAGTATAGGGGAAAGAAAAGCGATCTGCATATGGTCTTCATCGATCTTGAAAAAGTGTACGATAGTGTGCCACGTAGACTGATTTCGGATGGTCTGGATGCAAGAGTGGTTCCTATAAAGTATATAGACATAATTCGGGATATGTACGCTATGACGAAAAAAATCATTTGTACGCCTGTGAGGAATACTAACTTCTTCCCAGTGGAGGTAGGACTCCATCAAAGGTCTGCTTTGAGCCTATTTTTTTTGTAATTGTCCTCGACAAGTTGTCGAAGCTGATCCAGGAGGCAGTTCCGTGGTGTATGCTTTTTGCTAACGATATTGTATTAGTCGCAGAGAGTAGACATATCATGAATATGAGACTAAAGCGATCGAGGGGTTCTTTAGAGAGAAAAGACCTAATGATTAGTCGTTCTAAGACCAAGTTTTTACACTGCGACTTCAGTGGTGCAGCTGACGGCGAGAATAGCTAGCTCACCATCGAAGGTCAAGTGGTACCACAGGTAAGTAAGTTCAAGTACATAGGATCATTTTTACAGCAGGATGGAGATATAGATACTATACTGATGTATCAGACCAAGTTCAGGCAGGCTGGTGTAGGTGGAGGGCGACCTCGAGGGTGCTGTGTGATATGAATTTTCTAAATAAGTTAAAGAAAAAATTTTATAAGGTGGCAGTATGGCCGGCAATGGTAATTGGAATAGACTGCTAGGCCATCAAGAGGGCACAGTCGCAGAAGATGGAAGTGGTAGAGATGAGGATGATGAGGTGGATGTGTGGGATTAAGGCTAGACTGGATCAGAAATGAGATATTTAAGGAAAGGTTAGGGGTGGCTAGTATAGCGGATAAAATAAGAGAGGGGAGACTTAGATTGGTTGGGCATGTCAAGAGGAGACAGACAACGTCATCTGTCAGAGCAGTTGAAAGCCTCATTATAGAGGGGAAAAAAGTAAAGGAAGGCACATATTGACTTGGGATGAGTGGATTAGGCATGTCCTATTAGATTTGCACCTCTCTGAGAACATGGTTCAAGATAGGAGTTCATGGAGGTAGAGGATTAGGTTAACGAGATTTAGGCAGGATATAAGGGCACCTTAGAGTATATTTAGAGATTTAGATACTATCTACACTTTAGGTTGACTTTGCACTTTTTTTGTCTTTGTCTTTCATTATATGTGTGTTTACACGGTTATGACTATTTTAATATCGGAAGCTTTCTATTTCTATTTGCTAAATTCCTTCACTAACATATTAGCACACCATATCTCTATTATTGTGTCATCTATGCAGGTACATATTGAGCCGGGGGTCTCTTTTGAAGCTAGCTTCTCTATCCTATATAATAGAGGTATTGTTTGTCTGTCTCTCTCCCTCCTCAGACTCTAGCGATAGTTTTTACTGTCATTGGGATATAATGGATATGGTTGGTTGGTGGTTGATTCTTCAGCAAGTTGTTTAACTTTATATTTGTATAGACAAGAGGTTCCACATTATGTAAAGTGAGCTTCTAATTTTCCTGTGTTATGTTTATGTAGCGCAGGATATTACCTTACTAAAGTTTCATCTAGTCCTGGTGCTGATGATATTCTCATGGGCTTTTTAGGATCAGTTAGAATTTCCTTTGCCTTCTCAATGTTTAAACAGAGAAAGGTATGAAGCTCGTCTCTTGACTCAATCAACTTTGGTACGAAGCACATCTCTTCTCAATGTCTAAGATTTTATTGCTCCAACTTCTATTTGCTTTCAGCCCTAGGAATTTTTCCTTGCTAGTTAGGCCATATCTTTTGCATCTTAGTGGTGTGACTTTGGTTATTACTTACTATTTAGTACGAGGATCCCCTATTCTCTTTTATGTATTTTGAGCAAGTTAAGTTTAATGCTAGCTATCTGTACGGGCTAACTATCTTGTACTTTTGTTGTCCAAAATATAAGTTCATCTTACTATTTTGGGACGTCTCAAGTATATATCCATATGCTGTAAATGATAAGAGAAAGTGAATGTGTTTACTAGTTTTTTACTTGTTAAATGCACAATTTTTAAACAAAAAACTAACTTATCATGAGAAAATTGGAAAATGAAGTAAAAATTAATGCTTTTGACAGCTTTTTTTAAATTATGTGTCACTTTGACATAGACTTTTATTTTGGAAGGGAGGAAGTAATACTTTTGCATATATACGAAATTTGAATTTTAAAAAAAAAAAGCTTTGGTTTGAGATGCACAGACTACTCGTAATGTATATGTGAAACTTTTGAAAAAACGGTTTGAAGGAAGAAAGATTCTATATCCTTACTTTTGTCTCTCTTTTACAACATATTTATACAAGTCTAGCCAACCTTCAATCCCTACCACCAAGCTATTGTAATGACTAGCTAATCATATAAAAAACCGGTACCTTATTTGGTCAAGTAACCAGTACCATTTAATTTTTTGCATTTACAATAATTTGCAACACTTGGTCAAACTACATTTACTCCTAATTAACCTTGTCCGGTTACACCACTTGGTCAATCCATATTTACTTCCAAATACTCCTTGGCCGGTTACCCTTTGAATACTCCAACACTCCCCCTCAAGCTGGAATGTAAAAATTGAGCATGCCTAGCTTGCCGGCAATTTCTTCAAACGACGGTTTGTGAAGTCCCTTGGTCAGAACATGGACCACTTGTTGCTTGATAGGAATATAGATCATAGAGAAACTGTTGTCATCAATCTTTTCTCGGATAAAGTGATGATCAACCTCGACATGTTTTGTGCGATCATGATGAACTGGATTATGAGCAATGCTCACTGTTGCTTTGTTATCACAATAAAGACGTATAAGCCCAATGGAAGAAACCTGCAGTTCATTGAGTAATCTTTTAAGATACAAACCTTCACAAACACCATGAGCGAGAGCCCGAAATTTTGCCTCTCCACTGCTATAATCAACCACCGTTTGCTTTTTACTACGCCATGTAACCAAGTTGCCCTATACATAAGTGTAGTATCCTGACGTTGATCTTCTGTCTACTAAGGACCCTGCCCAGTATGCATCAGTATAGACCTCGAGACTTCTTTCTGGTTGTTTGCCAAAAAACAAACCTCTGCCCAGTGTCTTCTTTAGATATGTTAGAATACAGAGTACATCCTCCTGGTGTTTTGTTTTCGGAGAATGCATGAATTGACTAACCATACTTACAGCAAATGCGGTGTCAGGACGAGTATATGATAAATAGATAAGTTTTCCAACAAGTCGTTGGTATTATCCATGATCTACTTCATTTCCTCCATCAGGATCGAGTTTGGTATTCGGCTTTGTAGGGGTCTCTGCAGGTCGACAAACTAGCATTCTTGTTTCCTTTAGTAAATCAAGTACATATTTCCTTTGGGAGACGAAAATACCTAATGAATTGCGTGCTACTTCCATTCCAAGGAAGTACCTCAATGACCCCAAGTCCTTCATTTCGAATTTGCTTCTTAAGTACTTTTTCAGTGATTCTATTTCACCATGGGCATCTCCTATAAGAATAATCTCATCAACATATACAATAAGAATATCACGAGTATTTTCCTTTGTATTTTTATAGAACATAGTAGGATCAGCCTGTGATTATTTAAACACTTGTGTTCTTACGGCCTGAGTAAATTTTCCAAACCATTCGCGGGATGACTGCTTTAGCCCGTAGAGTGATTTGTTCAACTTACATACCAAATTTCTTCCTTTAGCTAGACCAGGAGGAATGTTCATGTACACTTCTTCATGAAGGTCACCATTTAAGAAAGCATTTTTCACATCTAATTGCTGAAGTGGCCAGTCAAGACATGCAGCTAAGGAAAGAAGGATTCTTACGGAATTCAATTTTGCTATAGGGGCAAAGGTCTCATTGTAATCGATTCCAGATACCTGAGTAAAGCCTTTGGCGACGTGCCTTATGCCTGCTAACACTTCCATCTGTATTGAACTTTACTGAGAACATCCATTTGCACCTTACTGGATTTTTTCCCTTTAAGCAACTCAACAATTGTCTAAGTGTTATTTCTTTCCAAGGCTTGTAACTCCTCCTGTGTTGCTGCTTTCCATTCCTCATCCGCAAGTGCCTCCGTAATGTTTTTGGGAAATTGGACATTTGACACCTTTTTAGTAAAAACCACAAATTGAGAAGACAACTTGTTAGTAGAGACAAAATTAAAAATAGGATGTTGGTTGCATACTCTTTTGCCTCTTCGCAGTGCAATAGGCAGATCCAAATCAGTTGACATCTCCAAATTATCCTCCTTCCTGCAGGAGTCAGAAATTGCTTCTGGAGATTGGTAATCTAGAGGCACAATAGGTACTTTATCAAATTGAGGTTTATTTTTTCGTGAATAGACAATTACGTCAGGTGGTTTTTTTGATATTGTTTGTGGACTATGCGGTTTTGTGGACTAGGCTGATTTTTGGATGTTAATTCTCCCCCTGACTCACTGCCGTGGGCATGGGAAGAATGTAGCGAGTCATGCTGAAGATCGGGTAGCAGAGGTAAGGGAAAAACATTAGGCGAGGAAGATGAACTATGGTCACACTCTTTCCAATTCTCCCCGGATTGTTGTAATCTAGAAAAGTAGGATTCGGTTTCTTGAAAGTTAACATCCAGGTAACAAACACTTTGCAAAGAATGTGGAAATAGAATTTGTACCCTCGTTGAGTTGGTGAGTAACCGATGAAAATACACTTTAGCGATCGTGGGGCTAATTTAGATTTGGTTGGAGAGTGGTTATAGACAAAAACGATGCAGCCAAACAATTTGAGAGGAATGTTGAACCACCATAAAATAGAGGGCAGGTTTTTTGGAACACTAAAATAGGAGTTTTGTGCTGGAGAGGTTTGGAGGGAAGGCGATTAATAAGATGGCAAGCAGTAAGGACATCTTCCCCCCCAAAGGTATGTAGAAACATGCATAGTGAATATGAGGGCCTGTGCAACTTCTAAAAGATGACGATTCTTTCATTTAGCCACACCGTTTTGTTGTGGTGTATATGGGCAAGACTTTGGTGTACAATCCCTTCAGAGGCTAAGTAAGTATTCAGGGTTGTGTTGAAATACTCGGTGCCATTATCAGTGCGTAGGACTTTGATCATGGTTTGGAATTGGTTTTTGATCATTGAATGGAAGTTTTTGAAAATAGTGGCTACCTAAGTTTTTCCTGAAGAGATAGACCCATCCGACTCTTGTATGATCATCAATGAAAGTAATAAACCACCTGGTACCTGAAATATTTTTAACACAAGACATACCCCAGATATCACTACGCACGAGATAAAATAGAAAAGAAGGAGCATGAGATTTAGAGGGGTAAGAACTCCAAACATGTTAAGCAAAGGTGCACGCATCATAATGTAAAGAAGACAACTGTTCATTAAGAGCAATCTGTAGAAGTAACTGTTTGAGATAAGAAAGACTGGGATGCCCCAGTCTCTGATGCAATAAAAGTACATTATCATGTTCTAATCAACAGAAGCGGCAATAGGGGAAAGGGAAACAGTAATATGAAAGACAAGTTCTTTATTTGACATTGTGTTTCTGCGGTTGTCATCCTCAAAGTAATAAATCCCACATTTCTCTCTAGCAATGCCAATCTTTCTCTCCGATCCCTGCTCCTGCAAATTACAAGATTCAGCAGAGAACTTAGCAACACACCTCGAATCCTTTGTAAGCTTGCTAATAGAAATTAAGTTGCAAGCTAACTTCGGGACATAAAGTACTGATTAAAGAACAAGTGAGTGAGACAACTTTACTGATCCTTTACCCGCCACTAATGCAAAAGTTCCATCGGCCACTTGACTCTTAGGATCCCGTAATTTGGGACATAAGTGGTAAATAGAGATGAGTTACTTGTCATATGATCGGTTGCCCTGTATCAAGAATCCAAGAGGGAGTTTCTACTAAATTAACCGTACATGGGTTGGTGTTCTCACTAGGCTGAGTAGGTGCCTCAGCTTGTGTTTTCAGGAGGGCGAACAACTGTCCAATTTGCGTTTGGCTTAGTGCAACTTGGCTTGGATTGCTTGCAGGTGAGCGATCCTCGTCACTACAGCAAGATCACGGTCGTAAGTCCTCATAGGCCGCTTATTCCGTGCATCTGGTGGCTTTCCATGGAGGTCCCAACACTTTTCTTGGGTGTGGCCAAGCTTATTACAATATGAGCACCGGGGACGATTATTCATCCAAGGACTAGCAGTTTTAGCGGCTAAGGTAGACACATCACTTGGCCTTTCGATAGACATGGCAGGGTGTAAGTCTTATATCTCTCCTAGCATAACACGCGACGATTTTCTTCCCTTCTTACCTCAGCGAATGCTTCGCTGAGTGAGGGTAAAGGTCTCCTCCCCAATATCCGGCCTCTTACCTCATCCAATTCCTTGTCCAACCCAGTAAGGAAATCATATAAACGCTCCCTCTCCAAGTCTTCTTTAAATTTGATGCTACTCCCCAAATCACCCGAATCAACCTCATAATGTAAGTCAAGTTCCTGCCAAAGAGTTTGAAGAGTATTGTAATATTCAGTAATATTCGTACCTTCCTAGCGAATTTCTTTAAGCTTATTCTTGATTTCAAAGACTTGTGAATCATTCTCAAGATCAGATTAATGCTCATGTACTGCTTCCCAAATAGCTCATGCAGTCTGCAAGAAGAGGTAGGTACGGTTGATATCTGGCTCCATTGAGTTGATGAGCCAAGACATGGCAAGAGAGTTGTTGAGTTCCCATGCAGCGTATCGCATGTCCGTTGGTTCAGGCTTTGGTGTTTGACCAGAGATAAAGACTAACTTTCCCCTTCCACGCAACACCATTAGAATGAATTGGGACCATGGAAGGAAGTTTTTTTTCATTTGGTTTATGATTGGTAATTTGAAGAGAGACATTTTCATTGAAAGTTTGCTGGAGGTTAAGGTCTTGATGAGTGGCTGCCGTGGTAGAGCAAGAGGAAGAACTAGTTTGGAAGCTCATCTCGGCCGTGGATAGAAATAACCGGAAGAAAACTGTTTTTTTATGGCCGGGTAGGCTCTGATACCATGAAACTTTTGAAGAAACGGTTTGAAGGAAGAAAGATTCTATGTCCTTACTTTTGTCTCTCTTTTCACAATATATTTATACAAATCTAGTCAACCTTCAATCCCTACAATCAAGCTATTCTAATGACTAGCTAATTATACAAAGTACCTTATTTGGTCAAGTAACCGGTACCTATTTAATTTTTTCATTTACAACAATTTACGACACTTGGTCAAACTACATTTGCTCCTAATTAACCTTGGCCGGTTACATCACTTGGTCAATCCATATTTACCTCCAATTACTCCTATTGGCCGGTTACCCTTTGAATATTCCAACATGTGCCGGTGCATGCATTAGGCAAAAATTGCATAGACTATGCAGATAATCTTTTGCGATTTTGAGTACTTTGCCTTCCTCTTGAGCATACTAAGAAGCCTGTTCTCTTCAACTTCCATTTGCCCTTCTATTTGGTTCTATCTTTTCTGTGTGTGCATTGAATTTTGCATTCTTGTAGTCTCAATTTTACAATGAAGCAGTATGGGTGCCAAACGCAGCCAGAAAAAATATCTTTGATTAAGCAGATAAGATGGAGTATCCAGAGGTAATTTTGATCTGCTGAACTGCATTAATGTTATTTTTTTCAATTTAAACATATCGCTGCCTAATTGTACTTTTGGAATAATAGACTATTTAAGTTAAACAAGGACTATGTAACATTTGACAAAAAATTGTTTTCTGTATCAGTGGAAGTGTATGAACTTAACGTTAAGACTGCAGGGAAAATTAAAAACGGTACAAAAAATTAGATTAGCCGGTTATATTGGAGAAGGGCTTCAAGTGCTGATGAATATATATGCAAGAAAGCAGCTTGAGGAAAAGTTAGAAGTGTTCTGTGATTAGAAATAACATATAAGAAAATGGAGGAAAATATAGACATCCAGGTTTCGAAAATGATGACCTCATTCCACATGTAATATGTAACTTATTCCATGTTTCACGCAATGGGATCTTATTTCTGCGTTGCCCTTTACGTACCTTCTATCTTATAGCCACTATTTGCAAGGAAGTGATTTTCTTACGTGGATGGTCTTTTAAGCTTTTTCTTCTTATTTCAGCCAGTTAAAAGGCATGCAGCTGAGGTTTTCTCTTCTGTGATTATTTCAACTTTGTTTTCATTGTACTCGACGGCTTTGATTGGACGGCTGATTGGTTTGGAAGCAAGTTTAGAAGTGTCAGTCCTTCCAAGATGCATCACTGTGGCATTAGCCCTAAGCATAGTTTCATTCTTTGAAGGTCAGTAACTTGCTGGCGTATTTCAATCAATGCAAGGAGTCATGAAGTTAAGAGTTTTACATACCAAACTTATCCAATGCGGCTAAGTCATTGTTGCCCAAACTACAGGTGCTAATTCCTTACTGCATTCCTTCCAAACTCCTTAAACTCCCAAAATAAATCTCTCAACTCGATTAAAATTTTATATAATCAAATAATAAGTCAAATTTTCATCATTGATTTTGTATTTAAGAATAAATGAGCTCGTGAGTGCATGAATGCAATAGCCTATACTTTGGAAATCTGCACATTTAAAGTGGACAGCGTTTCAAATTTGTGATCCAAATACGCATGGAAGTTCTAATGTAATTAATTTCTACAGTTGAAGTATAGTATATCAGGAGTGGTGTACTTAAAGAAAGAAACGCAATCTTCTCATGTCAAGCGTGTTTCACGTGGATTTGGTACAGCAGCATTGTCGGCTAAAGAACCTGAGGCTCTTCCATTTTGTGCTATTGCGTATGCTCTCACTGGTATACTTGGCTCGCTTGTTTGCTCCGTCCCTATTGTCACACAAAGCTTGCTAGCAGTATTTGGATGAGCCTAAAGAAACCCAACTGGATATAAAAGGCTGCTTTAATGTGTAATAATCCTCTGAATTTTCTCATTCAAAGGAATGTTCAAGGAAACATTATTTCCTGTCAGACCTGTGGAGTTCATTCAATATGATACATGGTGAATTTAGTTCCCTTCTGTTGGAAACTTTTTTGGCTTCAATGCATCCTGGTGGACTGGCTAAGTTCAAGGGAATATATAGTGCGTGAGTAGATTATTCAAGATTTCAAAATATTATACTGGAACAAGTCCTGCATACCTGCAGTCAAGGTAAAAGGACACACAAACTAAGTATCCAAACTGAGAAATCTTGAAATGCAAACACCTTTAAAGTAATGTGAACTTGATGTGTGACTTTCCACCTTGATATTAACCTAAAAATCTAATAGCTCTTGATAGATGGGACTAAACGTTGCAGTATGATGCCTTCTACATTGACAGAGGGCTAACCATGCAAGTCCACTAATCACATAGAACTTTATCCAAGTATATAATAAAACATGTCCCTTGTCAAGACCATTCAAGCAAACACCTATAACCATTTGATTCATAATTATACTGCTCTCTTTATTGTCTTTCTGACGACCTTTATTCTCCCCAAAAGACCAAAAATATAAAAAAAAAGGGGGGGGGGGGGGAGGGGGGAGAGAGAGAGAGAGGGGGAGAGAATGTAAACGTAAGATGCTTGCTAGTAGTCTTCCGGTCGTTAACTTTTGGTCACCCAAATTACTGTAAGACACCCTGAATTTGAAGCTTCGCCGATTGGAAGGGTCCTTAATACAGAAGTAACTACCAAGTGCATGTTGTACACAGCTTCTGCTGCAGCTATTTTCTTTTCTAGAGAGTTAAGAGAGGTACACTGGTTGACACTTTTCAAGATATAGTTTTACATATCCAATACCAAAATCCTTGTTGGAAGGAACGAGGATATCAGTGGTTGGGTTTTTGTCGATTTTGGAGGCAAGAGGATAAGCTCCTTCTTTGGGTAGTTCCTTCATCTGATTCAAAAGGGAGATATGGCTCAAAATTTTAGCGTCATGCTTTAGAAAGTCTGCAGTGACCTCCCTCAACGAACTATCTGATTGGATACTAGATCGTGTATCTTGATTAGGCGACTAGAGGATAGAATCTTTAAACATATCTACTAATCCACTAAATGAGGGGATGCTAATAGTATTCAATTTTCTCCGAGTTGATACATGTGACATGATCCTAATAGGTGGATTAGAGATGGGACACCTAATGGGGTGAAAGATCCTTACCCAGCGAATGTAGGTATTTGCTTGCCACAGATCCCAGTGCATGATGCCGTCGATTGCAAGATTTCCTTCCATGAACGTTTGCAATGTCAGAAAGGAGTATTACATGTTATTAGCTGAAGTTTATTTTTGAAGTTAAAAGTCTTTAATTTGGTCTTCAATTCAAGTCGTGAAAGAACTTTGGTTCATTTGCATAACTTGTGAAATTTCTGTAATTCCTGTAAATTCATGCTGGAGTCATATGCGTTCCTTTCAGAATGTTATTGGGTATCAAAAAGCAGCTACTGAAGAGGAAAAGAAACAATGTAACTTCCTGCTGTACAGACAGTTTCTGGTTCATATTTTATGCTGTCATCTTAAAGAGCTTCAATGCATGTGATACGTTTCAGGTATATTCTTTTGGTGTTAGCTACATCCAGTTACAGGCCAGTCCAAGTATTTCGTGAATTTTCATGAGAAAAAAGTTGGTAATCAAGGGTTGGCTGGAGGAATCTAGTTTTCAGTAGTATTCATGATTTGGACTATACACAAGAGAAGTTGAGTTAATGCCCTCAACCGTCTTTGTAATTTTCCCCTGTATACAACAAATGTCAGCATATTTGCTATAATCATAAATACATTCTTGGAGTATATGCTGAGTGGTATACATTCAGAAACATGGGAGAGAGACAAACAGAAATAAAATCAGGTGAAAAATACAGACAGTGAACTATTCTGTCCTGTCCCGTTACATACACTATTAGGCTTTTGCTGCTTGTAATGGAGTTCCGACCTTACTGGCAACAATCTGCTCATAGAGATCTCTTATCTTCAATCCAACTATGGTTTGGAAAAGCCCTGTGCCATTATTGCTGCCGGGGAAGTCGGCATGCTTCAACATTTGTTGAGTGACCTCCCCATAGAACTTGGTGGAGAGGTTGCTCAGATGGCTTTCTACATAGATTAGCTCATCCAGTCTGTCAAATACTCCATCCATCTCCAACACAGATACCTACAAGAGACAAATCGAGCAAGTCATTTACAAAACCAGACGAGGATCAAAGGTTGGCAACATATTCAATAGAAGGCTTTCAAAATCAGCAATCAATGCAAACATTTGAGTGGTAAACACATTATTCATACAATGCATTGCAGGGGAATTGAATATGATCTGATATCTGACAGTTGCCAAGATTCGATTTGAATCCTCCCCCCTCCCTTCATTCTTCATTTCTTAGCAGTAAAAGGAAAATCCTCTGATCTTTTGAGATTATTTTGGATTTTTTCTATCTAGTGCATGAGCTTTTGTGTTGATTTGATAACAGGGGCGGAAGATCGAATCGTGAGTATACCTCATTCCCAAAGTAAGTGTCAGGACCATAGGTGAACTTGATGCCAGGGTAAGAACATGTCAACTTCCTCCCACAAGGAATCCATGAGATGGTGGATCCTTCATCAAATAGGTAAACTGGACTGAAATTCTTCACCCCTTCTTTCATTATCAATCTCACTCTCAAAACCTTGCCCTCATTGTCATCAGGAATGAGTTGTGTTGGCAACACTTCAATCACAGCATCAGCATATTGCTTCTGTGGGTCTGCTCCATAGAAAATCAGATTCCTAGTAAACATTTATGGGGAAATGAATGTAATCACACAGTTTATCTGACTTGCTATAGCCTCAATGATGTAGCACAAGGCTAGGCATCTTGGTGATCCATATCAGGGTTCTTCAGGTTTATGTCTTGGATTTTGCACATAAAGATTTCTTATATTATGTTTGACGTATCAACTTATACCGATTTAGTGAGGTCCCCTCACATGTATCAGTTTAGCAAAGAAGATCCCACCAAGCAGATAAAGGGACTGTAAAACACATGATATTGGAGATCTTAGTTTTGTTTTTGACAATATTTCTAGCAAGTCCTTTTCGAAGTTTTCGAGTAATTCATGGGCAAGTATTCAAGCATTACCTGTCAAAAACGGGGTTAAAATGTCAACTCTGGAATATGACTGTTTCCACAATATGATAGAACAACAATGGACTGGATAATTTAGGTTAACCATTTCATACAGCAACAACAATATTACCCTATTGCCTTAGAGGCTTCTGCATATGACAGAGTATGGGGATCGGATGTATGTAACCATACCCATATTAGAAACACAGAGGTTGTTTCTCGATGACCCATTATGAAAATTGCGTCAAGCTGTGTCGATCAACTGCTACTTCACAATATATGAAGCGCAACCAATTTAGTGAATCATTTCGATTTATTCTATCATATTCCAAAATCAAAGAAGTGTATGTATTTGACTTTATTGGAAATGGAAAAGGTTAACCATTTCATGTAATAGGAAAATTCATTGTCTAATTCATTGAGACTTAAAAGCAATTTCTTAGTCTTATGAAGCTCATTAGTCACTTGGAAAGAAGAAAAAGTGAATTAAAAGATACCAATATAGGCGTCAAAATCAGGCTTCCGAGCTTCAATGCTAGCTTTGATACTTTCCAGGCTGTGTCCTCTCTCAGCCATGTCCCTCTGCATTTTCGTAATGAAAACAGTTAATTTTTGTTTAAGTTTAAAAATAAAGGACAGAAATTGTGTATTCATCAATGAAAAAATTTGGACAGTTAATGTAAAATCACCTGAATTTTCCAAGCGAATTTGACCTCGTTACTAATGTCAAGGTAGATGCTGAAGTCCAAAAGGTCTCTCACACGTTGATCATACCTATGTTTCACCATAATCATCTTTCAAAATTAATCTAAATGCAACCAATATATAATACGAGCTGCTCATTTGTTGAACACGACTGCATGAGGATTCGCCCGTTTGCAAGAAGATAGAAAATAATATGATTATTTAGGCATATCACTGAATTTTAGAGAAAAAAAAACTTGTATGCATCATGAATTGGGGATGAGATCTCCTCACCGCGCGGTGAGTCACCGCGCGGCCCAGGACGCGACACGTGGCAGCAGTAGGGGTGGTGAGGCTGGATGAGGGTTACCTTCACCTAGCCTCACCACCCCTCCTTTTTGCCACGTGTCGCGCGGTCACGCACGCGGTGAGGAAGGAGCGGTGAGGGGATCCTATCCCCATGAATTGTAGCTATTTTTTCTAATTTGCTTGGTGCAATTCTGTCCTTGTTTTGCCTCTCTGTCCTTGTACGTAGTACTTATACAGATACAGCCTTAGGCTTCTGAAAATAACTACTGAAATACATTATGTGGGTAGTTGTTTGTGTTTTTTTTTTCTTTTTAACTACAAGGGAATCCAAATTAAATAAAGAACAAAAATCATTGCTATCAAATTATTTCTGTGGTCACATCTAGGCCATTTTTAATTATGTTTAAGCAAAATTTTCAACTGTCGCAGGGAGTTGCAGCTAGAGTCACTTTTTGAAACCGAACAACTTGAACAAACAAAAAAAAAAGAAAAGGTTCCAATAGAAAAAGAACATAAATAAAATCTTTCATTTTCATGTTTTCTCATATAGTATTGCAGTAACACCAAAAAAAAAAAAGAACAGGTTGTGAGATCCCGAGGGGGGGGGGGGGGGGGTTCCCAACAACAACCATAACAACAACATTTTATCTCTACCGTGCAAAGTCCCACGTGAGATTGAATCATAGTGCCAAATTCCTAATTTTCTAGAACTCTTCCTCGTGAATTAAAGGGCTGTTTCTAACCACAAACCTTTCATCCTACTTGAATTCATTTACTCCTATTATATTACATCCCTCTCAAAAATATTGTCACAACTAGTGTACCTAAATTTATTTTCCTACTATTATATTCCATCCGTCTCGAGAATATTGTCATATTTAAATTTTCAACACACTCTAATTTAGACTATTTTGAACCATGACAATATTTTCGGAACGAAAAAGGTAATTTTTTTTGCTTTGTGTCGCATTCTTGTATCTACTCACTACTCAGGTTATACCATGTTCTAAACGTACTAAACTCTCACACACAAGTTTAAAATCAAAACGTATGTACCGCACCTTTAATTGTCCAAAGTATGTTACATAGAAGTACATCAAGTGCATTTAAATCAATGAAAATATTAAGCAGTTTGTGGATAACTTACATTGGGTGCAATCCTTCAATAACAAGAATCTTAGGAGGTTTGATGAGCTCAGGAGGGTCAAGAAGTCCAGAGACATGATTGTAAATAGGCTTATCCACAGCAACACCATCTTTAATAGCCTTAACTTGTTCATACATAAGATCAAAGTCATTAGCTTTAGGGTCAAGTGCAGTCACCCCTTTCTCTTTTCTCCCTGTTCTATCAAGTGAATGGTAATCATCTAAGCAAATCACAGTGGTCATGTCACTAATGAGTGTGTTTGAATCAGGATTCCCTCCCTTTGGTGGCTCAGCTGCACCTCCAAAAACACTTGTCATTCTTCTCATGAAGGTGCTTTTACCACATCCTGAGTCTGCTGCCAAGCCTATCACCACTGTTTTTGCCTCTGCTGAGCATGATATTTTGCTGCTTTTGCACCTCTTTTTTTTGATGGTGGTGTAGAAGACTAGCTGTTTTTGGCTGAATCCCAAGTGGGATTTTGTTGGAGTGGAGATTGAACATGTTGAGTTGAGGGATTGGATTGTGTATACTGTGCAAACAGCCATCTTTGCTTGGAGCGAGTTTGTTTAGTGAGTTTTGGGAGAAGGGGAGATGATCTTTTGTGGTTGTGTTTCAAGTTCTTCTATCTTTTGTTTTAGATGATACAATGTGTGTGTGGCTGCAGGTGTCTTTGGTTTTTTTTTTTTTTAATTTGATTTCGTTTGATGCTAAAAAGGAGAGTGGGGGACACTGCTTGGAAGAGAAAATGAGAGGGTAAGGATTTATGGTTATGGGAAGCTGATGACAATTTTGTATGGATAAGAAATGGAATATATCTTTTCATTGGAAGAGGTTGGAGGGCAACTTGGAGATTTCATAAATATTGAAGACAATCATTGTCTCTTTTCTTTTGCAGTTTTGTTACTTAAAATCATATATGAGATGTATAATCTACCAGCATTGTAATTTTATATGAAATTATGACGTGAAAATATGAGTTTAAACGAAGTAAAGAAGCATAACCTTTCTTTTCATTTAAGTTTCCAAGATAACATTATAATTTCGCAGTACAAAGGTAGTGTCAGATTATTCAAAGCATGCTACATCTATTTACTATTAGACATAGGAGATAAACCCCTGCTCATGGATACCCTTTTTTATCGACAACTTTGGTGGTGATATGAAGTAAAACAAACACAGGAGATAGAATGGGTTGTGAGAGGTTAAAATTGTGATTTTACGATTAGTAATTGTTTTAAGACATTTTCTATAAAATTCCTTGGGGAATTTTGCTTCATTCCAATGGAACTGGTTACGTACTGCTACGATAAAGAGATGGAATTATGGGTGAGGTGCAGTTTGTGATAAAGAAAGGCATGGAGAAACATGGTGGTGATTTCTTGCAGTTTGGATATTTCTTTTGCCACGTGGCATCAGATTTGTGGCATGCTCAGAGATAGGAGAGAAGAAGGAAATATGAGTTCTCTTGTATACAAAAGGCCCTGATGACGCATCATCATAGCTTCGACAAGCTTTGTAGGTGATGTAAATTAGGTTACTCAGCAGTCTTTTAAATAAAAGGCCTAGAGTTTGGTGTCTAAAAGGTGTTTGGGTCTAAATTCGCTTTAGTATTAAAAGCTAACGGTAGAGATCAAACATCCACACTGTGATTGTCAAAATTCGCACTGACAATCTTAAATGTAATATGCACTCGAGTATCAACTTTACATATAATATACATTCGAGTATCAACTGTAATATACACTCGAGTATCAATTGACCATGTTCTAGGTCATTGGATTTATAAAGCCAAGCAAAATCAATTCAACTGAACCTTGGAAATATGAGCCCTCTCACCAATATGTATTACGGCCTCTTGTCACCTAATAGGTACAGTAACATTATGCAAACAGTGCTATTTTCTTTTAATTCAAAACTGGGAATGGCTTTTGGTCCTTGTGGATCCTTACACACAAAGATCCTTTTTATCCCAACTTACATTAAGGATCCATGTCGACAATTATTATAAGCATGAGTTGAATTTAGGAAAAATTTGTCTGAGGTATAAAGTGTTGGGCCGAAATTACTCTCCAACCAACCTTAAATTAATAATTTTTCCGCACTATAATATGTTATCTATTTTTTCAAAAATAGATTTACTTATCGTGTACTATCACGCAAAAGCAGGTACATATAGAGCCGGGGGTCTCACTGGAATCAGACTCTCTATCCCTTGGGATAGAGGTATTGTCTGCCTACCACTTACCCTCCCCAGACCCTAACGATAGCTTCTGCTGTCGTTGGGATATACTGGGTCCGGATGAGGATGAGGAGGTACTATCACGCAAAACTCATATCCGTGGTCATTTCAAAAAAAACACACAAACGCTTCTCGTTCCATTTAGGGGTGACAATCTCAGACACGACATGAAAACAAGACCTGAACTCGATACGCTCCTCGCAGGTATAGGCATAGCTATGACAAGTTTCGTGTACAAATCGGGTAAGACCTGAAACTTACCCGCTAAGTGCAGGTTGTGTCCAGGTACACCCGCGGGTTATCATTTATACCCGCCATACTCGACTTTTTAAATAGATTTTAAATATAAATTATAAATTATTAAAGTAAAAATTATGAAATAAAAAAGAAACTCCTAAACCTAAAAATTCTAATCCCTCATTACCAATTTCCCATTTCCTTCCTTCTTACCCTCTGCAATTGCCCCCGTTGCCCCTACCCATCATTCTCCATTTCTCCTCTCTTCACTCACTCTTCACTCTTCTCAGTTCTCACTTCTCACTTCTCACTTAAACAGCAGCCGACAAGCAAGCAGTCTTTGTTCCGTTCTGACAAAGTTTGTGAAGCCGAAGGACCAGCCGAAATTCACTCCAAACAGAAAAGGACATTGTCCTAGACAAGTTATCAAAGTCAATCCAAAAGACAGTCCCATGGTGTATGCTTTTGTTGATGATATTATATTAGTCACGGAAAGTAGACATAAACTGAGTATGAGACTAGAAGAGTGGCGAGGTTTTTTAGAGAGAAAAGGCCTAAGGATTAGTCGTTCTAAGACTGAGTATCTGCACTGTGGCTTCCGCGACGCAGCCGACGATAAAAATAGCCAACTCACCATCGATGGTCAAGTGGTCCCAAAGGTAAGTAAGTTCAAGTACCTAGGATTATTTTACAGCAAGATGGTGACATAAAGTGTGACGTAGCACACCGAGTTCAGGCATGTTGGTGTAAGTGGAGGGCGGCCTCAAGGGTGCTGTGTGATAAGAATTTTCCAACTAAATTAAAGGGAAAATTTTATAGGGTGGCAGTGCGGCCGGCAACGTTATATGAAACAGACTGTTGGACCATCAAGAGGACACAGTCGCAGAAGGTGGAAGTGGCAGAGATGAGGATGCTGAGGTGTATGCGTGGAAATACAAGACTAGACATGATAAGAAATGAGGCATACAGAAAAAGGTTGGGTGTGGCTAGTATAGCAGATAAGATAAGAGAAGGAAGACTGAGACGGCTTGGGCATGTCAAGAGGAAACAGATAACGGCGTCTGGGAGAGCAATTGAAAGCCTCACTGTAGAAGGGAAGAGGAGTAAAGGCAGGCCCAAACTGACGTGGGATGAGCATATTAGACATGACTTACTAGAGATGGACCTCACTGAGGATATGGTCCAGTATAGGAGTTCATAGAGGCAGAGGATTAAGGATAAAGAGGGGTAGACAGGATATAGGGGCACCTTAGAGCATACTTAGAGGATTAGATAGTCTCTACACTTTAGGTTGACTTGCACTTTTTTGTTTTGGTCTTTGTCTTTCAACTATTTGTGCATATCCATTTTTGACTATTTCAATATCCGGAAGCTTTTGATTTATATTTAATAAAATCCATTTGCTAGTACATATTCCTATTATTGTACTATCTATGCAGGTACATATAGAGCCGGGGGTCTCACTGGAAGCAAACTCTCTATCTCTTTGAATGAAGGTATTGTTTGCCTGCCTCTTACCCTTCCCAGACCCTAGCGATAGCTTTTGCTGTCGTTGGGATATACTGGGTATGATTGTTGTTGTTGTTGTTGTTGTCTCTAAAATTTGAAATACTTTTTGTCCAGAAGTCTTCCATTAGCGACACATCGTCACCGTTACCATCGTCATCCTCCTCGCCAGAGGTACTCCTCTCCTCCCTTCTTTTGACGCCTGACATTTTACCTTCTTAGGATTTAAGTCAGTGCACCTTGCCTTATCATGTGCTCTTTTTGTGTATTTCTTTTATTAAATGATGGATTGTTATTTTTTATTTTGTATATTTTTCTTATGGATCAGATTGCTGAATGTTAAAACTTTTTCTCTTATAGTTTTATGGTATAATTTTGTCTGGTAAAACATTATTATTCTTATGGTTATATCAATGTTCTTCATAAAATCTTATGTCACATCATTGGTAAAAATTGTATACCAGAAAAATACATGAAATGACTCGTACACGACCTGAAATATTTGTGCTTGTCAAGTTTGTGGGTGTACCTGATACACGACATGAAACTTGACAAGTATAGGTTTGAGTATCCACTTCCGTACACGCAAAGCAAACGAGTAAGGTATGTGTCTGATACTTTGATACCTGAAACCTGAAAAATGCAAAACATGAAACACAACCTGTTTGCCACCCTTACTTTAGAAGTCTTTTTATTTGATTTTGTTATTGCCAGCATGGATCTCAGTTTTCTTTTCTCTTATGGCTTCTTTATTCAGTGTGTTGATATCACATCCTCCTTTTTGCTCACACATAAAAGATGGATGGTTATTTCTTATTGCACTTGAAGTTTATAGACAAATAAGACTTCTAAATGTAGTTCACTGTGCCGAGATAAAATAAGAAGATGTCGAGGTTATATAGTTAGCAGCCGAGGTGAAAAAGTAGTTGCCGAGGTGATACAGGAAGTTGCTGAGGTAATATAGGAAGCTGACGCAGTAATATAGTTAGTGGCTGAGGTGAAGCTGTCGAGGTGATCTAGACAAAGAGGTAAAAGGTGAATAAGAATGAAGAAGAGGAGATAGATTAAAAGTGTGCTGAACCGAGGTGACGAGGTGAAGGCGCAACCACTTAGCCAGCGAAGCTAAAACGACCTACAACACTTAGTCTATTTTTACATGTAAATATAGTAGCTTAGAATGCCTACTGTATAGTAGTTCAAGCTGAGCAGGTAACTAGTCGTAACCTTTGTAGCCGCTAGATATCACATCAAGTTATTGTAGATGAACAGGAACGGCTGTATAATAGAGAATAAAGCTGTTATAGACAATAGAAACTCCCATAAAAAGAGAACAACCTTGTAAATACTAACTTAACTTGAATGAATTCTAAATTTTTTCAATCTCGACATGATATCAGAGCTAAACTGATTCCTTTTAACTATAAACTGTTGTAGCGCCCCGCTCCCGAGCTCCATCCTCGGTAACGGTGCACCCGCCGTATCTCACTCAGGAGAATACAAGGCGTCACATCAACCTGCTACACGTCAGTGCTGACATAGAAAAGTTTTCCTTTTCTCTCTGCGGAAACGATAAGTCACAACACTAAATTGAAATAAATGAACTTTAAGGAAATAACGAAAGTAATTCTAGGCTGACCAGGCCCTACAAATCAAGGTCAAATGTCTAAATTTAAAGAACATGAAACTGTTTCCAAAATTAAGCATGTGAATAAAATTGTCTGTGTCACCCCAAATCATCATAAGAACTCTGTCTCCATCCTCGCTGCGTCATTCTCTATGAGTCACTCAGCCCATTCCACGGTATCAGATCCATCCTCAATGAAAATGTAATCATACCCCGTCTCGGCTACATATGGAATAGTAGGTGTGAGTGATGGTAATCACCCAGTAGGTGCCTCTCAAAACAATACAAAACTTACATACCCAAAACGATATCTCCACGTCACCACACAGAACAGATAGCATACAACCGGAAGGTAAGACACTCCACGTACTCAACATAAACTACACGACATGGCTTATACGGAAATAAACAATCCACACAAGATGCATGCGCAAGTACGTGATGCATGCTCACATAACGTGTCACACGCAACTAGAACATGTCAGGCAATATGCTCCTAGGCCTATATGCAATGCATGCTCCCGGGACCTAGTTCCAGCGTCATGGTCTCTAGCCACCACTTGCCGTTCTGGACACCCACGTCCTATAGACGCTGTGTATCGTACGGCACCCACGCCCTATAGACGCTGCGTATCTCATGACACCCACGCCCTATAGACGCTGCGTATCCGTACGACACCCACGCCCTATAGACGCTGCGTATCACATGACACCCACGCCCGACCGACGCTGTGTATCATCACGGCCCCCACGCCCTATAGGCACTACGTATCCTCCGAACCCGCACACCCTCAGACAATGGGTACCTCATGCAATGCACGTGCCATGAATGCAAGGGAAAAGGAATAAGAACAGTTGGACGTCATCCTCTGACGTCGATCGTTTGACGTGGTTCGGAGGCACGTCGAACCCTCAGCCATGGGACGTTGATCGATCGACGTGGTTCTGAGGCACATCGAACCCTCAGCCCTGGGACGTCGATCGATCGACGTGGTTCTGAGGCACATCGAACCCTCAGCCCTGGGACGTCGATCGATCGATGTCCTTCTGAGGCACATCGATCTCTCACCCTCTGGACGTCGATCGATCGATGTCCATCTGAGGCACGTCGAACCCTCAGCCTCTGGACGTCGATCGATCGATGTCTCCGAATTTCAGAATTCTCATTCTGAAATTTCTGCAGTCCATTCATCAAATCTCACTCAACCTTTCACCCATCCCACATATCCATACACGCATAATGACATCTCAACCCCACAAAGAAAGGTACAACAACAAGATCACATTGAATACAAGAACGTAAAACGGAAAATAAACACATTGGGGCATATAATCAAGATCCAATCAAAATCAATAACCAACGACATCAACAACACCTAAAATACCCTTTTTGCCTATGCAAGCCTTTATACCGTTTTGAGGAAATAATTAGTATGCACCTACCTCGATTCCTAGCGAGAAGTGATAATAGAAAGGTGAGGTGATTTTGAGAGCGCTTGATCCTCCTTCTCTTGAATCTTGGATCAAGGATCCTTCTTTTCGCTTCTTGTTGTGGCCGAAATTGTTGATGGGGAGAGGGAGAGGAGGCTGTCGAATATGAGATAAAAGGGGAGAGGGATTAGGGTTAATCCCTTTTTTGATGAAAGAGTTTTGAAGGAGATAAATATGAATTAATGGTAGAGGGATTTTAGGGAGGGGTTTGCCTTATAGATTAAGATAGAATTTCATTTATTCAAAATATTTATTTCTTTTTTTTTTCTTTTTTTTTTTAACGGTGCGGGTATAACATCCTACCCCCCTTACAAAAAGTTTCGTCCCCGAAACTTGTCGTACCTTAATCAAATAGGTGGGGATAGCGGTCGCGCATTCGCTCCTCCAGTTCCCACGTTGCCTCATTCTCCCTATGGTTGCTCCACTGAACCTTTACGTAAGGGATGACCCGCCTTCTGAGCTCTTGGTCCTTGCGATCCAGAATTCGTATCGGCACCTCTTCATAGGACGCATCGAGTCTGATCTTAAGGGGTTGCGCATCCAACACATGACTCGGGTCAGGCACGTACTTCCTTAACTGCGAGACGTGGAATACGTTGTGCACTTGAGCCAACGTCGGAGGTAATGCCAATTTGTAAGCCAAATCTCCAACTCTTTCTAGTATTTCATATGGTCCAATATAACGCGGCTTCAACTTCCCTTTAACTCCAAACCGTGTCACACCCTTCATTGGTGACACCTTAAGGTAGACCTTTTCTCCCTCCTCGAATTTCAAAGGTCGTCTCCTCATGTCGGCCCAACTTTTGCTTCTATCTTGAGCTGTCTTAAGACGTTCACGAATTAGCTTCACTTGTTCTTTAGTTTGCTCAATTATTTCTGGAGCCGTCAGCCTACGTTCACCAACTTCGTCCCAATGCACAGGTGACCTACACTTTCGTCCATATAAGGCCTCAAATGGTGCCATACCTATGGCACTGTGATGGCTGTTGTTGTAGGAGAACTCTATCAATTTGAGCATGCTGTCCCAATTTCCTTTAAAATCCAATGCGCATGCCCTCAACATATCCTCCAGAGTCTGAATGGTCCTTTCAGATTGACCATCGGTCTGAGGGTGAAAAGCAGTACTCAGTCGCAACTCAGTCCCCATCTTCTTCTGACACGCTGCCCAGAACTGAGATGTAAACTTCGAGTCACGATCCGATACTATGCTAACTGGCACTCCATGAAGGCAAACAATGTTATCAATGTACATAGTTACCAACCTCTCCATAGTAAGTCCGGTGGGAATAGGCAAGAAGTGAGCGGACTTAGTCAGTCGATCCACGATTACCCATATCACATCATTCCCATTTCTTGTCTTTGGAAGTCCAACCACAAAGTCCATGGTTACATGTTCCCACTTCCATTCGGGTATCTCTAGTGGTCGCATTAGTCCACCGGGTCTTTGATGTTCTGCCTTAACTTGCTGGCAAACAAGGCACCTTTCCACAAACTCGGCAATGTGCCTCTTCATGCCATTCCACCAATAGTGTCTCTTGAGATCATTGTACATCTTCGTAGCACCAGGGTGAATAGACAGTCTCGAATTATGTGCCTCCTTCAACAACTCTCTCCTGAGTTCCTCGACATCCGGTACACACAACCTTCCTTGGTACCACATACTGCCGTCGTCATGAACTTGAAATCCATCCACTTGGCTGGTTAGCATTCTTTCTCGCGTCTCTTTAATTGTTGCATCGTTCTTCTGTGCTTCCTTAATTTGGTCTACCAACGTTGGGGTGATAATTAGCGTCGCCAGAATGTCTGCGGTAGAATCTACAAGATCCAAATCAAATTCTGCCATCTCTTTTTCTAGAGTAGCCTGCCGTGCATGGCTCGACTTCCTACTTAGGGCATCAGCCACTCGATTGGCCTTCCCTGGGTGATAACTGATGGTCAAGTCGTAATCTTTCAGCAACTCTAACCATCTCCTTTGGCGCATGTTCAGCTCCTTTTGCGTGAACAGATACTTAAGACTTTTGTGATCAGTGAACACTTCGCACTTCACTCCATATAGATAGTGACGCCAGATTTTCAGGGCGAACACCATCGCTGCAAGTTCCAGATCATGAGTCGGATAATTCTGCTCATAGGGCTTTAGCTGTCGTGAAGCATAGGCAATGACCTTGTCGTTTTGCATCAACACGCATCCTGAAATATAGGGATTAGACCACATCTTTAATCCTACACAAAATCAGTTGAAATCATATACATTTACCTAGCCCGTTCTTAGAAGCGTCACTGTAAATGACAAACTCTTCGGATGCGGTGGGCTGAGCAAGAATAGGGGCTGTGGTCAGTCTCCTTTTTAGTTCAGTGAAACTCTGCTCGCATTCGGTGGTCCATTCAAATTTCGACTTCTTTTGTGTCAATCGGCTTAGAGGCACTGCAATCGATGAGAAGCCCTCGACAAACTTCCTATAGTATCCAGCCAGTCCAAGAAAACTTCTTACCTCGGTCACATTAGTGGGTCGAGGCCACTCAGTGATCGCCTCTACCTTCTTTGGATCTACAGAAATTCCTTCTTCAGAAACCACATGACCCAAAAAGGCTACACTCTTCAGCCAGAACTCACATTTGCTGAACTTGGCATATAATTTGCTTCTCCGAAGTGTCTCTAAAGCCTCCCTCAAGTGTTCAGCGTGAGTCTCTTCGTCGGGGGAGTATATCAGAATATCGTCAATGAACACTACGACATACTTATCCAGTTGTTTCCGAAATACTGTGTTCATTAGATCCATAAAGGCAGCTGGGGCGTTGGTTAATCCGAAAGGCATAACCAGAAATTCATAGTGACCATAACGTGTTCGGAAAGCGGTCTTGGCTGTATCCCCAGATTTGATCCTCAACTGGTGATAGCCGGATCGCAAATCGATTTTGGAGAATACTCTAGCCCCCCGTAGTTGGTCAAAGAGATCCTCGATTCGGGGTAAGGGATACTTGTTCTTGATAGTGATCTTGTTAAGCTCCCGGTAATCTATACATAATCTCATGCTTCCATCCTTCTTTTTCACAAACAGGACTGGAGCACCCCAAGGTGATACACTGGGTCGAATAAACTTACGATCCAGCAGTTCTTGCAACTGCTCCTTCAACTCCTTGAGTTCTGCTGGAGCCATACGGTATGGTGCCCTGGATATGGGTTCAGCACCAGGTATGAGATTGATCTCGAACTCTACCTCTCTTTCTGGTGGCAGTCCTGGTAACTCCTCGGGAAAGACATCTGTAAATTCCCTTACCACAGGGATCTGGTCGATTTGCGGAACTTCATGTTCAGCACTCATTGCGTAAGTCAAAAATCCTTCTCTCCCTTTCTTTAGTGCTCGAAATGCCTGTGCCGCAGTCAAATAAAGCTTCTGGGGTGCCTTCTTTAATTTAGGATTCCCTTGAAATATAGTTTCTCCCAGTTCAGGTGCCTTCATGCTGACTTGCAGTTGCCGGCAATTAATATTTGCATCATACTCCGCCAAGAAGTCCATGCCCAGAATAATGTCGAAATCGAACATCTGGATCGGTATCAGGGTCGCAGAAAACTGTAGACCGTTAATCTCCAATTCACATCCATTGTAACGTTGATGAGATACGAGTACTTGGCCACCCGCGGCCTGTATACGGTATGGAGTCTCAATCCATTCGGGAAGAATGTCCAGATTCTTGGCAATCTCTTTGCCATAAACGAGTGACTTGCTCCACTATCGAATAGAACATTTGCTGGCACTTTGTTAATTAAAATCACACCTACCACATTCAGGTTTTAGCACATAACCACAACAACACATAGAAATGTACTCCAACTACGAAATTAAGTACTTAAATAAATGTACCCGTCACCACGTCGCCCGACTCCTCGACTTCGGCGTCCGTCATCGCGTGTACCCGGGCATTGGTCCGGCCTCGTCCTCCCTGCTGAGCCTGTGTCTGCGAGTTTTACCTGAGCCGGTGTTGAGCATTCCTTAGCAATATGTCCCTGCTTCCCGCAGTTATAGCACACTCTCTGATCCTTCCGACATGGTCCCGGATGAAAACGTCCGCACAGCGTACACCGTGGGATAGGTGCCGCAGCCCTTACTGGTTGCGCATCAGTCGGTGCTGGACCCCTCAATCATCGGGGTCTGAATCACTGCACTTTGTTGTCGTTCTGGTCGGAATGGTTGCCCGGACTGTGGGCGCCGAGGTACTTTCAGCCATCTCCCTGACCTGCCTGTCTGCAGCTCCTCACGGGGCCTCTTCAGTCTTTCTAGTGCAGCTGCCCTTTCCAGATTCCTCTCTACACGTCGACATACCTCCAGCAATCCCTTAAATGTTGTAGTCTCTGCGCAAACAATCGCCTGTTGAATGCGAAAGCTCAAACCTGTGTTGAACTTCAGCATTTTGGCCTCTTCGTTGTCCATGATGCACGACATATATTGGCCCAGTTCATGAAATTTCTCAGAATATTGATCCACCGTCATGGACCCTTGAGTCAGCAGCTGGAACTCCGCCATCCTTCTCTGAATAGCACTACCCGGAACATAGTGCTTCTTATACTCCTCAACAAATTGCTCCCAAGTCACTGGTGGAGTCAATTTGCGTTTCACTCCGTTCCACCACCTCTCAGCTTCCCCTTCCAAGAACGGGGTAGTCACCTCTACTTTCAGATCCGCGGGTACTTGTATCAGTCTTATCTGTTCAGTTATGTTTTTGAGCCAAATCTCGGCTTCCTCAGGCCGAGTGGTACCCCGGAACATCGGTATTCGGGAGTTCTGCATCTCCCTGTAATAGAACCTCAAACCCTGCTGTGGTGCGGGCGGTGGTGGTGGCGGTTGTTGTTGCTGCTGTTGCTGAGTGTGCTGAAGTATTTGGGCAATCTGTGCTTGTTGCTCTGTCATCTGAGTATATTGTTGCGCCATCTGCGCCTGCTGATGGGCTATTAAGGCCGTCAGATTGGCCAATGTATCCGCGAAGTTTTGGGGAATCACCCCTTGCCCCTGACGTTCGTCTCTGTCATTTCCATCGTTCCCTGATGGTTCACGTCGTGGAGGCATTGTCTGTGGATGTTTAAAGCATGTTAGACAAGGTTGACTTAAGAGTATTGAAAAGAAGCAAGGAGTGGAGGTCGAAGAAAGGATAACCTATCCTGTCTGCTTGCTAACGGCACTCACCAACCCAAAACCCAGTCATAGCTTATGTCTACTTCATTTTATTCCAATTAAAAAAAATCATTTGAAAACAGATCGTCACTTATCCTAGGGTTAATTGACTAAACTATACGTTCCCGAGGCGTATCTGAAGCCTGGGCTCTGATACCACCTGTAGCGCCCCGCTCCCGAGCTCCATCCTCGGTAACGGTGCACCCGCCGTATCTCACTCAGGAGAATACAAGGCGTCACATCAACCTGCTACACGTCAGTGCTGACATAGAAAAGTTTTCCTTTTCTCTCTGCGGAAACGATAAGTCACAACACTAAATTGAAATAAATGAACTTTAAGGAAATAACGAAAGTAATTCTAGGCTGACCAGGCCCTACAAATCAAGGTCAAATGTCTAAATTTAAAGAACATGAAACTGTTTCCAAAATTAAGCATGTGAATAAAATTGTCTGTGTCACCCCAAATCATCATAAGAACTCCGTCTCCATCCTCGCTGCGTCATTCTCTATGAGTCACTCAGCCCATTCCACGGTATCAGATCCATCCTCAATGAAAATGTAATCATACCCCGTCTCGGCTACATATGGAATAGTAGGTGTGAGTGATGGTAATCACCCAGTAGGTGCCTCTCAAAACAATACAAAACTTACATACCCAAAACGATATCTCCACGTCACCACACAGAACAGATAGCCTACAACCGGAAGGTAAGACACTCCACGTACTCAACATAAACTACACGACATGGCTTATACGGAAATAAACAATCCACACAAGATGCATGCGCAAGTACGTGATGCATGCTCACATAACGTGTCACACGCAACTAGAACATGTCAGGCAATATGCTCCTAGGCCTAATATGCAATGCATGCTCCCGGGACCTAGTTCCAGCGTCATGGTCTCTAGCCAACCACTTGCCGTTCTGGACACCCACGTCCTATAGACGCTGTGTATCGTACGGCACCCACGCCCTATAGACGCTGCGTATCTCATGACACCCACGCCCTATAGACGCTGCGTATCCGTACGACACCCACGCCCTATAGACGCTGCGTATCACATGACACCCACGCCCGACCGACGCTTGTGTATCATCACGGCCCCCACGCCCTATAGGCACTACGTATCCTCCGAACCCGCACACCCTCAGACAATGGGTACCTCATGCAATGCACGTGCCATGAATGCAAGGGAAAAGGAATAAGAACAGTTGGACGTCATCCTCTGACGTCGATCGTTTGACGTGGTTCGGAGGCACGTCGAACCCTCAGCCATGGGACGTTGATCGATCGACGTGGTTCTGAGGCACATCGAACCCTCAGCCCTGGGACGTCGATCGATCGACGTGGTTCTGAGGCACATCGAACTCTCAGCCCTGGGACGTCGATCGATCGATGTCCTTCTGAGGCACATCGATCTCTCACCCTCTGGACGTCGATCGATCGATGTCCATCTGAGGCACGTCGAACCCTCAGCCTCTGGACGTCGATCGATCGATGTCTCCGAATTTCAGAATTCTCATTCTGAAATTTCTGCAGTCCATTCATCAAATCTCACTCAACCTTTCACCCATCCCACATATCCATACACGCATAATGACATCTCAACCCCACAAAGAAAGGTACAACAACAAGATCACATTGAATACAAGAACGTAAAACGGAAATAAACACATTGGGGCATATAATCAAGATCCAATCAAAATCAATAACCAACGACATCAACAACACCTAAAAATACCCTTTTTGCCTATGCAAGCCTTTATACCGTTTTGAGGAAATAATTAGTATGCACCTACCTCGATTCCTAGCGAGAAGTGATAATAGAAAGGTGAGGTGATTTTGAGAGCGCTTGATCCTCCTTCTCTTGAATCTTGGATCAAGGATCCTTCTTTTCGCTTCTTGTTGTGGCCGAAATTGTTGATGGGGAGAGGGGAGAGGAGGCTGTCGAATATGAGATAAAAGGGGAAGAGGGATTAGGGTTAATCCCTTTTTTGATGAAAGAGTTTTGAAGGAGATAAATATGAATTAATGGTAGAGGGATTTTAGGGAGGGGTTTGCCTTATAGATTAAGATAGAATTTCATTTATTCAAAATATTTATTTATTTTTTTTTTAACGGTGCGGGTATAACAACTGTCTTTTCTAATATGTTGAAATTCTCTAAATGGCTACTTCCTGCAGCTAATCTGAATACACTCAGGCCTTATCACTTCGGATTAGGTATCAGGAGTGGTATGTGATCATCAACTATCTGATGATTCCTCGATTGTCGTTACCAACCATAATTGAATAGAGATAACTACCTCCCGTGGTCTCAAAGGATGGAAAATGTTCGTTACTGCCAAAGTCAAAGAGGAATACTTATATGGAACGGTCACTGTTCCTACTGAAAACGATACAATTACCGGCTGTGAAAGTCAAAAAATAGCATAATAATGTCGTAGTTGACACGTTCTATGCAACCCGGCATTTTTGATGACTTCATAATGCACAACACTACAACAAAATCTGGGTTGCTTAAAGGAGATGTATTCAAAACAAGACAGCATCTCTAAACTATATGAAATCAAAGCTCATATGTATGAGCTTAAGAAGGTAATCTTTTTGTGCACAAATATTATACCTTATTTACTAAGGCAATGCAGCAGATAGACACCTTTGTGAAACACATCAGCAGTCTTGTATCACTGATTCTGGTATGTACAAATAGATTACAGAATGGAAGCGTGTATTTTGTTTCCTTACTGGATTAATCCAGAATTTGACAGTGCTCAAAGTCGAACCCTCAGCACTAACCGCTTCCGAGCTTGAAGGCTGCCTTCGCCCAGATTAAACACGAAGAGAGTCGCAAGAAGGTCATGATAAAAGGTACTCCAAATACAGAGACCTCTGCACTTCTCAGAGAACAATGAGCAGAAGTATCTGGTATGACTGTTAAACGACACTTTACTTCTAAAGGAAGTAAGGTGTGCAAATACTGCAAAAAGGAGAGACATACAGTTGATGAAAATTAGACGCTTCATGCTAGCTAATATGAGTAGGGAAACCTCCACTGAATTCTAGTAATGCCCCCTACAGACTGCAATCAAAACCATTTGTTGCTAGACAAAGTATTGCACATCAGGCCGGGTAGGTAACAGAATGCAGCCTGACGCAGCTCGACAGAGTACTCCACAGCTCGGCTCAGCCCATATAGCTGAAGTTGAGATCCTACAAAGGATCAGATCACAACTCTGATCAAACTGCTGAGCAAACAACATGGTCGAGCTGAACCAATACATGCTACAATGGCAGGCTATGTCCAGTCGAGCACCAATAGTTCATGGATCATATACTCTGGGGCTAATGACCATATGACTAGCAACAGTAACCTTCTGAACTTGTACTCTGTGTTTTCAGTACCTAAGAAGGTTAAAATTGCTTATGGGACTTCCTTAGAAGTTATCAGAATAGTCTCTGCGATAATTAATGATAAGATGTTGCTAAAAGATGTCTTGCATGCCCCTACTTAAGCTTCAATATGTTATCAATAGGTAAATTAACTAGGGACAATAATTGTATAGTGTTCTTCTCATCTACGGAATGTTGTTTTAGGCAAACAAAACGAAAGAGATGATTGGAAGTGCTAAAAATATAACGGGTCTGTTCCTACAAAAGTCTGAAAACAGAGCCTTAATAAGCATCCTATGTGATATTTTGCTATGGGATAACAGATTGAATCATCCCAATTTTGTATATCTCAAACGATTAATGCCAAAATTATTTAGCTCGTTCACCTTAAAAGCATTACTTGTGAAACTTGTTAATTAGCTAAACATACAAAACAGAATTACCCATCTAAAATATACAAGGCATCTTCACCATTCAATCTTATTTACCTAATATATGGAGACCATCTAGAGTCGCTAATATTGTGCAACATGGTTTTTGACCTTTATAGATGATCACACTAAGGCTACATGGGTTTATCTACTCAAGAGTAAAAACGAGGTCGGACAAATATTTATGAGATACTTTACACTAATTAAAAATCAGTTTGCTTATACTATTAAAACACTAAGGTTAGACGATGGAACAGAATACTTAGATAGCATGGTTTTAATATTTATGCAGGAAAATAGTATATACTATCAGACTTCTTGTACCTATACTCCACAACAAAATGGTGTCACTGAGAGAAAGAACAGACACCTGCTTGAAGTAACTAGAACTCTTGTGTTTGCAATGAACGTACCTAAATAGTATTGGGGAGAAGTCGTGCTAACAGCCACATACTTAATAAATAGGATGCAATCCAGCACTTTATCATTTAAAACCTCTAGAGAAATGCTTTTTATCCATTTCTCATACACTAAACTACTCTCAGAGTTACCATTCAAACTATTTGGATGTGTAGCATATGTACACATTCAGCCCAGCCTAAGGGAAAAACTAATCCCAGATCATTTTTCTTGGGATACTCTGGATCACAAAAAAAGCATAAGTGTTATTGTCCGACCAATAAAAGGATGTTTTGTAACGCTTAATGTTACATTTGATGAAAAGCATATTTTTTTACAACTCCTCAGCTAAACCGAAGACTTAAGGCGTAGTGAATATTAGAAAATAATAGACATTGTAGAAAAAACTCAGCTGAGCTCGTTATTGTAAGTTCATCTGAGCTCAACACTGTAGCTCGGCAACTTGGTACTACAGCTTAGAACCAATATTCATATGCCCTCCAATGATCAGAAAACCCCTTGGATGGGATAGACGACCTAGTACACCGAATACACACAGCCCACAATAGAAGAAGGGGGCTTCATTGCAAGAAACTCAGGCTGAATTACGAGACTGAATCTCAAATAGATAGAGACCAATAGCATTAAGAAAAAGGACAAGAGAATGCATTAAGAAATCCTTTTCTGTGCCAAATACTCTATAGAAGACTTTGTATATACAATCGGTTGAATCCTAACTTTAAGACATTTATATGTTCACTTGATAATAAAGTCATACCCAAAGATATACAAGAAGCACTAAGCTAACCTGAATGGAGAAAGCCTATGCATGAAGAAATGAATGCCTTAGAAAGAAATCAAACTTGGGAGTTTATACCCAGCTCGGCTCCTATAAAACATGTTGGAATGCAGATGGGTGTTCACAGTTAAGTATAAAAATGATGAACTGTGAATAAGTACAAAGAAAGAAAGATTGGTGGCTAAAGAATTCACTCAAACATATGGCATAAATTAGTTAGAGAAACCTTTGCCGCAGTTGCCAAACTTAATACCATTAGGATAATTTTCTTTATAGCAGTTAACTTCGAATGGGAATTATATCAATTATATGTTAAAAATGCATTCCTAAATAGAGACTTTGTAGAAGAGGTTTACATGTGTACACCACTAAGATTCAATGACAAAACCTATGAAAATAAGTTTTGTAGGTTAAAAAATTTATATGGACTAAAACAATCACCAAGAGCCTGGTTTTAAAACATTCACTAAAACAGTGAAGGAACTTAAGTTTACCCAAGCCATTGTGACCATACATTGTTCACCAAGGTATCACCTAAAGGGAAGCTCACCATTCTAATAGTGTATGTAGATGATATCATAATAACAAGGAATGATAACCATTGGATAGATAGTATTAAGACACAACTATCAAAGTAATTTGAAATGAATGATCTAGGAAGGCTAAGGTACTTCTTAGGAATGGAAATTGCTAGGAGCAACAAAGAATGTAAATATCACAGAGAAAATTGTAGCGCCCCGCTCCTGAACCCTAGCATCGAGAACGGTTGCACCCGCCGTATCTCGCTGAGGAGAATACAAAGCGTCGAATCAATTTCCAACATGTCCAAAAAGACGTAGAAATTTTTCGCGCGGAAAACGAAACACCATAACATAAAGTTTCCTTGATAAACAAGATTCCTTAACACAATAATAATCAAACCCTGACAATAACATAAGTCTGAAAGTCTAATAAGGTACTGTCTGGTGAGACCTCAATAAATAAAGACAAACAGTCGCAAGGTCTTCTTATATCCTAAGCGCGACCATCAGTCTGCCCACTTCCACTGTATCTGCCCCGTCCTCAAACAAAAAACGTAGTCATAGGTCTCTTCCTGCTCACCTGGTGGGGGGGGGGGGAAGTAAGGGGTGAGTGACTGGGAAATCACTCAGTAGGCGCCTGCCTCCAAGTAGTACAAACAAACATACAATAATGATATAACACGTAGCACATAAAAGCAGGATACCACATAAGCATATGAAAGAATACGGAAAGGTAAAGCACTCTCCAGGTATAGTATGCGCAACAACATGATGCATGTCCCACTATGCATGTCACACGCAACAAAAGTCATGTCACACTATGTACCGATATCTCTACCGTGCAATGCATGAACCCGGGTCTACTGAGTGGCTGTAGGTCGTACACCCCACAGTCACCATACTGAGTGTGCGTGGCCGCGGCCTCCGCACACCATCCTGAGGTGTTGTGGCCCCCGCCACCATACACCATCCTGAGCGCGCGTGAACCCGTACGTCCCGACACGCCATCAATGCAATGCACGTGCCATGAATGCATAAACACAAACGCCTGAGGCCCCTGACCCATCCTCATCATCCTCCGGCACTCAGATCTAAGTTTAGTTATTGCTCGTATGTAACTCGACATTGTTCGGCATCAAATCCGCTTTTCCGCGGCTTGTATACCATTATCGTACATTCCTATATTTTCCTTTATTTTTTTTTCCTTATTTATTTCTATTTATCTCCTAATTATCTAAATTAAATAAATTTATCATAATCCGTAAAAATAATTGAAAATAATATAATTTCATCATTTTATAATTACTGAAATTATTTTATAATTTTCTGATATTTATTTATATTTTTCCTATATTTATTACTATTTTAAATTAATTATTTAATAATTATAAAAAAACCTTGAAATTTCAGAAATAAGGACATGGAATAAAAACTGGGGATTTGGGCTGGCCTCTTTTTTTTCTTTATGGCCGGCCCGCCCCTTTCGCGCCTACACAGGTCCAGTCCGCTTAGGGCTGGCCTGCTATCCTCGTTTGCATTTTTTTTTATTATCCGGTTAATTGGGCCGACAGCAGCCAACTCGGTCCGTTGGCCATTCGGCCCGGTCCGCTAACTGCCAACCCCCTCTTTTTTTTTTATATATAGTATATATAGCGAAATGGGCCTGACTGCTGAAAATGCAGTCAGCCCAATTGGTTTAGCCTGCCACCATTTAGGGCCTTCGGCCCTCCCTTAAACCCCTTTTCCTTAATTTTTTTTTTATAATCATTTACAAATCCAATGCTGGAACTTCCCAGTGGCGCAGCTGTTGTGAGCGCGTGCAGGACACGCGACTGCCGTTTTCGGGCGGCGCGTGCGGCGCACCGACGGTCTCCGGCGACCGTTTATCGACCCCGATCTATATTTTCGCCTATTTCCAGTCTATGGGAACCTATTCTAAGGCCAAAACAAAAAAGGAAAAATTCCTAATATCGTACCGGTTTAACTATTTTAATTATCAAATTCTTTCCCTAAAACCAAACCAAGCCACGCAAATCAACTACGCATTCAATAATATACGACAACCATGTATTTCACAGAATAATCAACATATCATGGATTTCAACAGAGAAGACTACATAACAAATAGATTACCACTCTCGCATGCCTGAGATTGCACCAATTGAAGGGGGAAAAGGAAACCTACCTCGATTGTAGACTATTTACACAAGTGTACGGACTAGCGCGTAGATTGGGGACACCCGGTTTCTTCCTTTTCCTTCTCTTCTTCTTCTCTCTTCCTTTTTCCCTCTCCTTTCTCCCTCCCTCTCTCTCTTCAGCCGTGCCTCTTCTTTTGCCTAACCTCTCTTGTATTTTTTTTTTAATATCAACCCCCAATGCCATTTAATGACCCTGTTTGTGCGAAATTAGGGGGAATCCGTTATTCCCCCCCACACGTTGCCCCCTTTATTTATTTTTTTTCTTTTTCTTTGAATTTCTTATCCATCCGTCTCTCTCTCTCTCTTTTTTTTTTAAAAAAATTTGTTATATCTTAAATATTTACTCAAATATTCAAATTATTGTCTTATTTAAATTATATTATTTAATTATTATTATTATACTTTTTTTTAATATCCTACGGAACCCTTTTTTTTTCTTATATTATTTATTTTATTATTTTATCTTACTCTACGCGTATGTGACAATTTTATATAGTTATCCAACGACTCAGGCATAATCGTCACGTACGGTAAATTTATTTTATTTATTTTTTTTAGAGGGTTGTTACACCCAACAACTACTCTAGTTTTAAATACACATTAACGGCTAACTCGAAAATTTCCAGGGTATAACATCTGCCCACCTTACAAGAAGTTTCGTCCTCGAACTTGACGTACTTTAATCGTAAAGACCGGAGAAAACTCAACGTATTTTCATCGAAGAGTTTCGGGTTAGCGTTCGCGCATCTGACCCTCCGGCTCCCAAGTCACCCTCGTTATTCTTGTGATTGTCCCATTGTATCTTAACATATAAAGTAACTTTCCTCCTCAGCTTTTGACCTCTGCGGTTTATGATTCGAATGGGGGTCTCTTCATATATCGCGTCTGGTCAAATCCTTAAAGGCGGTGCGTCCCGTAAATGACTTGGATATGAGACGTACCTTCTCAACCGAGAATCATAAAATTCATTGTGCACCTGTGTTAGAACCGAAGGTAACACCAAGCGGTAAGCTAACGAACCGGTCTTTTCGAGTAACTCATATGGCCGAATGTGCTGCGGCCTCGGCTTGTCGTTCAGACCAAATTATGTAACACCCTTCATAGGCGATTCCTCCACATAACCTTGTCTCCGACTATAACCTCCGGATGACGCCTCTTCGAGTCCGTCCAGCTCTTACTTTCTATCTTGAGCAACCTTGAGTCCTTTCTCGAATCAAACTTATCTCCTCCTTGGTCTGCTCAACCAGTTTTGGACCAGTGATAGCGCGCTCTCCAATTTCATCCCAATGGATAGGGGATCTGCACCTACGCCTGTTGAACGTCTTCAATGGCGTCATGTCGATGGGGGCTGCGATAGTTGTTGTGGTAGAAGAATCCAATCATCTTGACCATATCATCCTAGTTCCCCTTGAAGTGAGTGACGCAAGCCTTTAACATGTCCTCCAATGTCGGTGTCGTCTTCCCTGATTGCTCATCAGCCTGGGGATGAAATGCAATACTCAACGTAGCATCGTCACTTATACATCCCATCTACTCAAGTTCTAATGCATGTTGTCGTTTTAATGGTTAAATTGTAGAACACGTTTCGTTTACACAAATAGTAAGTTGTGTTCCTTGTTAGTTTACTATTGTTATTATTATTATTATTATTATTATATTATTATTATTATTTATGCAGGTATGACTTACGTATCATACGTAGTTCATGCATTCACAATCCGTTATCTGCAGTTCGTCACATGTATCACGTTATGCTATTTGTTTGACTTTTTTTGAGCAGTACACACCGCTATGCGCGTTCTTTTGTCTTTGTTTATCGTGATTTTTTTTTGTACTTATGTTAGTTGTTAATGGTATTTGTTACGTGTACTCTATATTTTTTTTTGTACTAGCTTATCTTATTGTTGTATGAATATCATCATATAAATAATGACGAAAGAATGCATAATTTCCTAGATTTTACTTTAATGCACATATATAATTCATTTAGGTGTTCAGGTTACGATATTCTATATATATTACTAATAAATTTTTTTTATATGACGTATCATTAAGTTGTTTACACTTTAATCTATTTTTATGATGTCAAGCCATGCTATGTCGTTCGTAACTCGTATTTAGCATGCTTACTTCAACTGTATACGTTAATGTCTTGTTCTAAAACTTGTACTGTATACTTACATCGTATCTCATGTCTTGTATGAAAAGTATATGTGTTACTGTATTCTTTGTGACAATGTTGTTTGTTGTCGTTATATATTATGATGTTTACCATCGTCTTGCGGCATTAGTTATGTCGCGGTTGTCCTTGATACAATTGTGTGTATACCTGTGTATATTTACTTAAAATCATTTAATTATCTATTCGTTTCGTGTATCTTTTTTTTGCATGTTTTCTTAGATCGACTTATTATATCATTGATGTTGTAACAAATTGTGAGTAGCCATGTGCTTTTTTTTTGTACGAGATTGAGTTTTTTTTTGTATTACTCTATGGGTTCGCAACCCATGAAGCGCCTTAACAGCAGCATAATCGTTATAAGTTCCTAAGTTGGTTATTATTATTATTATCCAATAGTTGTCGTTTAGTAAATATGGTTCTAACTGATCGTATTATTTATTGTTTTTTTTTCTACTCCTATGTTTTATCGTATTCAATACATATCATGAGCTTTTTACCTATTGTTGCGGATCTTCATATTGGTCGCTTTGTATGTACATGTATATGTATATGTGTATATATTTAGGTATAAGTGTAAATATGTGTATATTTCGTTGACTTACATTACTATATATTCATAGTTCATTATGTTATATGATTTATCTCCTTTTTTTTTGGTTCATCGAAGCCTTGTTGAATACTTTTGTTGATATCAACGGGTACATTTCGAACTTCACCCCTTATGCTTCCTTCTGTTCAGGGCAACCAGTATCGACAAAGATTCTTAACGGAATTTCATGTAGTAGCTGGCTAACCAAGAATCTCCTTGCTTCAGTCACCGTGGTCGGTCGGGGCTACTCAGCGATATCTTTAATCTTCTTCGGATTCACTGAGGTTCACTCTTCTAAACTATGTGTCCTAAGGAACCCACGCTTCCGTTGCGCAACTCTGATCATTTATTTTTGTCTAACGTCCTTTGTGCTGACGACGAGTCGTTGTTATCTGGTCGCCGGCGGTTGAATTATATCATGACATCGTCAGCCTTTTCGACTTCCGCATCAGTCATCACGTGGATATGGACACTGATCCTTGCTTCCTTTTATGTTGTTCTTGATTTGCTGTGGTGGTGACGTCGGTCTCTGCTCAGTGTCCTCTCTCGTAAAGCGTCCCGGTTGTCGCGCTGATACTTGCATAATCCCCCACACGGACCTTAGTATGGCATCCACATTGAGCGCTTGGCGGCGGCAATGGCCATGTCCTACTCCATGGTGTACTTTCATCCCGAGCAGTCTTGTGATTATTAGCGACCATGCCGCATATTTATGCCTCTCAGGTGAAGGGTCCTTCTAAACATCGGATTCTGGATGGCTTGCATCTCCATGTTGTAGAACCCCTATTCGGTGGCGCCGTCGGCGGAAGAGCTAGCTCAATTTCTACTAGTACCGCGCATTCTACAGTTGCTGTTGCGCCAAAGTGGTGGCCATGGTGTCGACCAATGCTTGGAGGATGACCCACTGATCCTGGTGGTTGTTACCATGCCCTCTGTTGCCTTCTTGCCCGGTTTTCCATGACGCAACAGTGTTTTCTTGGATTTCGCACGAATCTTGACGAAATTTGGGATTGACGGTAGTAATAGAGGGATCTGAGCATTTAGAGTGCTTACGCGAAGGTTCAGGGGTACAACGGTAATTAAATAGAGAAAGCTCACCGACGGCACACATCTCCCTTAACCCGATCATAACTTAGATCTACTTCATTTATTAGGGGTATAATTGTTATTCCTAGGTAAAGATCATAACTTATGTCTAAGTGATCTAGTTAATCATGCGTTCCCGAGGCGGATCTGAAGCCTCGGCTCTGATACCACCTGTAGCGCCCCGCTCCCGAACCCTAGAATCGAGAACGGTGCACCCGCCGTATCTCGCTGAGGAAAATACAAAGCGTCGAATCAATTTCCAACATGTCCAAAAAGACGTAGAAATTTTTCGCGCGGAAACGAAACACCTATAACATAAAGTTTCCTTGATAAACAAGATTCCTTAACACAATAATAATCAAACCCTGACAATAACATAAGTCTGAAAGTCTAATAAGGTAATGTCTGGTGAGACCTCAATAAAATAAAGACAAACAGTCGCAAGGTCTTCTTATATCCTAAGCGCGACCATCAGTCTGCCACTCCACTGTATCTACCCCGTCCTCAACAAAAACGTAGTCATAGGTCTCTTCCTGCTCACCTGGTGGGGGGAAGTAGGGGTGAGTGACTGGGAAATCACTCAGTAGGCGCCTGCCTCCAAGTAGTACAAAACAAACATACAATAATGATATAACACGTAGCACATAAAGCAGGATACCACATAAGCATATGAAAGAATACGGAAAGGTAAAGCACTCCAGGTATAGTATGCGCAACAACATGATGCATGTCCCACTATGCATGTCACACGCAACAAAAGTCATGTCACACTATGTACCGATATCTCTACCGTGCAATGCATGAACCCGGGTCCTACTGAGTGGCTGTAGGTCGTACACCCCACAGTCACCATACTGAGTGTGCGTGGCCACGCCTCCGCACACCATCCTGAGTGTTGTGGCCCCGCCACCATACACCATCCTGAGCGCGCGTGACCCGTACGTCACGACACGCCATCAATGCAATGCACGTGCCATGAATGCATAAACACAAACGCCTGAGGCCCCTGACCCATCCTCATCATCCTCCGGCACTCAGATCTAAGTTTAGTTATTGCTCGTATGTTAACTCGACATTGTTCGGCATCAAATCCGCTTTTCCGCGGCTTGTATACCATTATCGTACAATTCCTATATTTTCCTTTATTTTTTTTCCTTATTTATTTCTATTTATCTCCTAATTATCTAAATTAAATAAATTATCATAATCCGTAAAAATAATTGAAATAATATAATTTCATCATTTTATAATTACTGAAATTATTTTATAATTTTCTGATATTTATTTATATTTTTCCTATATTTATTACTATTTTAAATTAATTATTTAATAATTATAAAAAAACCTTGAAATTTCAGAAATAAGGACATGGAATAAAAACTGGGGATTTGGGCTGGCCTCTTTTTTTTTCTTATGGCCGGCCCGCCCCTTTCGCGCCTACACAGGTCTAGTCCGCTTAGGGCTGGCCTGCTATCTCTGTTTGCATTTTTTTTTATTATCCGGTTAATTGGGCCGACAGCAGCCAACTCGGTCCGTTGGCCATTCGGCCCGGTCCGCTAACTGCCAACCCCCTCTTATATATATATATATATATATATATATATATATATATATATATATATATATATATATATAGCGAAATGGGCCTGACTGCTGAAAATGCAGTCAGCCCAATTGGTTTAGCCTGCCACCATTTAGGGCCTTCGGCCCTCCCTTAAACCCTTTTCCTTAATTTTTTTTTTATAATCAATTTACAAATTTAATGCTGGAACTTCCCAGTGGCGCAGCTGTTGTGAGCGCGTGCTGGACACGCGCTGCCGTTTTCGGCGGCGCGTGCGGCGCACCGGCGGTCTCCGGCGACCGTTTATCGACCCCGATCTATATTTTCGCCTATTTCCAGTCTATGGGAACCTATTCTAAGGCCAAAACAAAAAAGGAAAAATTCCTAATATCGTACCGGTTTAACTATTTTAATTATCAAATTTTTCCCTAAAACCAAAACCAAGCCACGCAAATCAACTACGCATTCAATAATATACGACAACCATGTATTTCACAGAATAATCAACATATCATGGATTTCAACAGAGAAGACTACATAACAAATAGATTACCACTCTCGCATGCCTGAGATTGCACCAATTGAAGGGGGAAAAGGAAACCTACCTCGATTGTAGACTATTTACACAAGTGTACGGACTAGCGCGTAGATTGGGACACCTGGTTTCTTCCTTTTCCTTCTCTTCTTCTTCTCTCTTCCTTTTTCCATCTCCTTTCTCCCTCCCTTCTCTCTCTTCAGCCGTGCCTCTCTTTTTGCCTTAACCTCTCTTGTATTTTTTTTTTAATATCAACCCCCAATGCCATTTAATGACCCTGTTTGTGCGAAATTAGGGGGAATCCGTTATTCCCCCCACACGTTGCCCCCTTTATTTATTATTTTTTTTCTTTTTCTTTGAATTCTTATCCATCCGTCTTCTCTCTCTCTCTTTTTTTTTAAAATTTGTTATTATCTTAAATATTTACTCAATTATTCAATTATTGTCTTTATTTAATTATTATTATTTAATTATTATTATTATACTTTTTTTTTAATATCCTACGGAACCCTTTTTTTTTTCTTATATTATTTATTTTATTATTTTATCTTACTCTACGCGTATGTGACAATTTTATATAGTTATCCAACGACTCAGGCATAATCGTCACGCTACGGTAAATTTATTTTATTTATTTTTTTTAGAGGGTTGTTACACCCAACAACTACTCTAGTTTTAAATTACACATTAACGGCTAACTCGAAAATTTCCGGGGTATAACAAAAATACATCTTGAACTTTCTGAAAGAAACTGAACCGCTCGGATGCAGAACAGCAAACACTCCTGTAGAATCTGGACATAAGCCTAGATATCAGTGGGACATTACACCTATTAATACACTTAGTTATTAAACACTAGTTAAAAAATTAATCTACCTATCACATAGTAAGCCTGACATCTGTTATGAGGTGAGTTTTGTATCTCAATATATGCACAGTCCTACTAACAAACATCTTCAAGCTGATTTGAGAATTCTCATGTACCTTAAGAATGCACCAGTACAAGGTTTGTGTTTCAAGAAGAGTACAGACCGAAGTATTAGAGTGTTCACAGATGCTGACTGGGCTGGATCCAAGGTTGATATGAGATTAAGAACTGGTTATGGAACGTTTTTGTGGGAAAATCTAGTCACTTGGTGGAGCAAGAGGCAACCAGTTGTATTAAGGAGTAGTGCAGAAGCAGAGTTAAAGGCAGTTGCATTAGGTATTTGCGAGGGCATTTAGATCAGAAGAGTACTTGGAGATATCGTTGTAAAAAACACTGTTACCCATCAAAGTATTTTGTGATAATGTATCAGCTATAAACATGGCCGAGAACCCAATTCAACATGACAAGTCAAGAAATGTAGAAGTCGACAGACATTTCATCCTAGAAAAGATTGAAGGAAATGAGATCAGTCTAGTACAGATCTCCACCAAAGATCAAGTTGCCGACATCTTGATAAAGCCGGTTTCAACTAATATTTTCCAGTACTTAGTATCCAAGGTTGGTTGTGTAAATATCTACAACTAAGGTCAAGGGGAGTGTAGAAATATTGGCCCAGCCGAGCTCAGTCGAGCTGTACCGAGGTGAAATGGGAAGATGCCGAGGTGATATAGTTAGCGGTCAAGATGAAGAGGTAGCTGCCGAGGTGATATAGTTAACGGCTGAGATGAAGCTGTGCTGAGCAGATAAGAACCCTGCTCTGCTGAGGTGACCTAGGAAAAGAGGAGTGAGCCGAGGTGAATAAGAACGAAGAAGAATAGCTGGACTAAAGGTGTGCTGAACCGAGGTAACCAGGTGAAAGCGCAACCACTTAGGCAGCAAAGCTAAAGCTGACCTGCAACACTTAGTCTATTTTTTACATGTAAATGTAGTAGTTTAGAATCCTTACTGTATATTAGTCCAATATGAGCAGGTAACTAGACGTTACATTTGTAGCCCTTAGGTATCACATCAAATTACTATAGACGAACAGGAATGACTGTATAGTAGAGAATAAAACTGTTAGAGGCAATAGAAAATCCTATAAAAAGAGAACTTTGTAAATTCAAACTTAACTTGAATGAATTCTAAATTCTTTCAATCTCGACACAGTTAACCATCGTGATACCAATGATGGATATACCGGGTTAACATTACTTAGTTTGATCATGACGTAAAGAACTGGGATCACCGTGCATAAAAAACCATGATTGCACAAGACAAAAGTTCTAGCTATAAGGCGGAAAAGCCTTATGCCCAAAATTGACTAGTTTACATGAAAGCAGCTTTATACTTGGAAGACAAACAACAGATAACATAGTGGTGGCACACAAAGTATTTAATGTCATGAAACATAAGATGGTAAAATCTAGATGGATGGCAGTGAAGATTGATCTTCAAAATTCAAATGATCAATAATGTGGTGTCCTTTTTGCAGGATGCTCTTCTAACTATGGAGTTTGAGATGAGTTGGGTAAAACTTGCATGCGTTGTATCAATCAGCCTCGCTTTCTTCCCTATGGGAGGGAGGTAAGATTAAGGCATTCAAACAACATTGAGGATTGAGGCAACGTGGCCTACTCTGCCTGTACCTGTTTCCGGTGTATATGGAGGTTCTACTTGGTAAAATACAGTCTTCCATGGAGCAAGGGAGAGGTGGAAACTAACTAAGATGTCAAAGAAAGGTCAGACAGTGTCACATCTTTTCTTTACATTTGATCTGCTTTTTGGGGCAACCTCAAAAACAGATACACTGTCGGATATACTGGTAGAATTTTTAAAGGATCTGGAAAAAAAGTTTTATGAGATTTCAGATCGGTTCCAAGATAATATTTTCAAGCAATACCAAGAGGGGACAAGCAAAGAGGATTAGAGGTATTCATGGTTTGCCGTAGTCAGTGATTTTGGGTCAGTACATGGCAATACCAATACTTAATGAGAGAATCAAGAAGACCATTCAGAGGGGGATCAACAAAGAGTTTAGCAGGATGGAAGCAAAGAGTCCTCTCCAGAGCAGCTATGTGGTTTTACTAATTCAAGTGGTCACATCTAGTAGAAATTGTTAGAAAAGATGAAGAAATATGGTCACCAAACAAATAAAACGGAAATTGCATGAAGAATAGAAAGCCAAGACACAACGAATGTTGTTGTCCTTAAAGCTAAAATGCCTCCACCACGAGCGATGTGAATCTCTCTTGGCACAAGCCTCCCAGGATATAACGGCTTCTTCCTTTGGTTCGTTCTACGAGAGGAAGATGAACTTGCAGAGTACAAGTGTTTGAATGTAGAAGAGAAGGAGGAGAAAGGCTGCTGAAATTTCTGCACTAAGTTTTCAAGAGATTTTCTATATATTTTTGTAAGATAGTCAATCCTTGTATATATAGGCTTTAGGATAGAAGAAAAGCATTGTTTGAAACAAGTCTCAGCAGTTTTCATGCCCCTTGAGTCATTTGTTTAACATTCAAATGTGAAGGGAGATGATTCTTGGACCAAAAGATGCAACTCAGCATGAAAGGTTCTGTTCGTTGGCACATCGATCGATCACATCGATCGATCGATGTCACTTCGATCGATGTATGTGATCGATCGAAGTCGGACAGAATTCTTCGGGCTTACATGGATCGATCACTTCGATCGATCGACGACACATCGATCGATCGACGACACATCGATCGATCGACGTGAGAGATCTATGTTGGGCCGAAAGCTTCCAGCATTGCAACACTCTACATTTTCATTGATTGATCCATGTCCTCCAGAACGCTTAACTTTATTCCATCTGTCACTTGGTTCGATCCAACTCTCACTTGAATCGATCCAAGTGATATCCTCCAAGTTAAAAGTGTTCAAATCATCAACCAAGCTCCCATACAACATTACACATGCTTCTATATAAGTTTGGAGCATATTTTTAAAAGTATTTTAACATACTTTTTCCAACAATCCCCCATATGATCCAAACTTATATACAAACAATCACGAACGTTAATAAACTAACCTTTCTACTATCAAACAAAGACAATGATACATAATGGACAATGACTCGTGTCTTGAATTACCATTTAGTTCAAGAAGAAGTATATAAATGGAAATAAGATGACATTGACGTCTTGAATCTTACTTCTCTATTGTTTATATAAACTTACAACCGACATATCATTGACTAACTTCAGGCAAGTTCGCAGTGTGGTGCGAAATCGGCCATGCACCCAGTCCCAGGTATTCATAAGCGCTCTAGTGTTCCAAACTCTCATAGGAAGCGACACCACTTCCACGCTTATATAGGTAGAATTCATCAAGTGTGCACTGCTCACACCATCATCAAATATGACTATGAATTCCATTAAGAGAATGTAAAAATCTCACCCTCAATCACTTGCAGCGAGAACTATTTTCGACAACATCATAGGGAGGAACATATGATAGTGCTAAGTAGAATTCTTCTGTGACTTGTTATTACCACATTGAACCCCGTTCGCAGGATCTCTGCTAATAGCGGATTGGGTTACCGTCACACAGAATCCACTTCGATTGGAACAAGTCCCATCCCCCTCGATGTTTTGTGGAGCAACTTTTTACATAGTCCTTTCGTCAGTGGGTCAGCCAGGTTAAACTCGGATCTGACAAACTCTAAGTTAACCACCCCTGAACTCATCAAATCTCGCACAATATTGTGTCTCGGTCGAATATGCCGGCTCTTTCCATTATAAACTCTGTTCTTTGCTCAAGCAATCGCAGCCTACGAATCACAATGTATAGACACATAAGGCATAGGTTTAGTCCACAAAGGAATGTCTATAAGCAAATTCCTTAACCAGTCAGCTTCTGTACATGCAAGTTCTAAAGCAACAAATTCAGATTCCATAGTTGACTTTGCTTTACATGCTTGCTTAGATGACTTCCATGAAATAGAACTACCTCCCAAAGTAAACACATATCCATTAGTTGAGTTAATTTCATCATTGTTTGTTACCCGATTAGCATCACAAAATCCTTCTAACACACAAGGATTCCCACTAAAAAATAAGCCAAGATCCATGGTTCCTCTAAGATATCTCAAAAGTCTTCTTAGAGCAAACCAATGTGCATTACTTGGATTGTGAGTGTATCTATCGAGTCTATTAACAGCATATGCAATATCCGGTCTAGTGCAATTCATTAAATGCATTACATTACCAATAATTCTTGCATATTCACATTGAGAAACACTATCACCATTATTCTTTTCTAATCTTCAGTTAGGATCATATGGAGTACTTACAGCTTTGCAATCAAAGTGATTAAATTTCTTTAACACTTTTTCAACATAATGACTTTGACAAAGCATATAACCCCCACATTTCTCAACTAACTTAAGACCAAGAATAAAATCAGCATTTCCCATATCTTTCATATCAAAAACAGATGACAAAAACAATTTGGTTTTATTCACAATATCTATATTCTTGCCAAATATCAACATGTCATCAACATATAAGCAAATAATTACACCATCAAGATTTTCGAATTTGCTATAAATACATCTATCACTTTCATTTACTATATAGCCATTTGCCACCAAAGCATTATCAAATTTCTCGTGCCATTGCTTAGGGGCCTGTTTCAAACCATATAAAGATTTCTTTAATCTACATACTTTGTGTTCTTGCCCTTCTACAATCATTCCCTTCAGGTTGTCTCATGTAGATTTCTTCATCTAAATCTCCATTTAAAAATGCAGTTTTCACATCCATTTAATGCATTACAAGCTTATAGATAGAAGCTAATGCAACTAGCACTCTAATGGTTGTTATTCGAGCAACGGTGCATAAGTGTCAAAGAAATCTACTCCTTCATGTTGAGTAAATCCTTTAGCCACTAATCTTGCTTTAAACTTATCTATGGTGTCATCCGCCTTCAACTTTGCAACCTACAGTCATGTTGAGTAAATCCTTTAGCCACTAATCTTGCTTTAAACTTATCTATGGTGTCATCCGCCTTCAACTTTGCAACCTACAGGTTTACAACCTCTAGGTAAATCTACTACTTCCCAAGTGTGGTTGCTCATAATAGAATCTAACTCGCTATTTATGGCTTCTTTACAAAATGTTGCACCTATGGATTTCATAGCCTCTTGGTAAGTTTTCGGATCTTCTTCTAAGATAAATACTTTAGTAAAATCACAACCAAAGGTTTTTTCAATTCTTTTCCTTTTGCTTCTTCTAAGTGAATCTGGTTATGTATTGATTACAGCTTTACTATATTCACCTTTTTCATAAGTTGATGAAACTTTTTGTTGTTTTATACGAAAAATAGTCTCAAAGAACTCAGCATCTTTAGACTCTAGGATTGCAGAATTCTCAATTATCATAAACTTATATGCCGTGCTGTTTTGGGCATATCCTATGAACACACAATTTCTGGTTTTTGTCCCTATCTTATTCCTTTGAAATTCGGGAATACCAACTTTTGCTAAACACCCCCACACTTTCAAGTATCCTAAGTTGAGAGGATAACCTTTCCATAATTCGTAAGGGGTTTTGTTAGTCTTTTTGTGAGGTATCCTATTCAAAATATGACATGCACAAAGAATAGCCTCACCCCACAAATTATCCGGTAAACCAGAACTAATGAGCATAGCATTCATCATGTTCTTAAGGTATCTATTTTTCTTCTCAGCTACACCATTAGATTGTGGAGTGTAAGGAGGTGTTACTTTATGAATTATTCCATGTTCTTCACAAAACTTTTGTAAAGAAGTAGTCATGAACTCACCACCTCTATCGGACCTTAACCATTTGATTTTCCTCTCTAATTGGTTCTCTACTTCATTCTTAAACTTCTTGAACATTTCCTCAGCCTCATCTTTATGACTTAGCAAGTATACTCTAGTGAACCTAGAATAATCATCAATGAAGGTAATATAGTACCTCTTACCTCCTTTACTTACATGATTCTTGAAATAACCTAAATCACTATGAATAAGATCTAGTTTATTCAAAATTCTTTCCACACTTTTAAACGGTTTCTTATGATGCTTTGCTTCAACACAATATTCACATCTATCAAACTTATCTTCATTTGCTATAGAAACAATGTTCATGCTTTTTAATCTTTTCAATGCATCAAGATTAACATGACCTAGTCTAGCATGTCAAATGTCATAAGAATCAATCAAGTACACCGAAGAAGTATTATTATTATTAGTAATACAAGTAGCATCCAACACAAACAGTCCAGCATTACAAAATCCATTCCCAATGAACTCTCCATTTCTAGTAAGCACTAACTTATTAGAATCAAAAACAAGTTTAAGATTGGTCTTGTTTAGAAGTGCTCTAGAAATCAAATTCCTACGTATAGTAGGAACATAGAGCACATTACTCAATTCCAGTCTTTTTTCCGAAGTTAACTTGAGGAGCACTTTTCCTTTCCCAAGTACACGGGTTCCACGTGCATCCCCAAGGAAAACTTGGTCTCCACTATCTATTTCTTGAAAGTCAAAAAATAGATCTCTACTGGTAGCAATGTGTCTGGTTTCTCCGGTATCAACTACCCATTCTGTAGCACCTCCAACAAGGTTTATCTCTTCCACGACGACCGCAGCGATGATCTCCTCGTCCTTGCTTCCGTTTCTTTCTTCATGCTCCGTCAGGTTTGCATGGCCACTTGCTTGTCCCTTCCTTTTGTTACAGAAGAACGCCTTGTGTCCATCCTTGCCGCAAACCCAGCATACTCCTTTAGGCTTCTTTTGTCCCTGCACAAAAGGTTTACCTTTATTGTGTTGAGCTTTGGCATTCTGGAGTTTCGGCCTCTTTGACTTTGGATTGTGCTCCAGAATGTTGGCTTGAGACTCATTCTCAGCACCCTCTACATCTTCCAACCGGTTGTTATCTTCAATACGTATGTGTTTGATGACACCATCCATGGTAAGCTTGGCGTCATCGTGTTTACCTCTCTTCTTGTATTTATTCCAAGAAGAAGGTAACTTTTTCAACAAGGAGGCAGCCTGGAATGTCTCATCTATCTTGATGCCTTCTTGTTCAAGATTGTCCACCAATTGCTGAAACTGATGGATTTGATCGTTTATAGGTATGTGGTCAACCATTTGAAATTTGAGGAATTCACTGACCATATACTTTCTCTTTCCAACATCTTCAGAACCATACTTGTTCTGAAGTGCCTTCCAAATCTCCCTAGCCGACGTGAACTTGACATATATGTCAAATAGTGAATTTGATAAGAAATGCAGGATATGACCCCCGCAGGTAGTGTTGTCGGCTTCATATTTGAGTGTTTCTCCTTCTTCAGTAGGTTTCTCCTTGGTGAGCACATAGGAGAAAGACAACATCTCAAGAAAAAACAAAACTTTGGCAGACCACCTTTTGAAGAATTTGCCATCAAAAGGTTCTACCTTTGACATATCAGGAACAGTGTGATGTTTGGTAGCCATATCACAGAGGTTTTTAGCTTTAAGATTGTTAGAAAAGATGAAGAAATATGTTCACCAAACAAATAAAACAGAAATTGCAGGAAGAATAGAAAGCCGAGACATAACGAATGTTGCTGTCCTTAAAGCTAAAATGCCTCTACCACGAACGAGGTGAATCTCTCTTAGTACAAGCCTCCCAGGATATAAAGGCTTCTTCCTTTTGTTTGCTCTACGAGAGGAAGATAAACTTACAGAGTAGAAGTGTTTGAATGTAGAAGAGAAGGAGGAGAAAGACTGCTGAAATTTCTGCACTAAGTTTTCAAGAGATTTTCTATATATTTTTGTAAGATAGTCAAGCCTTGTATATATAGGCTTTAGGATAGAAGAAAAGCATTGTTTGAAACAAGTCTCAGCAGTTTTCATGCCCCTTGAGTCATTTGTTTAACATTCAAATGTAAAGGGAGATGATTCTTGGACCAACAGATGCAACTCAGCATGAAAGGTTCTGTCCGTTGGCACATCGATCGATCGATGTCACTTAAATCGATCGATGTGATCGATCGAAGTCGGACAGAATGCTTCGGGCTCACATGGATCGATCACTTCGATCGATCGATGACACATCGATCGATCGACGTGAGAGATCTATGTTGGGCCGAAAGCTTCCAGCATTGCAACACTCTATATTGATATACATCGATCGATCGATGTCTCTTACATTGATCGATCCATGTCCTCCAGAACGCTTAACTTTATTCCATCTCTCACTTGGTTCGATCCAACTCTCACTTGGATCGATCCAAGTGATATCCTCCAAGATAAAAGTGTTCAAATCATCAACCAAGCTCCCATACAACATTACACGTGCTTCTATATAAGTTTGTAGCATATTTTTAAAAGTATTTTAACATACTTTTTCCAACAGAAATATAGTGTGCAGAAGTGAAGTGATGATGGTCGAGAAGAGATACCGGAGTAGTGTAGAAATATAGACTGCATAAGTGAAGAGTCGAACAGAGGTGATAATAAAGATGTGCAGAGTCGAGGTGATGAGGTATAGGTGTACCGTAAGGCAATGAAGTCCTGACGGCAGTGTTAAGCAGACGTACCGAACGGAAACACTCAGTCATGGCACACTGATGGACAAATGTATAGCAGAACACAAGGTATGATGTGACAAGTCGATGGCACCAAAACATATGGAATATACACACATATACATAGAAATATATTATTTACATATACTAGAATATCCTATTCTTTTAGTTGTATATATGTATGAAATGACCAGGTAACTAGTTTTTACCAATAGAAAACTAGCCGATATAAGATCACGTCAAATAGCTGTTAGAGAGAATAAAGCTGTTCGAGACTGTACAACAAACTTTTATAAAAGAAGAATCTATCTTGTATTCTAAATGAATGCATTTATATTCTTCAATTCTCAATACATCTAACATCCCGGCATATACCAAGCCGTCATTTTGGCTGAGATCTGCTATATAAACTCCCGCCAAAATGTATCTCAAACTGCCATTTTTTGCAGATTCATCTGAATGGGAGCTTTCAAGAATTTCTATTTAAAAGAAAAACGATAAAAGGAGGAGCTGCTTCCAAGCTGGAGAGCTTGCCTGGAGAAAACCTCTTATATGATAGGAAAACTCTACCCTTCACAGCTAGGAATGGGATAGGAATCATGCAAACCTCTTGAGCTTTGAAGAATCTACTTTTTGTTTTTGTTTTTTGTTTTTTCTTTGTTTAAAATTCTGTTTTAAAGTTCAAAGTAAAATTGACTGAAAGAAGGGAGATGAAAATACTGATTTTTCCAACACAAGAAGAAGAAAGTGAAACTTTGAAATATTGTGTTAACTGTCTTCATTTGAAACAGAAGGATATGAATGTGACTTTGGCTTATTTCCAGTTATATACCCATAAACAATTGTAAGTAGTAAAACCTTATTTATGTGGTAATAGGTCTCTCGAGATTGCAAATCAGAAAGGGAAAAAAAGACCTCTTTGACTCGAATGGTAAAATTAGTAATAAACAAGATTATGCGTTGGTCTAATGGAAAAAATATATAATTCCTCTTTTTAGTTTTAAATAGTCCATGTTCCTTCTCCCTTCATTCTTCTTCTCATTTTATTCGGTTGACAGGTGGGTGGGGGGAAGTGGGAGGGGAACCTTTCGAATAACGTCAAGCAACTGAAAGAAGGTATCACCCCAACAATTTTTCTTTCCTTGATTGACTTTTTGTCATACCACTTTCATATTGACTTATGTCATACCACTTCGCTTTTATAATATATTACCCGTTGTTAAGTAAAATATAACAATATTTTTAAAATAGCTTTATTGTTCTTCATATTCATACGAAGCCAAATATATACAGGCATTATTCTTCATATTCATACAAATCCAAATAAATTCTCCATGTCTTAATATTGTCAATAGCTAGACTTTTAAATATGTAAAAGTCAAATATTAACTATTTTTGGATTTATTTTTATAGATTCAACTTCATCTTGTTCGAGTGGTGAAAGCATTTTTTTTCCTGGCGAAACAAACAAATCAAGAAATTGTGTTTTAAGATTGGAAGCATATATATCTTCTGGAAGCAAACAAATTATTGGATATCAAATAAAAAAGTATCAATATGAGAACTCACTAGAAACCACCGGTTTAATGATATGGAAAACGTATAAAAAAAAATATTAGTTTTAATGAGAAAATCTACTTTTATCGTACTTTCGAAAAAAACTTATATAATTAATTACGGTTTTGTTGAAAATGTGGAGTAGCATGGACCACGGGTTTGACCGTGATGTGTCAATTTGACAGTGGACACACTAAGATTTTGACATAACTGTAGTGCATACTACATGGTATGTCAACCCTTATTTTTCTTATAAAATTATTCTAATGTCTGCCACATAAAACACCTCGTATTCTTATCAGAAAAATATTTTTGAAGCATATCCAATTAAATAAAATGACATATACACCTATTCAAATATTGTTGCAGTTTGTAGGTAAAGCTGTTGTATTATGCAATGGTGTTAGGTATGATAGGAATCCAATCAAAATGACGAGGGTCCGCGTAGCATATCATACTCATAGTTTTTTCAACGAGTTAAAACAAGGCTCAGATTGGATGTAGATGTGGAAACAATTGATCTGGTGTACCATTTTCCTTCATCGATAGATGCGACCGGATACTTTTACAGTGCTTCTCGTATTGCAGATGATTTAGATCTTGGGTCCGCCTTGGACATCCTGATACGTTGTTTAAATATTTTGTCTGTGGAGATTTATGTGAACGTTCGTGATGTCTCCACAATGAATTCATCAAACATGGGCATTAGGAGTTCCAAATGTTCATAAGGCTATTACACTGATATTGTTAGGACATCTGGGGTAATGCATGAGGGTGCAGCTTGTCACAAGCGCTGGTGAAAATTCCAATGGATGAAGAAAACGACCACAACGATATTGACGAGGAATATAGCGAAGACAATGAGGAGGGCGTGGATGATGAAAATGAGTGTTTAGAGGAACTTGAAGATGAGGGAGATGAACCGGAGAAATATGATACATCAGTACCTCATCTAGACCTGAATGTTCTGTTTCTTAAAGATTGTGATGGGCAAGAAGACATTATAGTTCATTGACGGAATGGGATTAAAGATGTGGAATGAAAGTAGACTAGATAAATCAGAGTTGAATATGCTATACAAAACCAAAGATGAAGTGAAACATGTCGTGCAGTTATAGTCCGTGAAGCAAAACCGGCTTGACAAAGTGGTGTCTAGTTCGGCGAAATTTTCATATGTTAAGTGCATATAATAGGAGACACAGTATTGTCAATAGCGTCTTCGAGCAAGCTTGAGACAAGCCTATAATTACTTGGAGATTGGCATATTCCACGATCATCATAGCTGCACGAATGCAAACGTCATCGCGGATCATAAGAACGTCGACTGAAATATGGTTGAAAGAATTATTAGAGAACACATTAGTCAGAATGTGAACTTCAGAACACAAGATGTTAGAAAAATTGTAAAAAGGAGCTTAAATGTGGACATCAACTACAAGAACTCGTTGAGGGAAAAAAGGCAGCAATGACAATGGTGTCCGGTGATTGGCTCAAATCTTTCTTGAGTTGTCTCGTTACATGACTTCCCTTAAGCATCAAATGAAGGAAGCATTGTCCGATGGAGGCACGATCCAGAACTGAGCACTGTTGATATAAAAATGTTTGGTGCAGTTTTCAGGGCATTCAAACCGTCGATTCTTGTATTTTAACATTTTCGTTCGATGATATCAATTGATGGTACAGATTTGTATGGCAAGCATAGCGAGAAATTATTGATTGTTGTTGTAGTTAATGCAGCCGACCATATATTTCTGCTTGCTTATGCTGTTGTTGATGTAGAGAGCTAACAAAATCAGGGATAGCTGCTTAAAAACATGCACAGTATGCAATCAACGATCCGAAATATGTATTTTTGATTTCAGACCAACCCACTAGCGTTGAAGCAGCAATTTGATCAGATCCTACATGACAACATAACATAGATATTGTCTCCGTCACATCAGATTGAATTTTTCACGTAAGTTTTTACACAATAAATTTATGCATTTTATAGATAGTGTATAATCATATTGTTGAATTCATGTGCAATCAATTTTTATAGATAAATTTCCTAGTAAGGTGTTAACTATTCTATGAGATATTGCATCAGAACATAAAGTACACAAGTTTACATATTGTATAGAGAAGCTGAAAGTGCTGAATAAAAATGCATACAATTATCTTATGCAAATTCTGCTTGATACATGGACACCGTCCCACGACAATGACAGGAGACATTATGTAATAACAACCAATTATTCAGAGCCATGAAACAATGTACTCAAAAAAGTTAGGTGTTTACCAACGACTGCTTATGTTCAAATAGTTTTCTTTTTCTTTTTGTAAATTAAATTTCATAAAAAGCCAAAATGGCAAACATACAATGGTGCATACGGCTTAAGGACAAACCGATGCGAAGTTTCAAAGGAGGCTTACAAATAAGACATGTTCTAATGCCAGCCTTTTAGCAAAAGGTGGTCCCAGATGACTACGTTTCTAAGACAATCAACTATGTTTCTACCACTAATCTACTCTGTTAAGATATAGCCAACGATCATTTACAACAATGCGCAAAACAGGCGCATGACTTTCCAATTGAAGATCACCAAACATATTAGAAAGACTACTACTAAGGACAAGAACAACAAAGCCCAGTGTAGATAGCACATTATGAACCGCAGGCAATCCTCCATTATATCTGCAAAACAGGTCTTCCACATTGAATCCACGTGCAGCGGCTTTCGGATTCTAAAAAACATAGCATAACTGCAAAATAGGCTTTTCCGTTTCATTCTTTGAGAAAAAATACAGCAACTTGACCTGCCAAGATGCAATCGCCAGTTATATTATACCAAATAGATATATATGATGATAAAACATAACATAACTGGAGTTGAATAGAGAGATCCATGGAAGATATCACCTGGCAGTCAGTGGATGAGGTGCCGGATGTGGAGGGGCTAGCCTTGATACCAGACAAATGCAAAGTAAGACCCTTCTCAATGAAGAAGAATGTTATGTGATAAGCCCATTTCAAGAATCAAGTCCGAGTTAGATTTCGATCTTTTATACCCTCTCCAAGAGTGGGATGCGCATCTAATACTCTCCAAGATTTCAGACTCAACCATGATTTCATTTCTTTTAATTTTTTGGAAGAACCTTCGGTTTCTTACGTACCATATGTAGTTCACCGTAGCAGAGAAACAAAAGATGACTAGGTGCTTTTGTAATTTGGATTTCCAATTTTGATTAGTTTCTAACCAAGTTAGGTTATTGTCCCAGTCTAAGGATGGGGGAGAAAGTAAACATCGTGTAAGAATGGAACGCCACACCTTACTAGAGTAAGGACACGTGAAGAAAAGATGTTCGTGATTTTCAGTCGATCTTTCGCACATGAGACATAAATTTGTCGAGATGAGACCCCACTGAATAAGTTTGTCCTGTACATTCATCCTCTTCTAACATGCGAGCCATAGAATGACTGCAAATCTTGGAAGACAGTGAATGCACCATACAAGTTTAACCCATCCGGAGGATGGGGCATCAGGAATTAGGACCTTAATTGCACTTTTAATGGAGAAGGTTTTGTCTAGTTTCCATTGCCAGACGTCTTCTCCATTTACGAGAGCAATTCCTCGACAATCTTGATTAAAAGCCAACACATGTCGATCCCAACCTCTCCCACAGGGTATTCTCCAACAGGAGCCTTCTAAAACAGAGGAGACCTTGGCATAATGTGGAAGGTTGATTTTCCTTTTGAGTTTAGGATGGGAGGCAGCAAGGGGCCCCAAGGGTGCCAAAGGTCATTCCAAAATGACGTCGTGTTGCTATTGCCGATGGATTTAACCATGTATTGAGCGAAAAGATCTCTTACCTTGAAAAGTTTCTTCCAAAGCCAGGAGCCTGAATCCTTGGCTTTGGCTTCGCATATGGAATTACATTTTAATATGATAGTGTGAATCCATTTGACTCAAAGGCTTTCTTTGTTTTCCAATATATACCAAAGGCTCTTCATTAAGTAGGCATGGTTAGCATAGATCCTGTATTCCTAAACCACCCTGATCTTTAGGCAAACACACATCTTTCCATTTAACATTTGCCTTTCTTGCTCCCCCTCACAGAAAGGATTTGAGAATTCTCTTAATTTCTCTTATGACCTGCTTTGGCAAAAGAAAAGCCGCAGCCCAGTGTCTAATGATAGACTCCGGAACTGATTTAATCAGTTGAAGTCTGCCACCATAAGAAAGTTGAGAAGAAGCCCAACTTTTGACTCTGGCATTTAATCTATCAATCAAAGACCCACGACGGGAGATAGTGAGTTTTCCCGAGATTAACAGAACACCTAGATATCTGATGGGCAAAGTACCGTGTTTCATACCTAAGGTATTAGACAAGGCGACTCGAACCTGAGAACCTACCCCAGAAAAGAAAATTTCACATTTTGCCAAATTTGGTTGAAGTCCAGATAGTGATTGAAATTCATTCAGGGTCTCTTTTACAATCAGCAAGGAAGATTCATCCGCTTTAGAAAGGATGAACAAATCATCCGCAAAGGCTAAAGAGGACAAGTCAACGTCCTTGCATTTAGAGTGATACCTGAATATGGAACCTTGGAGTTTTGATTTTAGTAGTTGAGTGAAACTTTCCATAACTAAGGTAAATAGGCCTCTCTCCCCTTGCCTAAGCCCTCTAGAGGGTTTGAAATTACTCACCAATGAACCATTCAAATTTACTGAGAATGAGGGTGTTGACACACAAAGCCAAACCCAATTCAAGTAATTCTCAGGGAATCCCATCTTTTTTAGGAGGAGCATCAAGTAATCCCACTTGACCATATCAAAAGCTTTCATTATGTCTACATTTATTGCACAATCCTTAGATCCTCCTGTTTTTTTTTTTTTTTTGTAATTTTTGACCATTTCGTGCATGAGGAGGATATTTCCTTGGATTTGTCTACCTTTGACAAAGGCCGATTGATTTTCATTTACTAAGCCACGGAGGAGAGGCTTTAATCTTGACACAGGTATCTTTGATATGACTTTATAGGTTACATTGCAACAAGATATCAGCCTGAACTCCATATATATAGGGTTGTCCACTTTTGGTATTAAAGATATGGCAGTTGTATTTATGGGGTAGTACATGAAATTGTGGGTGAAAAAGAAATTGATTGCATCTAAGAACTGTTCACCAACAAGATCCCAGTTACCCTTGTAAAATTCCACAATGCATCCGTCCGGCCCAGGGGCACTGTCCGTTTTTAGGGAGAAAAGTGCTTTTTTAATTTCCTCCCAAGTAACAGGAGCTGAGATGGAGAGGCTTTGCTCATTACTAATTGTCTTACCAGTCCAAGTGAAGTCTGGGCTAGTGTTGGCATTGGGTTCAGTAAAGAGATTTTGGAAGAAGTCAACTGCCATGTTTTGGACACTTTCATAGTCCTCAACCATTACCCGGTTTCATCTTTAAGCCTTAAAATTTTATTTCTGGCAATGTAAGATTTGACAACCATATGAAAATACTTTGTATTTTTATCACTTTCTTTCATCCATTTGATTCTAGATTTTTCTTTGAAAAAATTTTCTTCAAAATCCATCAGTTTGATATATGATTCTTTTTGTGATTTCTCCTCCTTTTGGGTGGACCTATTGGTGGGATCCAAAATAAGTCTCTGTTGAGTATCTTGAAGGAGACCTCTTGCTTTTTCTACTCTGGTGGAGATTTGGCTATAATGTTCTTTGTTTAGATTTTTTAGATGGGTTTTGAGGTTCTTTAGCTTTTTAAACAGTATGATCATGGGATTTCCTTGTACTTCTTCATTCCAACCCTCTGCCATGATAGTCTTGAACTTGGGGTGTGACATCCAACCTTTCATGAACTTGAAAGGCTTTGATCCAAATTTATTTGCTAGTTGTATTGAGAGAATACCAGGAGAGTGATCTGAAGAGGTAGGTGCACCATAATCCAGCTGATAGTTCTGAATTAGAGATTGCCAAGCCTCATTACAGAACGATCTATTTTCGTGTATACTCTTTGGCCATCCTCCCTATTGTTTGACCAAGTAAATTCGAAACCCCTTGATGGTATGTAGGCCATGTCCACGTCATTAACCCATTCAGTAAAATCCCTAACTGCATTTCTGTCAATTCTTTTATTGCCTGATTTACCACGATTATTAATCATAGTATTGAAATACCCCATGATAAGCCAAGATTTGTTTAAATAGATTTGGTTTTGGTAACGCGGATCCCTCCAAAGATCTTTCCTGTTACTTCTTTCACTGAAGGCATATACTGCCGTCAGAATGACTTCCTCCTCCCCTTTTGAAAAAAGGAGCTTAAAACTAGCAGTAATAGATTGGTCAGTGGTGTGTAACAGATTTCCTTCGAAAAGGCTCGGATTCCAAGCCAAAATGATCCTTGAAACCGAGTTTCAGTTGTTATGCAGCATTTTCCAGTTGCAGAACAGTCTCTTAGTTATCATTTTTATGTTTTTCCCTAATTTTGTCTTCTAAAAATCCAATTAGGCCTATGTTTTTATTCCTAATGAAGTCTTTAACTTCCCTTTGTCTAAGCCCTAGTCCCCTAACGTTCCAACATGCAATCTTAATCATTTAATGTGTGGTGGTGATGAACCCTTTCCCCTTTCCCTCCTTTCCTCCCACCTTTACCACCCCCTTTACCCATTCGGCCGGATTCCCAAGTGGGTGAAATTGAGGTTGGACTTTCCAGTCCCTTGAAGTTCAATGGACTAATTATACTTCCTGATTTGTTCTCATTTTTATTTAAGGAATTATTGGCATCACAGTTTTCAGGTACTGTGTCTTTGTCCAGGGGAGTCGCTGGTGTATTTACCCCAAGGCCTCTTTGATAATCAGAATTTCTGGTGTCTCGCTAATAAAAGTAATGGAATTAGACATACCTGGGAAGTCACCTTGTATGCACTGGTTTACCTGCGTTTCATTAGGCATAGAAAGTTCAGCATCCGCAACAACAACATCCTCCTCAGCCTTGCTTTGTAATTTTGTCCCCACTTTCGCCGGAGAATGCAGCTGTTCAGATGTGGAGTCGTCCTTGGAGTCTTCTTCTTCCTCCAAAAGTTTAGCCACTTCCGCCGCATAATACTTTCTTTCTTTTTCCTCTTCTTCGGCTATCTGGTTCATTTGCTGCCTTTTCATGATATCCAACTTTTGTGAGATTCTCCTTTCCTCCTCAGTTATCTCTTGAATAGCATCAAATTTATTTCTTGTTGTGGTGGGGGAGGAGATCAGGACTTCGTCTTCTACCAGTTTTCCTTTATGTTTGGCAGCTTTTTGAGTGTTCCACTTTTACCCATTTCCTTGATTGTCTCTGTCTCCATTCAAAATTCTTTTCAGTCTTTGCTTGTGGTTCAACTCTATTTGATGTGCCATTGTTTGTTGTGCCACTATGAATGGTCGTTGAAACATTTTCTGTATCACATCATGGCCTTCCTGCTGGAGATTCATATCCCCTTCATCACAGTTGTGCCCGAAGGATTTGCATCTGAGGCATTGTGGAGGAACCCACTCATAGTGAACCTCTGGGTTGATATCAACCCCGAATTCGTCTGTGATGGTAACAAATGATGGGAGTTCCTCATCAGCCTTGATGCGTACACAAATTCTAGCATAGGCCACTCTCGTTTTAGCGGTTGTGGCCTTGTCCATGAATAATGGCTCCCCCAATCAGTGTTACTAGTTTACCTAGGGTGATTGGGTTAAAAAAACTGTAGTTTTAGGTTGGGAAACCGCACCCAGATCTATAGGGAGTCAAGTTTGAGTCTTTGAGTTTTCTCCTCTGGCTTCCAAGGATAGAGGTATAACATACGGTTACCAAAGGGGATAGAGGAACAGTCAAGTAAGTCTTGCTTTTGGGCTTCGGTTTGAAAACAAAAAAGGAAAAGGTCATCATCTACCTTTTGAGTTTCCAGAAGACCCTTGGATCATCATCTGCTTTCTGCGAAATGTTTGAGGTTGAAGAAGGAGGTTCTGTTCCCCAAAATCTGGCCGAATATAGCAGTCTTGACTCAGTGATATGACCAGAAACTTCATCCAAAGGAACAGTTATGGTCTTCTCCCTTTTGTTTATGCCTTCACAGCTGGAGGATAGAGTGGATGAAGGTTCAGGAGAGAAACCCGGCTTTACAATGCTAGCCAATGCAGCTTTTGCCCTCACAGTACTCTGCATGTTTGAGGATTGTGGAAAAGAAGAGAGAAAATGCATTTTTGAGGCCATTTCATCAGGCCGAGAAGGTATAAGACCCAGATTAACGCTTTTGATAGACTCCGACCATTTGTAACCATGGCCGGAGTGGGCTTTGCAGCCCTACCTTGTAACGAAGCATTGGATCTACAGAAGATTATTTGATGCTTTCACTAGATCTGAGAAGAAAAGAGGACAGAAAAATTATAGAAATAGAAGAGAGAAAGGAGTAGACGTGGCGGAGATAGAGCCGTTAGCGGTGGTGGAAAGGAATATTTTCGAACGTTATAGAGTTTTGTAGAAAAGTAGGAGAGAGGAGGGGAAATTTCGGTGGTGTTTCTAGAGAGAAGCAGGAGAAAACTTTTTTAGAGAGAGAGACGCTTTTTCTTTTTGAGAAATCTAACTTTATTTTCGTTCAAATAGTTTTCAAAAGAAGGGTGAATATGTTTAACAAGAAAGGCCACGAACGCTTGCTTACATAAGCGCCGAGACAGATGACCACTTTAAGTACAACAATGATTTATTCACAACGAGAGAAATGATGGAAAATATAGGATTCAAGCTTACGACATACAAGCAGATATTTATGAAGTTGTAACTCGATGCCAGATGGTGGTGGTAGTGAACATATTATCAATCTTCTTGAGAAAACCACGATCCGTCACACGGTTCTATCAAAATCGTGGTACTATCAAAACCGTTGTGTTACGATCAAAGTGGCACACAACAATTTTGTTAAAACCGTAGTCCATATCACACCACGGTTTTAACAAAACCGTGGTTGATAAATGCGAATTTTCTTCCAAAAATACGATAAAAGTAAAAGTATGTTTCCTCACTGAAACTAATATATTTTTTATGTTCATCATCATCATCATCCGGACCCAGTATATCCCAACGACATCAAAAGCTATCGTTAGGGTCTGGGGAGGGTAAGTGGTAGGCAGACAATACCTCCATCCCAAAGGATAGAGAGTCTGCTTCCAGTGAGAGCCCCGACTCTATATGTACCTGCAAAAATGACATAATAATAGAGATATATTTTTTACGTTGTATTATAAATATCCTGCCGATGAGGGAGAGAGGGAAAGAACAAATGAAGAAAATTTGGAGAGGGGGAAAGCATATATGTACCCAAAAAAGGTGCATGTTTTGTCATGAATCTAACTCTTCTATTGGACCAATCTATAAGATCAACATCAATGTCCAAATCGGATCCATCAGATGACGCATGATGGAAGCAAAAACACACGAGAGACCTCCCAAAATGCTGCCTCACTTGTGCCCACGGAAGTACGTGTACATCCACTGCAAACAAAAACCAAAGCGAACTTGAGCCATAAATCAATGCTAGGGGTAGCAAGGTCCAAAGCATAACTTCTGATATAATGCAGTTCAAAAGAAACATAAAATGCATGGCTCCTGATGACTACAGAATTAACCAGGAGGAAAGCTTACGCCCAAGTATCAAGAAGAAATGAAATTCTAATATAGAGAACCTTTATTGCAGTGGAAGAATGAGAACATACTCATTTGATTAGCCTTTTGCAATAAGGAGTCCTAAGGCCAAATTTCACTGAGGCTTTGAACATATAAGAGATCGAGTGGCTATGGTAATAAAATACTCCAGCACATGGCCATAAGTGCCATGCAATGTAGCTCAGGAAAAGTTTCGGTTGGGAGGACCTTAAGGATCTCAATAAGGTTTCTCTCACTGACAAGCCAAAATAGGGTTCTATATTTCTAATTTCTCAGTACTGCTCAAGCAACCACTAGAACAACAACAACAACATTGCCGCATTGCCTTAGAGGTTCCAGCCTATGGCGGGGTATGTGGAGGTCGGATGTATGCAACTATACCCATGTTTAGAAACACATGGATGTTGTTTTCCGATGACCCACAATGAAAATTGCGTCAAGTTGTGTCGATCAACTACTACTTCACAATATAAGAAGCGCAGCCAATTTAGTGAGTCGTTTTGCTTTATTCCATCATATTCCGAAGTCAAGCAACCACTAGTATTTTCTTATTTTCTGTTTATATATAAGAAAACGCAAACAGCACCTAGAAATATCATGTCTGAGCATCCAAGGCTCATCAATGACAGAAAAAAGAAGGTCCATGTTACAAACCTGTAGTACAGCCAAGCTTAGCAGTGATTCTAAGCAAAACAACGTGAAGCCAACCATGTAAAGAATCTGCAATGCAAAACAATATCTGCTGATAAATTGCTCACAGAAATAAATATCAACCAAATGCAGCAGCAGCATATGGTAGATGCAATAGTCAGATACCTTTAAACTCTTTAGTAGCCAGAGAGAAAAAAATGGCACTGCTATTTTGCCTTACAAATTTACAATTTTGGACAAGATAATCTCGCCCTCGTGCCTCTAATGATGTACCACCAAACCATGCAGAATCAGAACTACCTCATTGAAACACATTTGTACTTTAAGAAGCATCGATGAATTACTTCATACCCGTAAGTAGAAGTAACGGAACAAAGCTTCCTTCATCAAAATATACGCAGGTGAGCTACCTGTGAACTAATGCTCACAGATGGTACCAGAGCTATATCCAGTATATCAGAAATAGGAATAATGTTCAAAGCTGTTATGCACAGTAAGGTTTACATGAACAACAATCAAAGGAATTTCTAGTTCAGGATCAGCAAGGATAGAAGAGATCATAAAGGTGGCTAACATGCTACTTGGACAATAATTGCAACAAGTAGTGTATTTTCTCAAGTTTGGAAGATAACTTACCCCCATCACTACATGATCAGAAAGTACATCAATTGCTGCAAGGATTCCCCTGAAATTCGAACAGAAGAAACAGAAGAATGAGACTGAAGTCGAAATTGCAATTTGGACACTGCTAAACAACATAAGAATCTGCGTCTGGAATCTCATATCACTAATAAGTCATTGCTTCATTCTAATTAATTTAATCAGTTGACGTTTTCATGTTTTAAAAGGAAACTAGGAGAAAATATAGAAGACCTACGTAAGAGATTTCCCATGAAAGATTATTGGAGGAGCAATGGCTGCAAATATGCAGAAACCAATATGGAGCTGCAGTATCCAACCGGGCAATTTAGGCACGGTATATAGAATAAAGATCAATTAAAGACGAAGATACCAAGCACAGCAAAAAGAACCAACCAAACTTCAAGGTTTGGTATATAGAATACAGATGCTTTTTCTAGCATGATCGAAGCATACCAAGTACAGCAAAAAGAACCAACCAAACTTCAAGGCACTGTCAGTTCTGAAACTCCCACTAAAAATAAAAGGTCAGAAGCATGATATTAACTTCAAAGAAATCAGATCAGTACTTGAAGCTAATACCTCATTGCTCGATAGAGTGGCCTGTACCACAGGATATATGAAAGTGGAACTCCAGAAATGGCATAGATGATGGAAAGTAAGAAAATTTTCACTCCTACACTTCATCAATCACATTAAGTTCCATCCTCCAATAAGATATATACAAATATTCAGGAAAACACAAGCTGACATAGCAGGATGAAACCGTACCACCACCCCTTATCCAACAGGCAGTTACTGCAACAACATTGAACACAAGTCAAAGAACAACGCCTGCATGGAAAATCAGATACTTCAATTAAGGTGGGCTGCAATAGCAAAAAAAAAAGGACCGGCAAACACAAAAACTTATTCGCAGCTTATAAGAGAATTAAAGCAGAGTCAAATGTCAAATTAAATGCTAAAAGTACAGAGCCCCCATGTAAAATTATGAGTGTCATTGCCACCAGATAAAATGGTATGATAATTTGTTCTCAAGGTCTAGAACGTGCAGAAACAGCCAGCTGTCCCCAGTTAGATGCATTTGAAACAAAAGTTCTACTGAAACCAGGCCTATCTATTTAATTTACTAGTAAAGCAGTAGCTAGTCTCTTGCATATCAACATGCCATGCAATGTGACAGCATAAAAAGACCAAGGTCCAGACATACTACACATACTGCAATCTGCCAATATACTTTTCTCCATCTATCACATGATTGCAAAATTTAATCACAGGTAGCTAGTCTCTTGCATATCAACATGCCATACAATGTGACAGCATAAAAAGACCAAGGTCCAGACATACTACACATACTGCAATCTGCCAATATACTTTTCTCCATCTATCACATGATTGCAAAATTTAATCACAGGTAGGGGGGGTAGTGATTTGACACATCAAAAAGGGCCCCGAGCACAATGGAGTCCAGCTGTAAACTATAAAAGGACAGAAATACGTATAATAAATGAAATGCTTGGTTAATTGACTAAACTAATTTTTGAGGCGCACTAGAAAATTTTGCTAATTTGCCCTGGGTATTTATACTGCCAACCCTTTGTGACTCAAATTTGTCCATTCAAACAAAACTCAGAAGGCGCTTTTTGAAGCAGCAAGCAGCAGTGCCATTCCGGAATCCAAGACTGCAATTTGACGGAACCTAAGAGTATATAGACATTTTCTATGTTCAGGCCCCATTGTAATTCCACTAAAATAAGCCTGATTCTGAAATGGACTGGACCATGTATGATTGCAAAATTCAATCACAAGTAGGGGGATAGTGATTTGACACATCAAAAAGGGCCCCCAGCACAATGGAGTCCAGCTGTAAATTATAAAAGGATGGAAATACGTATAATAAATGAAATGCCTGGTTAATTGACTAAACTAACTTTTGAGGCACACTAGAAAATTTTGCTAACTTGCGCTTTGTGACTCAAATTTGTTCATTCAAACAAAACTGAGAAGGCGCTTTTTGAAGCAGCAAGCAGCAGTGCCATGCCGAAATTAAAGACTGCAATTTGACGGGTCCTAAGAGTATATAGGCTTTTTCTATGTTCAGGCCTCATTGTAATGAAATTTCCACTAAAATAAGCCTGATTATTTTTTTTTGAAATAAGCCTGATTCTGAAATGGACTGGACCATGTGTGAAGGAATGTGAATTAGCAGACCTCAGCTAACGGTGCAAGTCTATTGCACATACGTTAATAACCTGAAGAGCAGAAAAACTATATTTTTTTACACCTGCAATAAACAATACGGAGTAGCTGAAAAGCTGAGAACAAAGGACAAGAGCTCACCCAACCAGCTCGCAAAAGCCAAATATTGTAACTTTTGAGCATGAGCTGGGATTTCATTAGCTATATCATGGTGAATAATTGGGAAAAAGGGAGGCCAATTTCTATCATCTGTCGGGACACCAGCTGCATTTGAAGCATAAGAGAGATTATAATATAAGTAAACTGAAAACAAGAACCCTAAAAAAATATAATAAAAGAAGAGAAGGCATCCTCAAAACTATGCCTTTTGTAACATAACTTACCACAAGCTAAAGCATCTTCTCTGCGTTTCGTATCCTGCAAATGACCCCCATGAGTGTCATCCAGAAGAAATAAATACCAACCACGCACAAATCCAACAAATTTAGATGATAAAGCACGATGGGTGATCATAGACAAAAGCATAGTCCACATCTTTCAGAACGTCCCAATTAATGATAGACAGGCAAGTTTAAAGCCTGATTCCATATAAAGACTGAAATTAATTACTAATACATTTTATGAACAGCTGAACTTATACCCGTTCTCTCCTTTTCAGATCTGCCTCCCAATCAGCAATTTCTTTCTCCTTTTTCTTTGGATCCTATCATATTGCAGACAGAATATAGAATTAAGTTGTGGGTCCTATAGAGTCCAAAGGTATAGAACACAGTAAGGTCATTACGCTTAATGATTCCAGGGGTATATCTAGAGTTGCATCATGCTTTGGCCGAAACCAAAGGTGTAGCAACCATTTGCGGGAACCAAGGTTTTGAGACAGCGGCGGTACCATTCTGCAATACCACAAAATTAATGCAATAAATTTATGGCACAATATTCATTAAGTGGTAAATGCTTTGAAAACAGTTCATAAACACATTGAACAATTACACAACAAAAATATTAAATACCCAAACGTCAAATCAACTGCGAAAAATCATTTTGGAACTATTGATTCAGAAGAAAGGGGATGGAAAAGTTATGGATAACTAGAGATATTAAGCAAATAAGCCGCATAATAAAAGAACTGCGAATGGGTGACTGAAAAAGGGTGAGCACTACAGAATGAGTCTAAAAAATATTGAGAATTTTTCCCAGAAAGGTTGACAATGGAAACTATAAATGACCTAATAATACTCCAAGCGAATATCGTAATAGGAAGCGAAACTAGCAGATCATGTTCATTTACAATTTGGTTCATACAGAAGTCCTGTGTAGGGTTCTGGAAAATAGAATTATAAGAGTAATTTAAGTAGCATACAGAAAGGACATGCACAGAGATATGAAGACAAGTGTCAGGATGTAGGCTGAGAATTTTAATTTTACAAGTGGTTTACACAAATTTCAGGTATAAGCTCCTGTCTTTTTTGTTTTGTCGTGGACATAAGTTCTGACAAGAAGATTATGCTGTATGTTTTCCCAAAAGATGAAGTGCGGAAGGATATAAGACATGGAAAAGTTTGCAAAGATTTGAGAAAAGCAGAGGGATGAAAAAACTGTTCCTTAAGGTAGAAGATTGAGAGACACCCACAGGCAAGAGCTTGTAAGTACCGAAATCGCTATCGTAGAAAAACCACCGCATAGATGAGAATATTACTCACAAAACTCATCCAAGACAGATGAACCAGAGAAGTGTATTGGATATTTTGTGCCACTATAAAGTTCTCATAAAGATTCGTGTTACAATCTGATGCGTGCTTAACGGTATCATACATTCTCAAAAGACCAATGATAACAAAAAAAAAAAGCAAAGAACTCACAAGAAGACACAAAGAACACAAAGAAAACGAATAACGCGAAGAACACAAAGAATACGAAGAACACAAGAGTACGAAGAACGCGAAGAAAATTAAAGACTAGAGAAGGAAACTTGTAAGATCCCTTGTATGAATGCAGCTTAACAACAAATTTGTTAGACCTGCTGTTTATCCACTCTAAACAATTCTCGTTTGATCAACAACCTTCTTTTCAAGAACCCTGGTAGACCATTGGAAAGCTTCCTAAACAACCTGAGGATGAATTCAAATTACAATTCTTGCTCAAAGAATTAATTGAATTCAAACGACGAAACCTAAGCAAAACAAAGTTCAAAACGCAGAAAGGCAATTTTGGTGACGCGAAGGTCGAATTTTCTCTAAGTTTATTGATGAAAGAGATGATGAAAATAGTATATAAAGAGGCCTATTTATAGGCTCCAAAAACTCTTAAAACTTAGGCAAAAAGAAAAATAAATTTTCTATCTAATTAAATAACCTAAAATAATAAAAAGAAAACACAAAAGTCGGATGGTTCTAACCATAGGCAGCCGGCCCTAATGGGTCAAAAAAAAGGCCCAATTACAACTTAAATTTCCCAAAAAGCATACAAACAAATTTTAGTCCGGCCCACTCTCCTCCTATCCATTTTTTATGCTTTTTGATGGTGCATCACATTCTCTAGAAAAACCATAAGGCTGACAAGAATATAGGATCTGAAGCTAGAAGGTGCACCGCAGGCAAGAACAAAAATGACAGTGACAAGATGGCAACATATATTTAGAAGGACAAATACTAGAGATGAAGGTAGCAAGAAATATGGAGTAGAAAACACTGATGAGAAAATGAATGAAACACGTAGTCTGATACATGCATTTTCATATGCATCCATAGATATTTGCAGATCCAAAGAGGTTATTCTACATAGAGTTTGGTAAAGACGCAGAATAAAAGAAAAGACATGGCATACTTGGGTTTAAAGAGCTTATACAAACAAAGGGCTCGAGGGCCATAAGGAACATCCATATAGCAGAACCCCTAAGTGAAATTAGGCTGGCATTTTTGTCATTGGCACCGCTAACACAAAAATGTTGAGATTTTGGAGAGGCCTTTAAGTAAAAAACGAAAAGACTATCTAATTTAAGAGCGCTTATAACTAACTTGATCCCATTATGAAGCTGCAGAGAGTGCATACTTAAGATTTGTTTCAAACGAATTGCACTATAGTTAGAACAAATCCAGTTAAAATGTGACCTCGCTCATGAAGATTGAAATTGTCTGGACTAACACAGAGCTATGGCCAAAAGTACTATTTCCTTGTCTCACTTTCTCTCCTCTCTTCGTCCTTCTCACCCCTCTCCCCCTCCCAGAAAAGAAAAAAAGAATACCTCCTCTACTCTCACAGAGAAGTTTATTGACTGCATGATACACTACACTTCAAGCAAATGGGTTGAATAAAGTATTGTCAAGATGTGTGGCCTTTTCAACAGTCTCCTATTTTTACATGTCTCCAATCAGGGTAGCTTTAAATTGCACAATTCTATATAGCATTACAATGGGTAGATCCAGGGATTGCATACAGTTTACTGTTAACATCAAATAGAAACAGGGTGAGCTTCACAGCCCTAGGAGAGGGCGTTGCAAAGTACAATGGGATAATTAAAATATTAGATGGCACAAATAACATGTAACTCGCTTCTTTTGAGAAACTTTACCACAAGATATTTGGATATCAGAATTGCCAAATGGTTCAGGTGTTTCTGCAAATCCTACAATATTCCTAGTAATTCAAAACCAATGTGAATACGACCATGTTGTAACAATTCGTGTTTAGCTAGTAATCAAAATGGAATAATTAGATACTATGTACGTTGCAGAAAGACCACTCAGAGGGCCTGCATGTGCAAATGCAAACTGTTAGTCTCTATAATTTTTGAGAAAAATGTCGGTCAATCATACACTATTTTGGTCAATCATGACCTTTTACAGGTATATTGGAAAATGACTCCAGGTTAGCAATTGACGAAGTTCACTTTAACAAAAAGAGGAGCATCAACTTAATCCTGGGAAGCTGTACGAGAGTTCTGCAAATCCTACAATATTCCTAGTATCGAAATGCGATTCAAAACCAATGTGAATACGCCGATGTTGTAATAATTCACCTTTCACTAGCAATCAAAATAGAATAATCAGATACTATGTACATTCCAGAAAGATCCTTCAGAGGGCCTGCATGTGCAAATGCGAACTGTTAGCCTCTACAATTTCTGAGAAAAATGTAGGTCAATCATGACCTTTTGCTGGTATATTGGAAAATGACTCCAGGTTAGCAATAAGAATTTCACTGTCACAAAAAGAGGAGCATCAACTTTATCCTTGGAAACTATATGAGAGCTTACGCCAGGAAATTAGTAATTCCATCTCCGTCTCACACAGCAAGAAGAAGAAAGGAGATAATCTCTCAAACTTCTTTTATCTCGTAACTTTCATTTATCTCTCTAATTTCTTTCTCTCCCCTCTCTAAAAAAATCTCGTAACATCTTCTCCACCTTTTATCCCATCCATCCACACCCATCCCTCCATCCATCCACACCCATCCCTCTACCTCTCAGGAAGGTAATTGATGGACCGAAATCTGACCTGCTCAGAAAGAACAAACAGTCAACAATAGGTTAAACGGTCAACGTAACTCAGGTTCAGTTACTTGACGGGGTAATCTCGGCCAAACGGCTACAGGCGCCTCCAAAGGCCGCATCTCGGCCTCGGATCCATCAAGGCCGGTAATCGCAGGCCACCCAACAGGCCATCGTGATAAGCCGACCTATGCACTCTGAAGTCGGCCACTTGCACCTCAGCAAGCCGACCCCACAGCCCCGGCCGTCACGGATACTTTTGGTTGTTTCTGGAAGGCATAACCTCGGCTCTAGAAGTTCACCCTGGGTAATTCTACCAGGTGAATCTAATAGCCAGGTGTCCCAAGCCAGCTTACTCAGCTCAGCGCAGTGCCACTTGGCGAGCATTCAAGAGTAAGAGTTATCAAAAGTGACCTCCCTGCATGTCACGATTTCTGGACTCTGCCATGCATTGGCTGAGGCAGTCATATAAAAGGCAGAAAACAGGAGAGAGAAGAACAAGTAACAATTCACAAATTACAGCTCTGACTCATCTTCCCCGCAGTGAAAAACAATCAGGTTTACCAGAAAACCTTTTTCATATAAACTACCATCAGTATATAAACCTCTCCTAAAATGGCCTCCACTGACTTGACCGTCGGAGGGTATTACCCGGGGCTATAGATCCCGGGTCCTCTGACCTTGTTCCATTGTGCAGGTCGGCCAACAGCTCACTAAAGACAACTGACGGAGAAGAAACGGCGTGTCCCCAACATTTTAATTATTACTTGGTGGTAAATCTGACATCATCAAATTGGCGCCAGGGGAAGGGCCCCTTAGTCCCTTAACCCAGAAAACAGTTACTCAAAGCTTTTCTAACTGTCCTTGGAAGCTATTGAGAGAAAGATGAGTAAAAAAGATAGTCAAGGATCCAAGCAACCGATGACATCCAGGAGGAGCCAAAGGTCTTCCCAGCAACAAACTGATCAATGCTCTACGGAGCCGGGAGAATCTTCAACTCCCATTGCCTTCACATATGAAGAGCACATGCGAGCCATTCGATACGTGGCTCAAAACCCAGAGGTCTTCCAAGCTGTAGTAAGGGAAATGAAGGGAAATGCCTTTGTAGCAAAGCTCAGTGGGTCACATTCCAATAACTCTCGCCCGCTGGATCACATGGAATATTCTCCTACTCGGCCTGGTTATTGTCCTAGGCGTCAGGCTGAGTTTATAGCCAAGGCAAGAGGGCCAGAACAAAAGCTCGGCCACCAGAGATTGAAATGCAATCAAAAAGTTTCCCTACCTTTCAAACATGGCAGAAAAGTTAACAATAAAGGCAAAGCACCGTTGCAAGAAAGGTGCTCTGTCAAGATTCGGTTAGGAGGCCGAGGAAAGGAAAGGAATTCTCTGCTGGCTTCTAAAGCTCATATCCTTTCCTACACGAGGAAAAAATCTCTGGCCAAAGAGCCCCAGCCCCTTGCTGGACCAGTCCATAAAAGAAACCATCAACTGTACTGCCTTTATCATCATGATATTGGTCATGATATAGAAGATTGTAGACAGCTCGGGCAAGAGATTGGGCATCTTATTGAGTTGGGTCACCTGCAACGTTTTTATAATCCAAGGTCTAGGCTCCACAACAGGCTAGACTTTGGTAGACTTCCTCCAGATGAGAGTTGTAAATCTGGGTCTCATCAAGGTTTCCTAAGTGATGAGGATTCAGATTCTGATGAAAGGGGGATACGGGTTCCTGAGCATATAAGGCTGATATAACGACAATAGTCCCAGATTCAATCGAAGCATGGCTTATCTCTTCTTGCGCTCATCTGGTATCTTTTGGCTCAGCCTTATGTTATCAAGGCATCAGTTTCTATTATTCAACTGGATATTCTTATTTGGCATTCAGCCAGGAAAGTTAAGTCACCCTATGGTGCATGGATCAATAGTATGCCTAAATATCACCCACGGCGAAAGTGGGGGCATACGTATCTTTACCCCAACAGGTCTGGGAGGCTGAGCAGGTCTCAGCAGGATGGGACAGGTTTCCCGACATTCTTACCCCAGCAGGTCTGGGAGGTTGAGCAGGTCTCAACATTATCTTTACCCCAGCAGGTCTGGAAGGCTGAGCAGGTCTCAGCAGAATGAGATAGGTTTCCCGATATTCTTACCCCAGCAGGTCTGGGAGGTTGAGCACGTCTCAACATTATCTTTACCCCAGCAAGTCTGGGAGGCTGAGCAGGTCTCAGCAGGATGGGATAGGTTTCCCGATATTCTTACCCCAGCAGGTCTGGGAGGTTGAGCAGGTCTCAACATTATCTTAACCCCAGCAGGTCTGGGAGGTTGAGCAGGTCTCAACATTATCTTTACCCCAGCAGGTCTGGGAGGCTGAGCAGGTCTCAGCAGGATGGGACATGTTTCCTGATATTCTTACCCCAGCAGGTCTGAGAGGTTGAGCAGGTCTCAAAATTATCTTTACCCCAGCAGGTCTGGGAGGCTGAGCAGGTCTCAGCAGGATGGGATAGGTTTCCCGATATTCTTACCCCAGCAGGTCTGGAGGTTGAGCAAGTCTCAACATTATCTTTACCCCAGCAGGTCTGGGAGGCTGAGCAGGTCTCAGCAGGATGGGACAGGTTTCACGATATTCTTACCCCAGCAGGTCTGGGAGGTTGAGCAAGTCTCAACATTATCTTTACCCCAGCAGGTCTGGGAGGCTGAGCAGGTCTCAGCAGGATGGGACAGGTTTCCCGATATTCTTACCCCAGCAGGTCTGGGAGGTTGAGCAGGTCTCAACAGTATCTTTACCCCAGCAGGTCTGGGAGGTTGAGCAGGTCTCAACATTATCTTTACCCCAGCAGGTCTTGGAGGTTGAGCAGGTCTCAACATTATCTTTACCCCAGCAGGTCTGGGAGGTTTAGCAGGCCTTAACATTATCTTTACCTCAGCAGGTCTGAGAGGTTGAGCAGGACTCAACAGCGGGATAAGTTCCCTATATTTTCACCTCAGCAGGTCTGAGAGGTTGAGCAGGACTCAACAGCGGGATAAGTTCCCTATATTTTCACCTCAGCAGGTCTGAGAGGTTGAGCAAGATTCAACAGCGGGATAAGTTCTCTATATTTTCACCTCAGCAGGTCTGAGAGGTTGAGCAGGACTCAACAGCGGGATAAGTTCCCTATATTTTTACCTCAGCAGGTCTGAGAGGTTGAGCAAGACTCAACAGCGGGATAAGTTCCCTATATTTTCACCTCAGTAGGTCTGAGAGGTTGAGCAGGACTCAACAGCGGGATAAGTTCCCTATATTTTCACCTCAGCAGGTCTGAGAGGTTGAGCAGGACTCAACAGCGGGACAAGTTCCCTATATTTTCACCTCAGCAGAACTGAGAGATTCAGCAAGTCTCAACAATGAGACAAGATTTGCCTATATTCTAGCTCAGCAAAGCTAAAAGGGTTGATGAGAAGGAGACAAAGTTTTTCCCACATCTTAAAATTCATCAAGACCCAGAGCTGAAGAGCCAAGTGCAAAAGCTGAAGCTTATTACTTCGGCGAAAAGTCAGCATACAAAAGATACTCTTTTGGCAAAGCTGAAGACAAACACATGCAAGTTATCAGCATAGAGCAAGTTGAAGGCAAATATTTGCATAAAGCAAACTTTGCAGTACTGAAACACTTGCGATTATGGAAAAAAGAGCAAGGTTTTGCAGAGCTGAGGACAAATATTTGTATTCAAGACGAAGCAAGCACAACTTCACATAAAAACAGTAAAAAAGCTGAACGAAGCCGAAAAGCAGAAGTTGGATTTTCATTGAAATACAAAATCTATTACAACTACAGAAAATATTATTCTACGTTACAACTTTTTCATCTTCTCTGAGATCAATTCCATTTTGGGACTAATCACTTCGGTTTTGAACTACAGCTTCAGTTTTAAGACTATGGAGGTCAGCAAGCTCAGAGTGCTCCTTATCCAGATCTGGACAGATTCCTTGACAGGCATCAGTCACACAAATCCCTCTTCTTCCAATGAAGCAAGAAACAATTGCGATTACATTCTTCGCAGGCCATCTTCAAGATATGGAAGCAACAAAGTTTTGCTCTGCCATGTAACCATAGAGGGGGATGCTTGTTTTGCAGAAAGTGAAAAGAGGACTGATTTATCTATCTTATCCATCCTTGAAGTGCAGCAAAGTGAATCCTTTGCTGGAAAGGGACGTGTTAAAGGAGAATCCCTATAAAGAAATGACAGGGGCGCTAAAGCGGAAGATATGACAGTAACCAAAAAAGGTTTGTTAGAAAGGCGCAACCTCCTTGAAGGAAGATCATCCCATTAGAGTCAAACTCTTCATGAAAGGATTGAACCTCACGGTCACCCTCCAGATTCTCTGGGAAAGAGGAGGTATACATGTTTTGGAAATGATTACATAAAAATGAAGGACTGGATTGTAAAGAGGAACGCTGTGGGAAACCAAGACAGGCATCAAAGATGGGGAAGTTAAATGGAGAATGCAGAATGAAAAGGAGAAATCATCTCTATTTATAAGCAGGGGAAGACGAAAAGGCGCTCCTTTTCGTTTGAAATTTGAAATTCGAAAAGGCAGATGTTCGCGCATTTCCCTCCCTCGGGGGAATGAAAACGCCGAAAAAACAATAATAAGGTATCGAAAATAGCGCTTATATTGAAAGTTGGAATTACTGAGCGCGTAAAAGGATAACTACGCAATCAATGAAGGACTGCCACGTCACAGGAATAAGATTTGTCCGCCTTCGCAGTTCATCTCAGCCACACAAAATCTGGGGGAAAATGATAAACCATAACTGAACCATCTGTTAGTCAACAACAGTCAACGGCTCAATTTTAGTAGCTCAGCATTCAAAGTACTGCAGTTCAGCAGTTCAGCGCCTGAGCATGGCTGTCCGGCCTCAGTTGCACCTCAGTCTCAGCCTCGGCACCAACTTCAGTTCATGCTCAAATGCCGCACTTCAGACCGTTTCCACGGGATAAGACCAAGTCGCGCACTTCGGCAAGGCCTAGTCACACACTTCGGCAGAGGTCAGCTGTTTACCACAACAAGTCATGCACTTCAGCAAGGTTCAGCTGTGTACCACAGCAAATGAACCTTGCTAAGATATTATTTCGTCGGACCCTCAAACGTAGATACTCTTCAAATATAGTGACTACAGCTGTCTATTTCTTCCTGAACACGCCAAGGTCACAACAGCCGGTCTACTAGTTACATCAACCAGGCCGACCTATTGATTACATCCGTCAGACTATTGATCACATCAGCAGACCTATTGCATCTTAGGTTTTCTGCCCTAAACAAGCGTCTTCTCCAAGCTACTATCAGGGGCTTAAAGCAGGAAAAAGATCTATAAAGGCAGGTCAATCAAGACAAAGAGGGGGATCCAGAACTCAATCTTTCATACCCTAAAGCCAATTCATACTCTATGCTCCTCGGCAAATACTGTGAGAAATTCCTAACTCACCCTTTAAATTATAATCTCAGTGAGATATGACCCAAACTGACTTGAGCGTCGGAGAGTTTTTCCCAGGGCCAACCTCCCGGGACCTCTGACCTGTGCTTCTTTGTGCAGGGTATTTGGCGCTATTCCAGCTACACAACCATTTCAATTCCAGTTAACAACTCTTCACGTTAACCGGCGAAGCTAATCTGAGGTCGTCTAGACCCTTGGTGAAGATTCGGCTTCATCATTTGGCGCTAGAAGGAGGGCCTGAACCTCCGTCAAATAAGTTTTCTTAAGTGTACTATTTAGGGATTTGAATTAGTTCTGATGGGGAAAGTACCACGAGAAGGGTTGGGAGAGTCCTCTAATCCTCATCGACGCAGAGATACTCATTTTGGTCAGCCTGGACAGGATTCCAGAGGACCTGAACTGGGTACGAAAAAGGCACCAGCAGTGACGGTGGATGAGCGAAATAAAGCCATGAAGTATGTGACTGAGAACTTAGAAGTATTTGAGGCCGTAGTGCAGCGGCTCAAAGGAAAACGCCCTGAAGTTGAGGATATGGAGGAGGATCTCATCCCTCTCCATCCAAGGGAGAGGACTCAGCAGCAATCCTCTCATGGTCCTCAAGGCTTCATGGCAGACGCAAGAAGGGGCAGTGTAGGAGCCCCAACCGTGGAGTCGGTGCTCTTGCCTAGGCAGCGCCTCGGCATCAGGCCTCGGTCGTTCAAAAGTGTACGTCAAGAACCAGAAGATCGTCATGGGCCGAGGAGCCATCATGAAGAGCCTAAACCGGAGTACATGAGGGTGATTCAAGAAAGTCCATTTTCTTGGGACATTGCAGAGTACTTGGCACCCGGCAACTTCAAGGTGCCGAAGATGGACACTTATGATGGGACCTCTGATCCTACTGATCATCTCTTTCAATTTCAGACGGCCATGAGCTTGAAAAATATCCCCGATCCGCTGCGATGCAAAACGTTTCCCATGTATCTACGGGGAAAGGCCAGAAGATGGTTCCAGGGGCTTCCACCGTAATCAGTGGACTCCTTCAGACAATTGGCGCAGAAATTCAAGTCTCAATTTGTTTCTAGTGCGCCTTTTATTAAAAATTCTTCACACTTGATGACCTTGAGACAGGGTCCTGAGGAATCAGTGTTGAAGTACATGCAATGCTTTTAGGATGAATCACTGCAGGTCAGTGATCGAAATGAAGGAGTAAAAGCAGCTGCCTTCATTAATGGCCTTAGAGCAGGCCGCCTCTTTTCTCAGTTGGCTGAAGAGGGGCCTACAACATTGAGGGAGTGCTTGGAGAAGGCCCATCAGTTTGCCCGAGGTGAGGAGGCAAACCGGTTAAAAAAAGAAGCCGAGCAGAGTTCTCGGCGTGAAGCTCGGCCCAGTCCTAAGGGGGACCGACGTGATGAAAAACGCGACCGACGCAGTGCGTTTGATCGCCTAGGTGGCCGAGGTAAACGAGGTAGGGAAGGTCTTCCCTTTTTAGCCTCTAAAGATAGAATTTTGGCTGTGATGGAAAGAGATGGGTTGAGGGAGGACCCTAAACCCCTGGCAGGTCCCAGGGACAAGAGGGATCCTAAGTTGTATTGCCGCTATCATCGAGATGTCGGCCATTACACGGAGGATTGCCGGCAGTTAGCTCAAGCGATTCGAAAGTTGATTGAGCAAGGACATCTGAAGCAGTTTTATGATCCGCGCTCATGCATTCACAATCGCTTGGACTTTCGAAAGAGTTCTCAGAAGGATAAGTGCCGACTTGAGACTCCACCTCGGTGTCCCAGGTCGGACGATGACGAGGACCGAGACCGACGTGAAGCTGCAGTGCAGCCTCAAGTCAATTCTGTTATATACACCATCGCAGGAGGGCCACCTTAGAAAAGCCACGGGGATCCTAGTTCGTCAGGGACGTCATCTGGGCCTCCCACCAAAAAGAGAAGGTTAGCCGGGGAACTGGTCTACGGACCAGAAGACATTATTCCACTAGACTCCAACAATACGGGTCTAGTAATAGGTTTGTGTATACATTTGGCACCGGACAAAATTGTAGAAGTACGAAGAGTATATGTAGATACTAGAAGTGCCGTAAATATCATGTATCATAACGTATACAAACAATTGGGTTTGACAGATTCCTAAATGACACCAGTGGCTTCACCTTTGTTCGGATTCACTGGTATGCCAGTTCGGCCGGCTGGTATGATTACACACAGCGTCAGCTTTGGTAAGCCTCCCGCTTATCGCTGTTTGTGGATGGATTTTGTGGTAGTCAAAGAGAGGTCAGCGTATAATATCTTGCTGGGCCGACCAGCTTTGGTAGCTCTGGAAGCAGTAATATCCCCTTTGCATGTAAGCATGAAATTTCCTACACCAGGTGGAGTGGTTACACTACAAGGGGATATTCTTGTGGCACAAAACTGTTACGCAGTTGCCACTCATGGGGGTGGGGCCGTCCAACAGGTTGTTTTGGATGACCTTATTCCCCCAACTGAGTAGCGTTTGCACTCGGATGATGCAGTCCAAGAATTCATCCTAGATCCAAGTCGGCCAGAAAACACCATCAATATTGGAACATAGATGCCGGCCGGGACGTTGGCTCAGCTTCAGAATTTGTTGAGGGAGTTCGCTGTAATTTTTGCATGGACGGCAGAGGACATGCCTGGGATCCTAACTACCTTAGCTGAACATCGGCTTAATGTGGACTCTCAGGTCAGACCCATTAAGCAGAAGAAGAGGAACTTTGCTCCTGAAAGGAATAAGGTGATAGCAGAAGAGGTCAAAAAACTCCTTGCGGCCAAGTTCATTGCAGAGGTCTTATATCCAATATGGTTAGCCAACCCTGTTGTGGTCCCCAAACCCGACAAGACTTGGAGAATGTGCGTTGATTATACTGACCTGAATAAGGCGTGCCCGAAAGACTGTTACCCTTTACCAAAAATTGATAGGCTGGTGGACTCTATTTTGGGATATGAGGTCTTTGATTTTCTTGATGCCTTCAAAGGCTACCATCAGATCATGATGGCAAAGGAGGATCAAGAGAAGACTTCCTTTATAACAGAGTCAGGTACTTACTGCTATGTTAGCATGCCTTTTGGTCTTAAAAACGCAGGGGCTACTTACCAGCGCTTGGTCAACTCGTTGTTCCGAGATCAGATTGGCCGAGTTATGGAAGTGTACATTGACGATATGTTGATCAATAACAGGTCCCTTGATCAGTATATCTCGAATCTTCAGGAAGTGTTTGTCATCTTAAGAGATTCCCGTATGAGACTGAACCCAAAAAAATGTACCTTTGGAGTGCGTACGGGAAAGTTTCTCGGATACATGGTTTTCAAGGAAGGAGTGCAGGCCAATCCGGCCAAGGTTGAAGCCTTAGAAAGTATGCACCCACCTCGGAACATTAAAGAGGTTCAGAGGTTGACAGGCAGAATTGCCGCCTTGAGCAGATTTCTTTCTAAGTCCGCTGAGAGATCACTACCTTTCTTCCAAATTTTGAAGAAACGAACTGTTTTCCTTTGGGATGACCAGTGCCAGAAAGCCTTTGATGATTTGAAAGCGCACTTGGCCGAGGTGCCAATGCTGACATCTCCTCTTCCTGGGGAGACTTTATACATATATTTGTCAACTTGCCACGAGGCAGTAAGCGTAGTTCTGCTCAAGGAGCAGGATGCCGTGCAGAGACCTATCTATTTTGCTAGTAAGGTTTTACATGGAGCTGAAGTGCGTTACCCCAATGCTGAAAAAATAATTTTAACACTGATAGTGGCGGCAAGGAAATTCCGACCTTATCTCCAAGCCCATCCTATAATAGTGGTCACGGACCAGCCTTTAAAGCAAATTTTATCCCGGCCAGACACATCTGGCCGAGTTGCTAAGTGGCTATGGAGCTTGCTGAGTATGATATCGAGTATAAATCTTGCACTTCCATCAAGGCTCAAGCTTTGGCAGACTTCTTGGCCGAAGGGATATCTGTTGAAGAAGATCCCCCAACACAGGGGTGGATCTTATACGTAGATGGATCTTCTTCAAAAGAGGGAAGTGGAGCAGGGCTCCTGATAATCAATCCAAATGAGGAAGAGATGGAATATGCTCTGCGCTTTGATTTTGAAGCCACTAATAATGAGGCCGAGTATGAAGCTTTGATAGCTGGACTAAGTCTTGCCCGAAAACTGGGGGCACAGCAAATAATTGCCCGAAGTGACTCACAGCTCATAGTCTCTCAAATCAATGGAGATTATGAAGCTAAAGAGGACAACATGAAGCGATACTTGGCCAAGGTTCAGCATTTGAAGGGAATGTTTGAGCACTTTATGGTGGAGCACATCCCCAGGTCGGCAAATAAGCAGGCCGATGCGTTATCTCGGCTGGCCTCATCCACCTCGGCCACGATAGGGAAGAAGATTGTGGTGGAGTTGGTAAAACATCGTGCTTTTGATGGTAATGAAGTCTTGCAACAAGACTACCACAACACGTGGATGGATGAGCTAGTCACCTATCTGCAACATCAAACCCAGCCCGAGGATAAGTATCAAGCTCGGCGCCTCCGCCTAAAGGCTTCCAGGTATGCACTCTTTAATGATCAGCTGTATAGAAAATCTTTTACACAGCCTTGGTTGCGTCACGTACCTGAAGACGAGGGAGATTATATCCTCCGAGAATTGCACTTGGGAATATGTGGAAGTCATTCCGGCGCACGCTCTTTAGCCCGCAAGTGCTATTTAGCTGGTTATTACTGGCCTACTATTTGCAAAGATGCAGAAGAGCTAGTCAAAAAGTGACAATCTTGTCAAACTCATGCCCCGACCTCTCATTTGCCGAGCCATGAGTTGGCTGTTATTTCTAGTCCGTGGCCGTTTGTACAATGGGGAATGGACTTAGTGGGGTCTCTGCCCCGAGCTCCCGGCTCGGTCAGATTCTTGCTGGTAGCTATTGACTACTTTACCAAATGGATAGAGGCTGAGTCACTAACCACCATAACTGGGGCCCAAGTAAAGAAGTTCTTGTGGAAGAATATTATCTGCCGATTCGGCCTACCCCAGATTTTGATCTCAAATAACGGAAGGCAATTTGCTGAAGATCCTGTGAAGAGTTGGTGTCTTGATTTGCACATCAAGCAACGCTTCACCTCACTAGCTCATCCTCAGTCAAATGGCCAAGTAGAACTTGCTAACAGGATCATCAAAGATGGTCTTAAAAAACGTCTGGATAAGGCAGGAACTAGTTGGATGGATGAATTACCTAGCGTCCTATGGGCCTATCGGACTACGCCATCTACTTCAACCAAGGAAACTCCTTTTTCCTTAGTATACGGTACTGAGGCCCTTATTCCTGCGGAGATCGGTTCTACATCAGCTCGAGTGGATTATTACTCTGCCTTAGACAACGACCAAGAACTGCGGTTAAACCTGGACGAGCTTGAGGAAAAAAAAAGACCGAGCTCACATCCGCATGGCACAGTATAAAAACTTGATCTCCCAATATTACAACTCTCGAGTACGTCCGAGATCTTTTCGAGTGGGAGACCTAGTGATGCGCAATAATGAAGTCAGCCATGCCCTCCCAGCAGGAACTTTTAACCCTAAGTGGGAGGGTCCTTACCGAATAGTTGAAGTGCATTCAGCTGGAGCCTACAAGCTACAGACTCTAGAAGGCCAAACTCTTCCTCGAACTTGGCATTCTTCTCATCTTCGGCTCCTACATCAATGATGTAATTGTAACTTTGTATATCAAAACGTTTTCTTTGGAGCATCTATCAAGAATCAAGTATTGTATCAAATATCCAAGCAAATCTTGAGCACTAAGGAAGGCTCTTACAAGACCTCGGCAGGTCCGAGGCAAACGCCCGCTAAAGGGTAGATCAAGACCTCGGCAGGTCCAAACGCCCGATAAAGGGTAGATCAAGACCTCGGCAGGTCCGAGGCAAACGTCCGATAAAGGGTAGATCAAGACCTCGGCAGGTCCAAGGCAAACGCCCGATAAAGGGTAGATCAAGACCTCGGCAGGTCCGAGGCAAACGCCTGATAAAGGGTAGATCAAGACCTCGGCAGGTCCGAGGCAAACGCCCGCAAAAGGGTAGATCAAGACCTCGGCAGGTCCGAGGCAAAAGCCCGCCAAAGGGTAAAACAAGACATCGGCAGGTCCGAGACGCCAGCCCGTTAAAAGGAAGAATAAGACCTCGGCAGGTACGGGGCAAAAATCCGTTAAAGGATGAAATAAAAACCTCAGCAGGTTTGAGGTAGAAACCCACCAAAGGGTAAAATTTGTACGAACGAGCTTTAAAAATCCTCTCAACTTAAAGAGGCCGAGGTGAAATAGAACAACGTACAAATACCTCATCTGACTTAGCCGAGCTATATAAAGTTGCGCTGAAAGGCAATCTTGTGAATTCAAGGCGGGATTATAATTATTGCCCAAACTTGGTTTAAGCAATGCGAAGCTCATTCTTAATTTATCCATGAGTCAGCACGGCGGAATAACAGGTTTATTCTACATTATAAATTTTATTTTATAAACTGTGACATGACCGAGCTGAGATCTCGGCGTCAACAAAGCAAAGCAAAAAACTTAACAGCAGGTCGAAGGAAAAACAGAAAGTAAATTGCAGGTCACAAAGATCGAAATTTTCATTGATAACAGAGTACATTCATTTCGATCTAAGTACAAAGAAACCTAAATTTGCTCCTCCTCGCGCAAGTATGCCCCTTCAGAGAACTTTAGAAATTGAGCTTCGAACTCGGCCTCAGCATGGGAATTGTAAAGTTCGACCAATCGAGGATCCTCTTTATTTAATTGGGGGGCAGACTTCAGCGCAAATATCAATGGCCTTTGTCTGGCCCATCTGCAGAACTGGGCCTTGCAGCAGCACCATGTTCTCTTCAAAGAGTTCAGATTTTCTGAAGTCGGCCGCCGCCTCAGCCTTAGCCGCCGAAAGTTGGAGAGCAAAGTTGGATGCCTGCTGCTCTAGTTCCTTCTGCAGAGACGTTATCACGGCATCCTTTTTTCCCGACTCTGCCATCACTTGGCCATAACATGCCTCCAAGTCGGCATTTCTTTTCTCCAGCTCGGCCACCAAAGAGTTAGTTGTAGCCCATTTGACTTCCGCCTCTTCTTTCTGTCCTTGAAGTTTGTTGACTTCTGACTTCAAGGACGAGATGTCCTGAGAGGCTGCTTCGAACTCCTTGGCTTTGGCCGCTACATGATTTTGCAGCTCATCACCTCGGCTGATAAGCTCTGACAGTTGTACCTTCAGCTGTTTCACCAAAACTAAAGGTTAGTGAAATGTCTGGGTATAAGGCTTATATCAAGAAAAATTATCCCATACCATGGCAGAGTTGATGTGAACAGAGTTAACCAAACTGCCCCAAGATGCGGCTGAGAATCGCTGCTTGTCTATGGGTAGAATTAGACGTTCATCCTTTTGGCAACGGCCGGATTCATCACCGTGTCTGCCTCATCAAACTCGCCCACCGTCAAAGTTTGTTCTTGGGCAGGCGGCATCTCGGCCTCAGGGACAGGTGCGTCTTCCCTCTGCCTCTTTCCCAGTACAGAGCCTTCACTCTGCTGAGATTGGCCGAGATCAGCTGGAGCGCCTGAGCAGCCTCGGCCATTGCCTTCGCTGCCTGAGCTTTCTTGCGAGATGCAGCCTTAGCAATTTTGGCTGCAAATTCTTTACCTCCGGGAGCCATGGAACCTGCATGAAGTACATAAGTTTGTAAATGGCAGCGGATAAAGAAGAGGAAAAAGGTGCGCAAGAAGTACAAGAGCATACCCCGGACTATTTCCAAATTGTCTGGAGAAAGGGGCTTATAATGGGGACCTGAAGCTAAAGAGCTCAGGTCGGCCGCCTTTAATACTGAGTCATTTACTCTATACCAATCGATGACTGTGGGCAGAGAATACAACTTGGCTGCCTCATCACAATACTCCGGGCTCGGCTTCATGTTATCGGCCTTACCCGACTTCCATATATCTAGCCGAGGCAGCCCTAATTTCTTGATATAAAAGAATCTCCCTTTCCAGTTCTTTTTGAAAGTGGGAATATGGACAAGGAAGTTAAAATCTTCAGGTGTGACTCTCTTGGTAAAATAATACCAACTATCAGAAGACCTACAGGAGAATAGACTCCTAAAGATTCTCTGGTCGAAAGAAATCTCGGATGCTCTAAGGAATAAGAAAAAAGATAGAATAATTTTCAAACTGTTAGGCTTGATCTGAGGAAGCCTAAGGTTGTAAGAGTGAAGAATCCTAAACAAAGAGGCCAGGACGAGAAGACGAAACCCTGAATGGAAGTACTCCTCATAGATAGCCTCATATCCCGCAGGAGGGTCATAGGCTGCTTGATTGGCCGAAGGAAGAATGGGGTCGAATTGTTCAACATCAATGTCATACATGCCACATATCAAAGACACATCAACCTCGGACAAGATGCAGAAGGCCTCTTGAACCTCGGCCGAAGGGGACCCCCTGTAAACTACCCCCACCGGCAGAGTTGAAACCCTAGATTTGAGGGGGATAACAGCAGTTCCCGGAGGAGGGATGGTTTCTGCCTGCTCCGGCGAAACCTCAACCACAGTAACGGCTCTGCTGCGCAGAGCACGTCCACTGGGGCCGGCGGCATCACCAGCCCCGCTCAACAGCCGAGCTAGAGGACGGTCGTCAGAAACAACCGTCTGCTCCGGTGATGGATTGAGGGTCCCTTCATTACCAATGTAAGAAGCCCCCTCAGAAGGATTTTGGGAATCAGAGGCAGAAGACATGGTAGCTAGGAAAGGAAACTTACAGAAGAGTTGCCGAAAGAGAAGGAAGAGAACCGCCGAGGGAAGGGAAATCGATGCCGGAGAAAAAGCTGACACCGGAGAAAACTAGAGTTGTGGAAGGAATCAGGCCAAAAGTAAAAGAGGAAAAAGTGAAGAGAGGGAGCCTATTTATAGGCGAGGTTCTCAGCCATCCCAACGGTCACCTCGAAAGAGCCGACCTCGATTCCCACGCCACATTTAAATTGGCTGGCATTGAATCTTGTACCGCCGTATCTGAAAAGCTGTACCGCCGCTGTCACCTCGGTCTACGCAAGCAGTAAATGTTCAGTACCATCCAATAAACAGCAGTAAATGCGCAGTACGAAGCAATCCGCAATCAACACGTCATAGTGAAAGGACTACCCATTAAATACATTGAAACGATTAGCCTGCCCATCCCAGTCAGCTCGACCAGTCTAATCAGGGGGCATAATTGAGGGCCGAAATCTGACCTGCTCAGAAAGGACAAACAGTCAACGACAGGTTAAACGGTCAACGTAACTCAGGTTCAGTTACTTGATGGGGTAATCTCGGCCAAACGGCTACAGGCGCATTTCGGCTCCAAAGGCCGCATCTTGGCCTCGGATCCATCAAGGCCGGTAATCGCAGGCCACCCAACAGGCCATCGTGATAAGCTTACCTATGCACTCTGAAGTCGGCCACTTGCACCTCAGCAAGCCGACCCCACAGCCCCGGCCGTCACGGATACTTTTGGTTGTTTCTGAAAGGCATAACCTCGGCTCTAGAAGTTTACCCTGGGTAATTCTACCAGGTGAATCTCCTAGCCAGGTGTCCCAAGCCAGCTTACTCAGCTCAGCGCAGTGCCACTTGGCGAGCATGCAAGAGTAAGAGTCATCAAAAGTGACCTCCCTGCATGTCACGATTTCTGGACTCTACCCATGCATTGGCTGAGGCAGTCATATAAAGGGCAGAAAACAGGAGAGAGAAGAACAAGTAACAATTCACAAACTACAGCTCTGACTCATCTTCCCCGCGGTGAAAAACAATTAGGTTTACCAGAAAGCCTTTTTCATATAAACTACCATCAGTATATAAACCTCTCCTAAAATGGCCTCCACTGACTTGACCGTCGGAGGGCATTACCCGGGGCTATAGATCCCGGGTCCTCTGACCTTGTTCCATTGTGCAGGTCGGCCAACAACTCACTAAAGACAACTGACGGAGAAGAAACGGCGTGTCCTCAACATTTTAATTATTACTTGGTGATAAATCTGACATCATCAGTAACCACTGTTGGCGAAGCTTCCCCAGCCCTCTCGGCCACTCAGCCGCCGCCACGAGTGGCCGGCAAACAAAAATGAAACTTTCTCTCTTCTAAATGTCTAAATTCACTTGACCTCAAGTAGATCTAAACACATAGGTGCTTCCTCAAGCCTCCTCCGGCTATTACGGCGACGATGCATATCTCCAATGAACAAAACCCACACTTCCTCTTTTGGAAATGCTTTCCTTGCTGATCTAAACTCGATTCAGGCATACAAGGTTTAATGCATGCTAAATTGGCCTAGCTAGCCTGCTGAAGGCCGAGTTCAAACCAGAAGAGACAATTATCCTTTCCTTCTTCAGCATCGATGTTGGCAAAAGTGAAAAATCCTTTGCAATGCCTCCGAACAAAGTCAGTGGTGGTAAAGTAAAAATAGGACTCCTCGATCATTGACCAAGTAATGGGCAACAAAGCTTTCTTCATCAATCTCAAAAATTTTGCAGAAGCTAAATGGAGCAGCAAACGGCTAATGAAAACTCAAAAAATGTCAGAAGACCTATTCATTTTCATATTCAAATCCGAAGATTACAAGATGAAATCTTAGAACTCTCCCCAATATCCTTCGGATACAGGGTCTTGTTCTTGTGGTTTTGGACTCTTGACAAGAAAATTGAAAAGCTAAAACTTAAAGTTGTTCCTGTTTACGTGAGACTGTCTTTTTTATGCTCCAATGTTTCAACAAGAACACACTGGAGACGCACAGTGTTGTGTAAACTATAGAGGGATTAAGTTGCTAAGTCATACCATGAAGTTATGAGAGAGAGTAATCGACACTCGAATTAGGAGAGAAACTCAGGTTACGGTGAACCAATTTGGGTTTATGCCAGGAAGGTCAACCACGGAAGCAATACACATTTTCAGGAGATTAATGGAGAAGTATAGGGAGAAGAAGCGCGATTTACATATGGTTTTCATCGATCTTGAAAAAACGTATGATAGTGTGCCACGTAGCCTGATATGGGATAGACTGGATGCAAGAGGGATCCCATTGAAGTATATAGACATAATTAGAGATATGTATGCTGGGACAAAAACAACCGTTCGTACGTTTGTGGGGAATACAAACTTCTTTCCGGTGGAGGTCGGTCTCCATCAAAGGTCTGCGTTGAGCCCATTTCTTTTTGCAGTTGTCCTTGACGAGTTGTCAAAGCCGATACAGGAGGCAGTTCCGTGGTGTATGCTTTTTGCTGACGATATTGTATTAGTTGCAGAAAGTAGACATACCCTGAGTATGAGACTAGAGCAGTGGAGAGGTGTTTTAGAGAGAAAAGGCTTAAAGATTACCCGTTCTAAGACCGAGTATCTGCACTGCGACTTCAGCGGCGTAGCAGACAGTGAGGATAGCCAGCTCACCATCGATGGTCAAGTGGTACCACAGGTAACTAAGTTTAAGTACCTAGGATCATTTGTGCAGCAGAATGGCGACATAGATAATGATGTAGCACATCGAATTCAAGCAGGCTGGTGTAGATAGAGGGCGGCCTCACCGGTGCTGTGTGACAAAAATTTCCCAACTAAATTAAAGGAAAAATTTTATAGGGTGGCAGTGCGACCGGCAATGCTATATGTGACAGACTGCTGGGCCATCAAGAGGTCACAATTACAGAAGATGGAAGTAGCAGAGATGAAGATGTTAAGATGGATGTGTGGGCATACAAGGCTAGATTGGATCATAAACGAGGTGTTTCGAGAAAGGTTAGGCGTGGCTAGTATAGCAGATAAGATAAGGGAGGGCAGAATGAGATGGTTTGGGCATGTCAAACAGAGACAGACAACGGCGTCGGTCAGCAATTGAAAGCCTCATTGTAGAGAGGAACAGAAGTAAAGGCAGACCCAAACTGATTTGAGATGAGCAAATAAGGCACGACCTACTAGATTTGCACCTCTCTGAGGACATGGTCCAGGATAGGAGGTCATGAAGATATAAGATTAAGGTTAACGAGGTACATGTCATATATAGGGACACTTTACAGTATATTTAGGGACATAGATATGCGTAGACATTATCTACGCTTTAGGTTGACTTTCTACTTGGTTGCGTATGTTATACCGTTGTTTTACATTACATGTACATATACACGTGATGTGTATTTTAATATCGAAAGTCCTTTCTTTGTATTTCTTTAATTTCCTCACTAACACACTAGCACAACATATCTCTATCATCATGTCATTTATGAAGGTACGTATAGAGCTGGGGGTCTCACTGGAAGCAAACTCTCTATCCCTTGGGATAGAGGTATTGTCTGCCTACCACTTACCCTTCCCAGACCCTAACGATAGCTTTTGCTGTCGTTGGGATATACTGAGTCCGGATGATGATGATGATGATGATGATGATGATGATGCATAGAAATCAAGGCTAGGAAAGCTCTCCCTAACGAGGTGATGTTCACAGATGAATACAAAGAACAAGTTCTTCAAGAAATTTTTTTAATGAATGGATGCTGATTCAATGCCCCAATTGTAAATCTTTTGGTCACGCTTGTGAAGCTGTGGAAGCGGCAGAAGATCATCCAAACACTTGGTTGGCACAAAGCTCCAATCAGTTGCACAAAAGAATTGACCAACCAAGAAAATAAGAAAACAGAAAAGTACAGGTTAATGCTTGTGTCTCTAAATCAAATAAGCTCGAGGATGTCAAGCATCCTCCTCAGATTGATGCTATAAGTTTGAATTTGATGATCAACATGAAATGGTCCATAGACAAGAACCAACAAAAGATTAGCAACAAAGCAGAATTGAGTAGTTGCCAGTGCTTGCAGGTATTCTTGAAAGGTAAAGGCTCTTCTCTCGAAGAAAATAGTAGAGAAACAGCCTGAGAAACTGATTTCACAAAATAAGTTTGACACTCTGGTAAGTGAGAATGGTTACACTCCAGATTGTTATTCTGAGGACAAACTTGTTTCCTCATAATATAAAGCTAAACAACATAAGCCTAGGAAAGAAGAAAAGAAAAAAACTTCTCAGAAGATTGCTGAGAAGAAAGAAACGAAGCAGAATCACATAATTACAAAAAAAAACACACAAATGAAAGAAAATACCACCCAACAATTGGAAGTGATTTCAACTGAAACTAATACATTTAAAAGAAAGCTTGCAAAAAAGAACCACATAGATAAAATAAGTGAATAGAGTGAAGTAGAGGATGGAGAAGATGAAATAGACAAAGAACAAAACTTTCAAGATGTGGAAGCCAATCCAAAGAAGAAGAACCAAATAAGTAAAGAGGGAAAACGCTCCATGAACTAAGAAATGAAAATGTTGATATGATGGAAATTGAACATAAACAGGATATTCATGTCCCCCCATGTATCATGTTAAGGAGTCCGAGGTCAACGAACAAATTCAACAGCCTAATGTAGTGTTCGACTTAACAGAGAGACATTGGCGCTAAGGATGTGAAGCAATATAGTAAAGGTAGGAGTAGAGAAAGAAGACCAAAACAACCCTTTTGATAGGATTTTGAATTGCTCTCTCGAAGTAGGCTTAGCCTATTGATGGTTCGAAAGCACATTGAGCAATTGCTAGTGGTACCGCATATTACAATGGGTACCTTGTACGCTTTTTTTAATATATATATATATATATATATATATATATATATATATATATATATATATATGAAATTTAACTTTAAAAAAGAAAGAAGGCCCTGTCAAATAAAAAATTGAAAATAAAATAAGATTTTCAAGTGTATCACTAATTATCATTACATTTCATTAATTGTCGGGGGGGGGGGTTGGAGAGGGGGGTTGGAGGGGGAGAGAAAAAGCAGTCATAGTTTGAGTTGTAGAAATTGACATGCAAAATCTTTAGGATAAATGTATCAAAACCTTTAGGATAAATGCCTAAGGCCAACCTGATTCCTTCACTCACATATTTTCGTGGTATATATATTTTGAAGATCTACAAGGGAAGAAAAAAGTTAAATTTGGAAAAGCTAATTGATAAAAGTTGCCTTTTGCCCCACCCAACAAAAGTATCGAGAATCGATTAACTTTCACAATGACTTAATATACAAAAGTAGTTTGGCTCATAACCAAGGCAGATTATTTGACCAAGTCACATAATACAAGAGATAATGAAAAAGTATAAGCACCAATTCAGATAATAGAATGATGCTGAAAATGGTATGAATAAAACCAAAGACGGTGAAACTATTGAGATATTATTGTTATTATTGAGATATTTGTAGATATTTGTAGATATGTTGTCTAACCACTTTGTAGATAGAGTTTATCCATTAGTTAAGGATGTGTCCTTAGTTGTAGGAGTTTTAGTTTGCTTTGACTTGTATTTGTACGTACATTTTCTGCAAGACAGTGATGTGAATACCAATACACAAAATTATTCTTCTTCATGGTATCAGAGCAGTAAATTTGATACAGTTCTCAAATTTCGTTGTCGCTCCATCTCGCCGTCGCATTGTTCTGTTCACTTTCTAAATATCAAGTATTACATTTGATCATTACTGTTCGACCGCCCACTTCTTTAAAAAAAAAAAAAAAATTATTTGTTCATTGTACTTTTTCCTGGCGGTGCCATCGTCTATACACAGTAGTCGACTACTAATTCCAGTCGCAGTCACTTTGTCTCCAGTCGATTCAGTTTGTTTCTCCAGTCGACACCCGGCGTCGACTTCCGCTTGTTCCAGCATCAACTGCAAGTGTCCTTTTTTTCTGTCCATTTCGTCCAGCGTAAGTTATGGCAGATCAGATTGTTGTCACCACTGATCTAAAGTCGCCATATTACTTGCACCCATCAGACCATTTGAACGGAGGTAATTTTAGATCAAATGTATCGATGACAGGCAAGAAAGATCCGGGTACTGATTCCTTTTCGTCTTCGTCTTGGCTTTTTGATAGTGGAGCCAACGCACATATTGTCAATGATCTGTCGTTATTTACTACTATTGTTACTGACAAGGTTGCATCTACAGTCCAAATCCCTGATGGTACACGTGTGGCCGTGCGTGCCATAGGGATAGTCAAGCTTTCGGATTCATTCATTCTGCATGATGTTCTGGGAGTTCCCGAGTTTGCATTTAATTTGATTTCTGTCAGTCGTTTAGTGAAAGATCTGAAGTGCACACTCACTTTTGGCCCGGATTTTTGCCTTGTGCAGGAAATGTCATCGAGGAAGCTGATTGGAGTGGGTAGGCAGTTTGATGGTCTGTATCGTCTGCTTCAACATTCAGCTGGTCATAGTTTCGCCGCAATAAAGTGCACTGACTCAGTCTGGCATAATCGCATGGGTCACCTTCCTTTGTCCAAATTTCGTTTTCTTCCTTCTATTGTTGTTTCTCCTAAAGAAGTCTTTTGTGATGCTTGTAGTCGTGCAAAACAAACTCGTTTGCCATTCCCTCTTAGCACTAGTACAACTATGCACATTTTTGATCTTATTCATTGCGATATTTGGGGGCCTTATAAAACGCCTAGTTTGACTGGTGCACATTATTTCTTGACTATCGTTGATGATTATAGTCGTAGTACTTGGGCTTATTTGATGAAATCTAAATCAGACACTAGTCGCTATTTGTTGCATTTTCTGAAATGGGTTCGCACGCAGTTTAACACCACAGTCAAACGAGTTCGTAGTGACAATGGCTTAGAATTCACTCATGCTTCTCTGCTTACTTATTATGCTGATCATGGTATAGAAGCCCAAACATCTTGTGTTTACACTCCGCAGCAAAATGGGGTTGCTGAGCGTAAACATCGTCATATTTTAGAAGTCGCTCGTGCTCTTCGTTTTCATGCTCATTTGCCTATCATGTTTTGGGGGGAGTGCATTCTTACTGCTGTTTACCTTATTAATCGCATGCCTGTTCATACTCTTCAAAATAAAACCCCGTATGAGCTGCTAATGAAAAGTGTCCCTCCTTATTCACATCTTCGTGTCTTTGGTTGTTTATGCTATGGTTATATTCACGGTGGTTCTCGTGATAAGTTTGCTCCGCGTTCTGCCCCGGGCATTTTCCTTGGCTATCCTTCCTCTCAGAAAGGCTATAAGATTTATGACTTGTCTAGTCGAAAAATTTATGTCAGTCGTGATGTGTTATTTTATGAGGCAATATTTCCTTTTTCTGTCAAGTCTTCGCCTCATGTTTCTTCGAGTCCAGGTGGTGCGTTCCCTTTTTCTGCTTGGGACACGGCAGATGTGCCCCAGCAGCCCAGTGACATGCCTGTTCCCATTTTACACGATTCTGTGGATGTTCCAAATTCCATGCCTGCTTCACCTGAGGCAACTTCGGCGGACAGCATCGCAGCCGAACCCTCACAGTCTTCGGCTGAGGCAATTCCAGCCTCCGCCGATCCCGTTGTTGTCCCTCTTGAGTCTTCTTCAGGTTCTGTTGCTCCGTTATATTCTACGCGTAGTTTGCGTTCTCGTCAGTTATCTCGTCGTCTCACAGATTTTGACGTTGCTTTGCCCCCGTCACTTGTACCATCGGCGGCTGACCCTGCTCCCACGGCTAACTCCACGGTATTTCCTTTATCCAGTTTTTTGTCATACGCACGTTTATCACGTTCTTATTATGGTTTTGTTACGGCCATTACTGCTGAGGATGAGCCGGTTACTTTTAGTCAGGCAGTTAAGCATGCACACTGGCGTGAGGCAATGCAAAAGGAGATCTCGGCTCTTGAAGCAAATAAAACCTGGTCAGTTGTTCCTTTACCCCCTGACAAGCGCACTATTGATTCTAAATGGGTGTATAAAATTAAGTATAACCCGGATGGTACAGTTGAGCGTTATAAGGCGCGTTTGGTTGCTCGTGGGTACACGCAAGTTGAGGGTATCGACTTTCATGAAACTTTTGCGCCGGTGGCTAAGTTAGTTACTGTTCGTTGTCTTTTGGCTATTGCTATGGTTCGTGGCTGGCATGTACATCAGTTAGATGTCAATAATGCGTTTTTACATGGCGATCTTACAGAGGATGTCTATATGCGTATACCACCTGGCTTTTCTCGTAAGGGGGAGCATAATGTTGTTTTTAAGTTGCGTAAATCTTTGTATGGTTTGCGCCAAGCGTCGCGCAACTGGTATGCGAAATTTACTGCTTCCATTACTGCTCTTGGGTACAAGCAGTCTCATGCCGATGCGTCATTATTTGTCTTATCTATTGGTTCTTCCTTTGTTGCTGTTTTAATCTATGTTGATGATGTTATAGTTACTGGAAATGATCTTTCTCGTATCACTGCCTTGAAAGCTTATCTACATCACCATTTCAAGATTAAAAATCTTGGACCCCTAAAATACTTTCTCGGCATTGAGGTTGCGCGTTCTTCCTCTGGTATGGTTTTAAATCAACGTAAGTATGCTCTTGATATCCTCAAAGAATGTGGGCTTCTTGGTTGTCGTCCCACCAGCACTCCTATGGATCAAAAGTGCCATTTCTCCGAGTCTGATCCCTTATTGGCTGATCCATCCTTTTATCGACGTATAGTTGGGCGATTACTTTATCTTACTGTTACGCGTCCTGATATCAGTTTTGCCGTCAATATGCTTAGTCAATTTATGCATACACCTCGTAAATGTCATCTTGATGCGGTATTTCATTTGGTTCGCTATCTCAAGTGTGCACCCGGCCAAGGCATTTTCTTTCCGACGGATTCTTCGCTATGTCTTCGCGCTTACTGTGATGCGGATTGGGCCGGTTGTCCAGTTACTCGTCGGTCTACCACTGGTTACTTGATATTTCTTGGGTCAGCTCCGATTTCTTGGCGTTCCAAAAAGCAGTCTGTTGTTTCTCGTTCCTCTGCTGAAGCAGAATATCGTGCTATGGCTTATGCTACTAGTGAAATTGTTTGGTTACGTCGTCTTCTTGTTGATCTAGGCGTCTCTGTTTCTGCGCCAGTTGACCTTCATTGTGACAATCAAGCTGCATTACACATTGTGGCTAATCCTGTTTTTCACGAGCGCACTAAACATATTGAGATTGATTGTCATTTTGTTCGCCAACATTATTCTGCGGGTTGTGTTCTACCTCGGAAAATTTCTGGTTCCTTGCAATTGGCCGATGGACTAACGAAAGCCTTAAGTCCTGCGGTTTTCAAACATTTCTTGAGCAAGTTGGGCATTGTCAATATTCATGCTCCAACTTGAGGGGGAGTATTGAGATATTATTGTTATTATTGAGATATTTGTAGATATTTGTAGATATGTTGTCTAACCACTTTGTAGATAGAGTTTATCCATTAGTTAAGGATGTGTCCTTAGTTGTAGGAGTTTTAGTTTGCTTTGACTTGTATTTGTACGTACATTTTCTGCAAGACAGTGATGTGAATACCAATACACAAAATTATTCTTCTTCAGAAACTATCGTAATCAATTCGAAAGACTAGCAGTACAGAATGATGACATTAAAGTCAACTTGACCCAACGAAACGTGGTACACATAAGAATTAGTAAAGTCCAATTGTGAGTCAGTATCAAATAAGTGAGCACAGCTCTCTACATCATCAACAGCTTAGTCCTTGGAGGGGAAAAAGGTTCTGAGTCCGACAGCAAATAGTAAATTATCAACAGAAAATTTATGCGGTTCAAATTCTCAACAGGATCGATCACGTGATTTAAGTTTATTACAGCTTAATTGTTTAACTAAGAAACTGATTTCCTTCAAATCGGAAAATTAAATTTTCCCCTATCAATTACCAGTTAAATACAATCCAAATTCGCATTATCAGCCACCAGATCAATCAAACATCACAAATGGCGAAACAAATAGCAGGGACCAAAAGAAAAGGTAGATCCAGTCCAAAAAGGTCAAGAAATGAATTGAGAATACAGTCTCAGTTAGCTAAAAATAGATTGCAGTTACCGAAAATGGATTGATTTCTTGCGGCTCTTCGTTAAACGGATTGGGATCGGTTTTCCGATTCATCGTCTCCTGTTGTACCTAAATTCTTGTTTGTCGAATCGTAGAAAACTCAGAAGAAAAGAATTTCCCGAAATCAGAAAATGAAAATGTAGGTAAAAGGATAAACTAATTTGTATCGGTAGATGGAGAGAGAGGAAGTGAATTGCTGCGTAGAAAAGCAAAGTGCACGTAAACTTAGTGCAGCTAAGTTTACTAGAGTATCTATACCAATTTGTGTGCTGACCATAGGAAGAGAAGGTTAGTATTCTGGCTTTTGACTGAGAGTATAGTAAGGCAAACCCATCAAAAAGTTTACTAGAGTACAACGCGGCAGCATTTTAGATTTTGCACCTCTACTCTAACGTGATAATGCCGTTTGTTTTATTTAGGTTGTCCTCTTTGTCAATTTTCTTGAATATATATATATATATATATATATATATATATATATATATATATATATATATATATATATATATATATATATATGAGTACAATAGCATAACTTCTCCTTGGATTATTCGTCCCTTCTCTCTCTCTGGGGATCGAAAGGGACAATTTGACGTAAGAGTGGTACAATGGCTTCGAAGAGGATCCAGAAAGAACTTAAGGACTTGCAGAAGGACCCTCCTGCTTCTTGCAGCGCTGGCCCGGTTGGTGCAGATATGTTCCATTGGCAGGCTACCATAATGGGTCCATCAGATAGCCCGTTTTCTGGGGGTGTCTGTAGCGCCCCGCTCCCGAACCCTAACATCGGGAACAGTGCACCCGCCGTATCTCACTGAGGAGAATACAAAGCGTCGAAACAATTTCCAACATGTCCGAAAGATGTAGAAATTTTTCGCGCGGAAACGAAATCCAACAACATAAAGTTTCCTTGATAAATAAAATTTCCTTAATACAATAATAAGCCAAGTCCTGACAATAATGTAAGTCTGAAACTCTAACAAGATGATGTCTGATGAGATCCCAATAAAATAAAGAACAACAGTCGCAGGGTCCTTTTATATCCTAAGCGCGACCATCAGTCTGCCCACTCCCTTGTATCAGCCCCGTCCTCAACAAAGATGTAGTCATAAGTCTCCTACTGCTCACCTGGTGGGGGGGGAAGTAGGGGTGAGTGACTGGGAAATCACTCAGTAGGCACCTGCCTCCAAGTAGTACAAGACAAACATACAATAATGACATAGCACATAGCACATAGAACATGATACCACATAATCATACGAATGCGGAAAAGTAATTCACTCCAGTTAAAGAATGCGCAACGTCGTGATGCATGTCCTACTATGCATGTCACACGCAACAAGGTCATGTCACACAAAATGCCAATAACTCCGCCATGCAATGCATGATCCCGGGACCTAACTGAGCGGCTGTGAGTCGTACCCACCCACAGTCACCATCCTGAGTGTACTTGGCCCCGCCACCGTACACCATCCTGAGCGCCCGTGACCCGTACGTCACGACCCACCATCATGCAAATGCACGTGCAATGAATGCAAATAACACAATCGCCTGAGGCCCCTGGCCCATCCTCACCATCCTCCGTCACTCAAATCTAGGTTCATCTCTTCTTCAAATAATGATCTAATGTTGTTTGAGGTCAAAATTATTATTCTATGGCTTATATGTATTTATTGTGCTTTTTCTATATTTTCCTTATTTTTCCTTAATTTATTTCTATTTATTACCTAATTATACAAATTAAATAAATTATCATAACTACTGAGATTTGGTGAAAATAATTTAATTTTAACATTTCGTAATTTCTGGAATTTATTTATAATTTTCTGATATTTATTTATATTTTTCCTATAATTATTACTATTTTAAATTAATTAAATAACTATTATAACATTTCAGAAATTAAAAAAAAATAAACATTGGGCTGGCCCTAAACTATTCCTGCCAGCCCTTTCCAGTCTGCTCGCGCTCCAGGCCCGGCCCGCCAGGGACCGGCCTGTCCCAGAAACTTTTTTTTTTATATAATGTAGCTTATTGGGCCGACAGCAACTGGCCCGGACCGTTGGCCATTCGGCCCGGTCCGCGAAGCAGCCTACCCTTTTTTTTTTTAATATATGATAGGATTGGGCCAGGACTGCTGCAAAGCAGCCGGCCCGTTAAGGCCAGCCTGGCCCTAATTCAGGACCACCGGCCCTTAGCTCCACTCCAAGGCCTTCGGCCCTTTTATATTCTTGCCCTTTTTTTTAAAAAAAAAAAATAAATGCAATTTCAGCGCTGGGAAGCGCGTACAGCCACTGTGTGCGTGCGCAGCCACGCGCTGCCGCTTCCGGCGGCGCGTGTGGCGGTCCGGCGGTCTCCGGCGACCGTTTTTCGTCCCCGATCTATATCCCCACCTATTTCCAGTCTATGGGAACTTACTCTAAGGCCAAATCAACAACTAAAACCCTAAAGATGTGCTATTTTGATTACCAAATTTTTCCCTAAAATCACATCAAAAGCACGCAAAACAGAGTATACACTGACACTTTCATGCTTCTCACAGAATCAACAGTACAGTGTGAATCTTAACAAATAAAACAGTAAAAAAAAAACACATAATATACCACTAGAGCATGCTTGAATTTGCACCAAATGGAGGGGGAAAAGGAACCTACATGATTGCAGACAAACTACGCGATTGAGATAAATCCGGTTGGCTCCTCTTCCTTTTTCCTTCTCCTTCTTCTCTCTTCCTTCCTCTCTTCCTTCATGATTCTCGCAGCACTGCTGCGTTTCCTCCCCCCTCTTTTATCTTTTAATTTACTCCCCCTATCCTTTATTTAATTCCCCCCCTTTACCTGCCATTTGCTTCCCCATGTAATGCGTGAATTGAGGGGGCAGTTATTCCCCCCTCATTCACGTCCTATTCTTTTTTTTTTCTTTTTTTTTGTTTTATTTTAAACATTAATTCTTTTATCCTTATCCTTTCCTCATTTGATTTTATTGTTATTTGCTTAGTTTTTTTTTTAACCCCTTTATTTCCACAGCTACTTTAAATGTTTGTGTATTTTATTTATTATTGTTGTTTCTTATTTACCCCTCCTTTATTTATACATTATATAAACATATATTAAATTTTCCCTTTCAAGATTATGAATCACGTGAGCATAAACGATTTGCTATGATTACTTTAATCCCAATGGGTCGTTACACTCACGGGCTACCCTAGTTTTAAATCAACACGTGACGACTACTTCGAAAAATTTCCGGGTTGTAACATCCTACCCACCTTACAAGAAGTTTTGTCCTCGAAACTTGTCGTGCCTTATGCCCAAAGGTAGGGGTAGCGTTCCCGCATCTTATCCTCCAGCTCCCATGTCGCTACATTTTCTCATGATTGTCCAATTGCACCTTGCCATACGGAATGATTCTCCTCCTCATCTCTAGATCTTCGCGGTCTATGATTCGAACAGGAACCTCTTTAAATGACGCATCCAATCTGGTCCTTAATGGTGGTGCGTCTAGTGCTTGACTCGGATCCGGGACATGCTTCTCAACTAAGAAACATGATATACATCGTGCACCGGTGCTAGCGCCGGATGTAACGCCAAACAGTAAACTCCGAACCGATCTTTTCTAGCACATCATAAGGGCCAAAATATTGAGGTCTCGTCTTGCCCTTCAGTCCAAAATGTTCAACTCCTTTCGTAGACAATACCTTCAAGTAAATCTTTGCTCCGGCAGTAAACCCCAAAGACGTCTCTTCGAATCTGCCAGGCTTTTACTTATGCCTTGGGCAACCTTAAGTCTTTCCCGAATCAACTTTACCTTTTCTATGGTTTGCTCAATCAGTTCTGTGTCGATAATAGTACGTTCTCTAACTTTGTCCCTGTGGACTGAGGATTGGCACTTACGCCCGTAGAACGCCTTAAATGACGTCATGCCGATGGCGTCATGATAGGTGTTGTCGTAGGGGAAACCCAATCAACTTGTTCATATCATCCAAGTTTCCCTTGGAGTCAGTGACGCAAGCCTTCAGTATGTCCTCCAATGTCTGTATCGTCTTCCCTGACCGCTCATCCGTCTGAGGACGAAAATACAGTGCTCAAACATAGCCCCATCCATTACATACCAGCATACACGAGTTTTCAATATGTGTGTCATTTTAATGGTTAGGTTGTTTTTTTTTTGTTGTATGTTTGGTTTAGACATATAGTGGGTGGTGTATTCACATATATGACTTATATGTCATATGTAGCTCATGAATCCACAATCGTTATCTGCAATTTGTCACATATATTATGTTCGTGTTGTTCGTTAGTTGAGTTTTAAGCGGAACACACGCAATGCGCGTTTATTTTAGTCTTCGTTTATCGTGATCTCTCTTTTGTACTTGTGTTAGTCGTTAATAATATTTGTTACATGGACTTTATATTTTCCATATTAGCTTATCTTATTGTCGCATGGGTATTGTTATATAAATTACGCTGAACCTAATGTGTATATGCCTAGATTTTACTGTAATGTACACATATAATTTATTTAGGTGTTCAAGTGCGATATATAACACTGTTTGTTCTTTTTATGTGTCATGTTATTAAGTTGTTTACACTTTAATCCATTTCTATGTTATCATGCAATGCTTGTCGTTCCTATCTCGTAATTAACATGCTTTACTTCAATTGTGTATGTTAATGATCTGTTTTAAAACTTGTAAATATTTGCCTATATCGTAACCCATGTCTTGTATGAAAAGTATTTGTACATATTGCATTCTTTGTAATTGTGTTGTTTAGTGTCGTTATATGTTATGATGTTTATTGTTATTTGTCGTATTGGTGGTGTCGTGGCGTCCTTGATACAATTTTTTTTTGTTTTTGTTTTTGTTTTGCATACTTGTGCATATTTACTTAGATTCTTTTAATTACCTTTTCGTTCCGTGTATCTATTGTATGTTTTCCTTAGATCGACTTATTTACATTATATCATTAATGATGTAACAATTTGTGTTTGTCCATATGTCTCTTCGTTGTTGCAAGAGACTCGGTGCTGTTTTGTTTTGTTTTGTTTTTTTTTTTTTGTGCTTTCCTTAGCTATTTAACATTTGCTTATAATCTTGACTTATCGTATATTCTTTATATGTTCGTAACTTCCACGTTGTTTCCGTATTCTATACACGTCGTGAGCTTCTACATATTGCTTTGTATATTCACGTTGGTCACTTCGTATGTATAGGTATATGTGTATATCAAACATTTATTATTATTTTTTTTTGTCTTTCGCACGTATACTATTTGTGTTTTGTATGTTGATAACCTTATATGGTCTTATAAGTGGGTTGACTCATTACATCTCACAAAGTCCTATTGTTGTAAGGATACACCCATTTTAATAGTTAATATGTCTTGTGTATATGTATATGTATGTTTTTTTTGTAGGTTATATCGAGTTGATAATTAAATTTTCTTTTGTGGTATATGGTGGTTAATTTCTATTTTGCACTTTTGTGGTATCTATTATTCATGTTGTACTTGAATGAGTAAATTTTATTAGGCAATGGAAAGCTACTGGGTTTTCATATGAGACTGCAATACTACTACTAACTATTTAAGTTAATTTCTTTACATGTTATGGTAAGCTATGTATTTGTTTGTGACGTGCATGAGTATAGTGTGCACTGTATTGTGTTTGTGTAGCTTTTTTTTTTAACTTGTGGAATATATATACATAATATGTTGAATTATATTACTATATATTCATAGTTCCTCATGTTATGCGACATCTCGTTTTTGTACTGTGTTATAATTCTTTATGTTGTGGTGTTGGATTTTTTTTTTTTTTTGCTCAGCGAAACTTTGCTGATATCCACGATACACTCGAACTTCGCATTCTTCTGCTTCCATCTGCACAGGATACCGATATCATCGAAAATCCTTTAACGAATTCCCCATAGCAGTCGATCCAATCAAGGAAGCTCCTTACTTCAGTCACCTTGGTCGGTCAGAGCTACTCAGCGATATACTTAATCTCTTTTCGGATCCACTGAGGTTCACCTTTTTTTTTTCCGAACTTACTTGACTTAAGAAAGCCACGCTTCTGCTGCGCAACTCTGATTATTTATTTCTGACTAACATCATCTGTACTGATGATGAGTTATTGAGACTTGGTCGCCGACAGTTGGACTCTGCCACTATGTCGCCAGCCTTCCTGATGTCCGTATCCGTCATCACGTGGGTCTAGATATTGATCCTTGCTTTCTTTTTATGTTGTAACTGATTCTGTTGTGGTGGCGTCGGCCTCTGCTTAGTGTCCTCTTTCGTAAAATGTCCCGGTTGTCTCACTGATATTTGCATAGTCCCCTCACACTGACCATAATGTGGCATCCGTATTGGGCACTTGGTGGCGGCAGTGGCCCTGCACTACTTCGTGGTTGTACTTTCGTCACGCTCGGTCTTGTGATTATTAGCGGCCATGTCGCATATTTATGCTTCCTTGGTGAAGGATCCTTCTACACATTGGATTTCGGATGTCATGCATTTCCTTGTAATAGAACCTCAGACCCGGTGGCGCAGGCGTCGGGAGACGCTAGTTCAACTGCTACTGACATTGTGCAGCCTATAGTTGCTGTTGCGCCAAAGTGGTGGCCATGGTATCGGTCAATGCTTGGAGGCTGACCTCCTGATCCTGGTGGTCGTTACCATAACCACCGTCGCCTCCTTTGTTTGATTTCCTTCTTTTATTTTCCATGATGTGACGACATTTCCTTGGATTTCGTGCAAACCTTGACGAGAATTTGGATTGACATGAGTAATAGAGGAGTTTGAGCATTTAGGGTGCTCACGCGATAGTTCTGGGGTACAACGGTAATGGAATAAGGAAAGCTCCCAACGGTACACACATCCCCTACCCCGATCATAACTTAGGTCTACTTCATTTATTAGGGGTATAATTGTTATTCCTAGGTAAAGATCATAGCTTATGTCTAGGTGATCTAGTTAATCCTGTGTTCCCGAGGCGGATCTGAAGCCTCGGCTCTGATACCACCTGTAGCGCCCCGCTCCCGAACCCTAACATCGGGAACAGTGCACCCGCCGTATCTCACTGAGGAGAATACAAAGCGTCGAAACAATTTCCAACATGTCCGAAAGATGTAGAAATTTTTCGCGCGGAAACGAAATCCAACAACATAAAGTTTCATTGATAAATAAAATTTCCTTAATACAATAATAAGCCAAGTCCTGACAATAATGTAAGTCTGAAACTCTAACAAGATGATGTCTGATGAGATCCCAATAAAATAAAGAACAACAGTCGCAGGGTCCTTTTATATCCTAAGCGCGACCATCAGTCTGCCCACTCCCTTGTATCAGCCCCGTCCTCAACAAAGATGTAGTCATAAGTCTCCTACTGCTCACCTGGTGGGGGGGGGAAGTAGGGGTGAGTGACTGGGAAATCACTCAGTAGGCACCTGCCTCCAAGTAGTACAAGACAAACATACAATAATGACATAGCACATAGCACATAGAACATGATACCACATAATCATACGAATGCGGAAAAGTAATTCACTCCAGTTAAAGAATGCGCAACGTCGTGATGCATGTCCTACTATGCATGTCACACGCAACAAGGTCATGTCACACAAAATGCCAATAACTCCGCCATGCAATGCATGATCCCGGGACCTAACTGAGCGGCTGTGAGTCGTACCCACCCACAGTCACCATCCTGAGTGTACTTGGCCCCGCCACCGTACACCATCCTGAGCGCCCGTGACCCGTACGTCACGACCCACCATCATGCAAATGCACGTGCCATGAATGCAAATAACACAATCGCCAGAGGCCCCTCGCCCATCCTCACCATCCTCCGTCACTCAAATCTAGGTTCATCTCTTCTTCAAATAATGATCTAATGTTGTTTGAGGTCAAAATTATTATTCTATGGCTTATATGTATTTATTGTGCTTTTTCTATATTTTTCCTTATTTTTCCTTAATTTATTTCTATTTATTACCTAATTATACAAATTAAATAAATTATCATAACTACTGAGATTTGGTGAAAATAATTTAATTTTAACATTTCGTAATTTCTGGAATTTATTTATAATTTTCTGATATTTATTTATATTTTTCCTATAATTATTACTATTTTAAATTAATTAAATAACTATTATAACATTTCAGAAATTAAAAAAAAATAAACATTGGGCTGGCCCTAAACTATTCCTGCCAGCCCTTTCCAGTCTGCTCGCGCTCCAGGCCCGGCCCGCCAGGGACCGGCCTGTCCCAGAAACTTTTTTTTTTTTTATAATGTAGCTTATTGGGCCGACAGCAACTGGCCCGGACCGTTGGCCATTCGGCCCGGTCCGCGAAGCAGCCTATCCTTTTTTTTTTAATATATGATAGGATTGGGCGAGGACTGCTGCAAAGCAGCCGGCCCGTTAAGGCCAGCCTGGCCCTAATTCAGGACCACCGGCCCTTAGCTCCACTCCAAGGCCTTCGGCCCTTTTATATTCTTGCCCTTTTTTTTTATTTTTAAAATAAATGCAATTTCAGCGCTGGGAAGCGCGTACAGCCACTGTGTGCGTGCGCAGCCACGCGCTGCCGCTTCCGGCGGCGCGTGTGGCGGTCCGGCGGTCTCCGGCGACCGTTTTTCGTCCCCGATCTATATCCCCACCTATTTCCAGTCTATGGGAACTTACTCTAAGGCCAAATCAACAACTAAAACCCTAAAGATGTGCTATTTTGATTACCAAATTTTTCCCTAAAATCACATCAAAAGCACGCAAAACAGAGTATACACTGACACTTTCATGCTTCTCACAGAATCAACAGTACAGTGTGAATCTTAACAAATAAAACAGTAAAAAAAAACACATAATATACCACTAGAGCATGCTTGAATTTGCACCAAATGGAGGGGGAAAAGGAACCTACATGATTGCAGACAAACTACGCGATTGAGATAAATCCGGTTGGCTCCTCTTCCTTTTTCCTTCTCCTTCTTCTCTCTTCCTTCCTCTCTTCCTTCATGATTCTCGCAGCACTGCTGCGTTTCCTCCCCCCCTCTTTTATCTTTTAATTTACTCCCCTATCCTTTATTTAATTCCCCCCCTTTACCTGCCATTGCTTCCCCATGTAATGCGTGAATTGAGGGGGCAGTTATTCCCCCCTCATTCACGTCCTATTCTTTTTTTTTCTTTTTTTTTGTTTTATTTTAAACATTAATTCTTTTATCCTTATCCTTTCCTCATTTGATTTTATTGTTATTTGCTTAGTTTTTTTTTAACCCCTTTATTTCCACAGCTACTTTAAATGTTTGTGTATTTTATTTATTATTGTTGTTTCTTATTTACCCCTCCTTTATTTATACATTATATAAACATATATTAAATTTTCCCTTTCAAGATTATGAATCACGTGAGCATAAACGATTTGCTATGATTACTTTAATCCCAATGGGTCGTTACACTCACGGGCTACCCTAGTTTTAAATCAACACGTGACGACTACTTCGAAAAATTTCCGGGTTGTAACAGTGTCTTTCTTGTCTCTATTCATTTTCCTCCAGATTATCCATTTAAGCCTCCTAAGGTTTCTTTCAAAACAAAAGTCTACCATCCTAACATCAACAGCAATGGTAGCATTTGTCTTGATATCCTCAAGGATCAATGGAGTCCTGCGCTTACGATATCCAAGGTGTTGCTGTCTATTTGTTCTTTGTTGACTGATCCAAATCCGGATGATCCGCTCGTGCCAGAGATAGCTCATACATACAAGACTGACAGGGCAAAATACGAGGCTACTGCTCGATCATGGACCCAGAAATATGCCATGGGATGAGAGTGCCCTCCCTGGATCGGCTTGAAGATTCTGCCACTAGTAAATAAATAGAAAGAAAACAGATCCCCCCCTGAACATTTTGTCTTAATAGTCTCTTTATGGTGTTTTGGCAGTGGGATGGTAGTATGGTCTCCTTTAAACTAATTATGATCGTTTCGCTTTAGCCATCGTTGGGATAGCTTTGCATTATCGACTTTTACTATTAGCCTATCTTTTGCTTAATATATATATATATATATATATATATATATATATATATATATATATATATATATATATATATATATATATATATATATCTGTGTGTGTACATACACATGGTATATATACACGCGCATAATGTATGTAAATACATACATATGTTTATACACATATTGTAAGGATATAGAAAATTTTAATTTAATTACCAAAGACGAAATGGTAATTACTCGTTAAGTAGAAGATAAATAAATAAACAGCCCAAGGAAAGAAAGTGCAGAAGGGATGGGACAAGAAGTCGGCAAAATGAACTGGAACTGGTGACGGGCTGCTTGGAACCTGAACCAGACCGACGGTTTACAAAAACGATAGTTTTAGCTGTACCGGTTTGGTAAGATTTGCCCTTTCATGGACCAGAACCGACGGTCTTACAAACCGACAATTTAACCAGCCGGAACCGGCCAAAGTACACCAGAACCAGACGCCATATCCTTATTTCTTTTAAAAAAAATATCTCTCCGTTCTAAAAATATTGTTATAGTTTGATTTGGTCAAACTATTTTGGTTAATGTTCTTACTATATATTTGGTTAATTGAGCCAAAAATAGAGAATTCATGTAAATGTTAATTAGATGTAAACTTTGACTACTAAATATAAGCACTTTTAGTATTGAACAAATTCTTGGGAAAAACTTAAATATTACTACTTGTAGAAATGAACAATATTCTTAGACAAAACTAAAATAAAAATTGGAAAAAATAAACAATATTTTTTGGATAAACTAAAATAAACAACATTTTCAGGGCAATCCATTTTAGAAAGTGAACAATATTCTTAGAAACAAATATTTTTGGACAAACTAAAATAAAAAAATTGATAATATTTTCAAAACAAACCATTTTAGAAAGTGAACTAAGATAAATTTATATAAAAAATATACAATATTTTTAGATCAATTAAAATAAAAACTATGAAATATTACTCGAGTAGAGTACGTATAATTATCTATTGGGCCCAAATAAGAAAGCGGCTTTTGTTGTTTATAGAAGGAGACTACCACATCATTTCCAAACCTAGGTGGCACATTGGTGCTCTACTTGTTTTGGCTTCCCTCTTCCACTATTTTCCTTTCTGAATTTTTTTCAATTGGCTTTTTTTTTCTTTACACATTATCTATCTTAATTATTTCCACTATTTATCTTTTCGTTTTCTTTACAATCTTTTTTCTTTAAAGCTACGTACACCAGATCTCAAAGATCCGGTCCTTCTCCAGACTCTGTGAAACGCAGAACTCTAGTGCACCAGAATGTTCTACCTTCCCGTCCTTCATGAGCATATATAAAATATTTCTAAACATTTAAAGGAACAGTTAAAACAATAAATTAAGATCTCTAATTCTATTTCAATTAATAAAACTAACAGCATATTCATAAGTTAGTTATAATAATTTCACACAATTTTACCAGCAAACAATAGTTATAATAATTTCACACAGTTAGTTATAATAATTTCACACAATTCTACCAGCAAACAATGCCCCTAGTAATCCAATGTATTTCGTATTGACATGGCGACTAAACAATAATAATAAACTAGATTATGGCCATTAATCAACCATATGTCAATAGTAAGAAAAGTTCTACCTAAACTAGAATCACTACACACACACATATATACTATAACTATATTTACTATAGAAGTATATACATGTGTAACTATATAATTATATAAGTATATAACTGCATATATCTATTACTATTTTTTTTATGGAAACAGATATTTTATTATAGAAACCTCACTTTTGGCGGAGGAATACCATATTACAATGGCTAGAGTATGCGAATAAATGATATAAAAATCCAATAATGACATATCTCCAGTCGTATATGATATGCGCATCAAAACCTTGCCAAGTAAAACCACCCTTGTGGATAAAACATTGGCGAAGGAAAAAGGCGTACATATTTATACGGCTATCATTGATATAAAATGTATAAAAGACGCAGGTTGATGATGTTGAGCATGCTGGAGTCTGAGCTTGGTTTGTTCGTCAGATTGCAGTAAGTCGTCCGCCATTTGAGATCGAGGGAGCCAAGATGAGATGTACCTCGTGATGGTGGAAAGAGTATATTAATCCAACAGAAGTGAGAAATGTAATAATCATAAGCAGAAAGGCCCAAAAGCATACCCATATCTATTACTATATATATATATGTTTTTTTTTAAAAGGAAAATTTTTATTAATGAAATTGAGTCTCCGTTATGGTGGAGAATACCTTTGTACAGCAGTGAATATCATACGAATACAAAAAAGTGTAAAACTGCTATAATGTGTATCCTCCAGTCAAATATGATATGTCGCATTAAAACCTTGCCAAGTAAAACCACCCTTGTGGATAAACCCTTGGCGAAGGAAAAGCGTACATATTTATTTGACTGGGAGCATAGCGTGTTGGTACAAGCAGAAAAGTGTGAAACGTCCTTAAGTCTGTGATAACTTGCTCGAAGGTGGCGCTCAACGGTCTTGGTGTATGGTGGTAGAAGCCTTTGATGAGAGCATTCTTGATGATCCAATAGCAGAGGTTGCGACTAAGGGCGCGTGACAGTGATAGTTGGAGATCGCGCTCAATGTAGATGTACCTCGACAAAAACAAAGATAGTAATGAATTAGTCATAGTACAAACTATAAAGGGCAGCAACATAATATAACCCCAGAGTCGTACCGGTGTTGCCCGAAGTCCATAGACCACGGGCAACAAATAGAAACAAATGCAGTAGGTATATGTATTGAGGGATAGAAGGTATACCCGCGTTGCCTGCATACAATAGATGCAGGCAACCCAATCTTCGTATCCAGCTGTGTATATTACGTTCTAAAGCGCATGGATGTGTCCATCTGTATGGTAAAATGCACGTGCCAAATGGGGCAACTGGGAGGCAGAAGTAAACAAGCAAGTGGCAGGCTGCAGTCGTGCATGCAGACAAGATGGTGTGCCACCATGTTGATCTCCCTAGGAATATGATGTACGTGCTACCCGTCAAATGCAGGAGTTGTAGAAGTCTATTGTATTCCGGAAGTGTATTGATTGTGTTGTCCGACAACTGTGTTTATTTGCTGACAGTCCGTCTCAATAATGATATTACGATGTAGTAAGCCAAAGTATAATAGGCTGAAAAACAGTTGCTTGTAGTTCTGCTCGAAGAGGGGACACGATAGGGAGTCGAAATGATATGCCTGCAACCATCTTGCCATTGGAGTCGCGAAGAATGGCTCCTGCCCGCAGCGTGTGAGTGTCCAGCCGAAGCATCGACATTTAATTTTAATTTTCCGGTTGGAGGAAATGTCCACTTCAATGGGATTATTTGTTTTGGTCGAAGACGAGGAGAGAAACATTGTGAAGCAAAGATGGTATGTACTGTGCCATTGTCGTGCCAGACCGTGTGGCAGCCCAAGCAAAACAAGATTGTTTAGTTAAGTGTAAGATGTGGGTAACCGGTAGATCAGATTCACCAAATAGATGATTTGTATAGAATCTCCAAATAGCCCAGCAAAGCATGATTGGTCCAACAACTTTAAAGTTACCTTTTAAGGATGTGACTGAAGAGAGAATCCACCATTGGAGTAGGCATTGACGTACGTTTCCTGTTTGTGGTATCGGGCCATCAAGTAACACAGATAGTTGTTGCCCAAATAGGTTGGACACGGGGACATAGTAGAAAGACATGTGATTCAGAAGCTGTTGCATTTTTGCAGAATGGGCAGATTGTAGGACATATGCAAGAAAAGGCCTTTATAGAAGCATATACCTATGAAACTATATAACTATACAAGTATTTTTTAAAGCTAGAAAATATATGATTAATATGCCTCACTTATGGCGGAAGAATACCATGGTACAATGTATCATCAGCAAATGAAAAATACCAATGCAAAGAGGTAAGTATTATCAAACGTCAGTCATATATGATATGCCGCATTAAAACCTTACGAAGTATATCTATTATTATGTCATTTTTGCAGGTACATACAGAGCCAGGGTCTCACTGGAAGCAGACTCTATATCCCTTGAGATAGAGGTATCCGTCTGCCTACCACTTACCCTCTCTAGACCTTAATGATAGCTTTTGCTGTCGTTGGGATATGCTGGGTCCGGATGATGATGATGATTGATTTATATTACTGGTGAAAAAAACATCACACAATGATGACGTTGGTGAAAAAATGCAACAGCCGGGTCCCAAGCAACCGAAAGAGACGAAGCAGCACAGGTGACAACATAGAAGTAATGAAATGAGATTCGCGAGCCCTCCAGTGAGAATATGAGGCAATGGAAATGCAAATCTGAGTAGGTGAGGCTCTCCAAGATTGTGTACTTCGCCGCCCGATAATCCACAAAGATATCATGTAAGAAACACAAAATGGGTGGATCAGTACCAAAATAATGAAGAATGGTAGATAGATCCATACAGGGAGAAGCTAATACCCGTGTTGCTTGTATTCGGGGACACATGCAACAACCATCCGCAAAGAGTCATATTATGATGTACAAGAGAAAGAGAAAAAAATGTCCAAATAGAGAATGTAGAGTTACCCGGGTTGCCTGTGTCAATAAACGACATAGGCAACTATCCAAGCATTGCATCCAGAGATGAATAAGAACATCAAGGATGCAGATATGTGGTAGTGTCATCAGTGATTAGAGTAGCTTTAATGTAGGGTGGCAAATCATCGTATCGCCAAAATATACTAATCCCCGAATGAAGCTGCCCATAGCGTGTAGAATCTGCAAGGCACTACTAGAAGGGGGGTTTGAATAGTGGATGCGGAAAATATGGTTTTTAAAATTAGTTTGAACCAAAAACCCAACTTCTGAAAACAGTTTCTGTTTTCAAGACAAGTTTTAAAACGTTTTTAAAACTAGGTTGTAGGTCTTCAAAAATTCTGAATTTGGAGAGAACTTAGCCTCAGATGTTATGAGGGTCTTCTAAAAATTTAAGATTTAAATTCAACCTTTAAACCCCTTAAAACTTCGTTGGAGGGTCAGATTACGCGAATCTGCTAGAAACGGTAGACTGTTTTGAAAAATTTATTCCTATTTGTTCGTAACTCCGATTGCTCTGAAATTTTGATCATTAAAACCCTTATATGTGTATTTGAATGAGTTGAAACAGTTTTGAAAAATTCTTTTGGTAAGTTAGTCAAATACACTCAAAGTCTCAACCTTTGCAAGCCTGAAAATCAGACTGCACCAGTCTCAGAACTTTGGATGTTTTGAACGACTTATACTTATCCAAAAGGGTGAAACTTGTGCCAAATTAACCTAAGACGTGTGGGTTTGTTTCTTGGAAATTTTCGTAATTTTTGAAAGTCGTTTACTATTTTTACAAACGCAAACAAAAAGAGTAAACTGTGCAGAACAGAATGTAAATGCTGAAAGTAAATGACAACCCGAGAATTTTATACTGGTTCGGTTAGAACAACCTACTCCAGTCTTCAAGGAACACCTTTCTTGGTTCACACTAGTCACACACACGCAATACACCTTACCACAGGGTTGATGGAGTTACACACCAACTCCAACCCTTTACAAACCTTGTACGACGAATACAATTCGCACGAACACCACCACCTTGCAAGATTGAAGATTGATCACACCTTGATCAATCTTTTACAAAGATAGGAATATGTGGTGGTCTATAACAAGCCTATTCAAGATTGAAAATGTAAAGTATAATAGGCTTTCAAGAAGAAGAAAGAAAGAGAATGTAGAAAAAGAAGGCTAGCACACTTTTGATCTTTGATTTTGCAACTCTTGTTCTTGTTCTTGTTTTGCTCTTCTTTCTCTCCTTTTAATTGGTTGGCCGCCCCTAGTAGGTCCTTCTCCACTTGAAAATTATCTTCTAAGTCCTTGGGAGAATGTTGGTAACATTGTGACGTGATCTTGCTTACTTGGCACCTTCTCATTGGATGATCATTTAACCTTTGCTTACTTGGCACTTCATGATTGGTTGAATGTTGTCATCACTTGATGACTAGGAAAATCTGAGAGTACCACTTAAAACATTGCCAAAAATCATCATAGAATAATTGTCATAATTCAAAAGATCATCACATAATTAAGCAAGACAATTTTCTCCAAAATAGGATGAAAAAATCGGCCACACTTAGTCTTGCACATGCTGAAATTTCAGCATGTGTAACATCCACCTCTTGTTCAAAATCGTACCTATTTGTATTAATTTATTCCAAGAATTCAAAGACTAATTCAATCAACATTTAGTATTCAATATTCTCAGCATGTATGGAATAAACTTAGACAGAAATGTGGACTAAATTTCAGTCACTATACATTACACACATGCTGAAATTTTCAGCATGTGTGATATTAAAAATATCACCATTTTAATTTTATAATTAATTCAAAACACTTCCAATTGTCTTCCAATTAATCCACTTAATTCAAGAAGTAATATATGCCTCAATACATTGAAAATTTCGGCCATCATATCACTACACATGCTGAATTTTCAGCATGTGTTCACAAATGTTGACAAAGTTTGAAATGTTACCTTGTATAGTTCTTTTCTTTTTGTCACCAACATTGTATACTTTATTCTTGGCTAATTAAGATGCCAACAAAGCTACCACATATGCTCCAACTCAGCTGATCTAGGCGTTGGAATGTGTAGATACTGTGCTGAATTTTATTTTTGCAAACTTTGTAAAATAGTGCACATATAATATAACACATGTTATATTCCAATCAGCCCTTAATTTAATTTTCTAGAACACTTTAAGATGTATGACATATGTAAAAAGTGTCTAGATACGTGTAGTATGATGTACCAAAAATGTTCCATGTGTTATGTACGTAGAAAACCGAATTTTCGATGTTTATCGATTACCCGATTTTTCTCTAATTAAATTCTAACTTTTTGCACATGTTATGTATATTATGTTACACATAATATATATAATATAAACTTTAATTCTTAGCACTCAGCTGGTCTAAAGTGGCGCCTAGACATGTGACAAAATTGAAATTGGAATCTCCACAATTTGGCCTTAATGTGGGGTGATTTGTGTGTGCCAACATGGAATAATTTTATGGCTGAAAATATCATCATAGTCACGAAATTAATAATGATTTTTGAGGTGTAGGGGCTGGCCATCTATTTATGGCAAGTACTTGACACGTTGGCGAAGTTTCGGTATTCGCCCGATACGACAATTTTCGGTTTAGAACCTTTTAACGTGTCGTATTTAATTTGTCATCACCATGACTTATATCATATGATATAAGACCTGAATATACTCATAAATATGAGTTAAGTATGATGGTGTGACGTTAACGTATGTATGTAAATATATAACGTGTCGGTAGTACGTTGGAATATGTGTGTATGTGCATTTTTCAAAAAATCTGAAAATATATATATATATACATAAATGGCGTGCCATAAGTGTGGGGAGGAGAGTGGAAGACTTTCCTTTCTTCACCTTGTTGCCTTGGTGCCTTTTCCAAATATTGCCTCCTTTAATGAACTACTTAGTTTAATTAACTAAGTACTTCATTTAATGAACTAGTTTAGTTCATTAATGGTGGCACCTGAAAATAGTATAAACACAACAAATGTTTTGCCATTTGATGTAAGCTTTAATGCTTCATGGCTCGTTAGTACGGCAACATAATATATGAATTATATAAGGCAAGTAATATGCAATATATCATGTATATTTATCTCACGCATGTTTTTAAGCACATTTAAATCATGTATTTGAAAATCACTCAAACCCCTTCTTCTCTACATAGCGTGCCAATATATGTGTCACCATATTCGCCTGACGTGGGACATAGGAAATCACGCCATGACCACGCTGTAGAAAAGCAGTAAACGAGCATCAGTGGGGTGCTAACATACTCCACAATGCCCATTGAATCAACCTCCAAATCTATATAGTGAAAACGCCATATAAATAAATTAGGGCCAATGTGCCCGCCTGAAGCTCAGCCTGAAACGGTTGGTAGAAACCGGGAGATAAAAGGCGACAGCTACGCAGAAAGTGCCTGATGAGTCACGAAAACAGCTCCACCTACTGCTGAAAGTGATCCAAGCGTCCCGTTAGTGGTGCTACTAGAAATCGTACCACAACGTGGCCTTCGACTCGGGAGTCTAGGCGATAGACCGTGAAATACTAAATAAATATCTATTTGTGCATGCTTGGTGCCCGCCTGTGCACGCACTCCAAAGATACATCTGATACGAACCATTTCATGTAACTTATGATAGGACCAGGCATCCTCGCCGAAAATAAGAGAAGTGTACATACGCCAAATACTCCTAGATCAGTCCAAGGCGCAACTAGATGCAGACATCCCCTGAGTGAAGTAGCACGGGTGGAAGTCCACCAAGACAAAGTATATTGCCACAATTGTATTGAGATGGCTGCGGTGCCTCAAGCATAGAAGCAAAATGTGACCAGAGCTATGTGGTAAAAGTGCATCCAAAGAAGATATGACCTGCCGTCGTAGAGTATGCTCTACAAAAAGGACAAGAAGTTGGGCCAACTATCATAAGCTTACGAAGATTATCCTGGACGAGGATGGCACCATGATACAATTTCCTCAAAAAGACGCGTACAATGGGTATTTGTAATCCATAGCCACATAAACTGATACGAAAGTAGCTTAAACCCCTGAAGGATGCAACACCTCATAAGCTGACTTCAAAGTAAACTCACCCTTGTCCTCCGGCCGCCACACATAATGATTAGATTGCTTCAACGTGCCCAAGACAAACAGAATGAATTGAACAAATTTGTTTCCAACAAGGTGAACCCGTAATCCTAGGCTGAAAGCGATCTCCGTACTTAGAATGCATGAATGTCGCCCATAAAGACCGATTTTGATGATATGACCACCATAACTTTGATGAATGAGCCAAAGACAAATACTGAATATGGCATATGCCAAGGCCCCTATCCTCACATGGTTTAAATAGATTTTGCCATTTTTACCCATGATGTTTATCACGGGTTACAGCAGTGCCCCAGAAGAAATGACAAATTCGACGTCGAAGGTGCATTGAATGTACTCTTGGGCAAAGATAAAACTGCCAGAATATGAACTATGGCAAAGCATTTAAGACATGCTTGATTAAAATCAATTTACCTGCTGCAGACAGAAACTTAGTTTGCCACCCAAGAAGCCTCGCATCTACGTGCTGCAACAAATCTAAACAATGATGCGGTCCGTGTACACCCTTTGCAAATACTAATGCCCAAGTATTTAATAGGTAACAGTAGGAGTCATAGCCAACACCTGCGCCATCTGTTGCCTCGCAGCCAAGGATACATAAGATGATGGAATGAAATGGCTTTTTCGAAAGTTTACTCGTGACCGGATGCCTCCTGATATAAATCCAGAAATAGGAAAAATTTCCTCAAATTTCGAACGGAGTCATTAAGAAACAATAATAAATCATCTGCAAAAGCTAGGTGGGAATTTGAGGTCGTATCCTTCCATTGAGAAGCATATTATATCACCTGAATACATCCGCTCATTAAGGCCATATGAAAATGCCTCCGATGCCATAATAAATAATAGTGGAGACAAAGGATTGCCCTGTTTTACACCACGGGTAGGCTGGAAAAAGCCACTGGGTTTTCCATTAATAAGAATGGACATATACGTACCTTCGAGATGATAAAAAATTAGGCGCAGGAAATGCGGATGAAACCCCATCTTTGTCAGCAGTTGCTGAAGAAATTCCCAGCTAACATGGTCAAAGGCCTTCATCATGTCTAACATGATCATAACATTGCCTCCGCGAACGTTTTTGCCCATAATTGTGACATTTCCTGGGCAAGTAAGATATGCTCCAATATATCACGACCACGCATAAAGCCAGCCTGCTCTACCAAAATAATATGAGGTAAGATTGTGGTCATTCGAGTCGTCAATATTTGGGTTCCCACCTTAGACATAAAATTAGATAATTGATAGGCCGATAATCTGCAAATTTCCTAGGGGAAATCCTTTTTGGGAAGCAACACAAGCAACGTACTACTTTATAGCTTTGGGTATCCGAAATCCTAAAAAATAATCCCGCACAGCCTTATGAACATCAAGAGTAACAACATCCTAGCAATGACGAAAAAAAAAAACCATTATATCCATTTGGGTCAGTTGCACTCTGTTGATCAGAGACCATACAACCTCCTTAGTTTCCTCCATGGATGGCGTAGATATTAATTGGGCATTCATCTTCGGTGTAACCAAACTAGGCACATGCTGTAACAAATCATCACTTCCACTAACTGATTCTGCCAGAATAAGGTGGTGAAAGACGAGACAACCTCTGACCGAATAGCTTCCTCTATAAGACAATGAACCCCACCGGATAGTAATAACCTGCCGCTGTCTTCGGTCCTTAACAATATAATGAACATATTTTTGTATTGGCGTCCCCACCTGTGATCAATTTCACCCGGGCTTTTTGCTCCCAAAATTTCAATCATTGTGTGCTGCTCTATTATAAAATGCTCGTGCCTCATTAAGCTGTAATCGCAGCTCAGGCGTAGGATGTTGTTAATACAACTGTTGAAAGCGTGATATATTTTGTTCAGCCTCTCCCAAGCTATCAAAGAATATTACCAAATACACCACCATTCCAATCTTGCAAGTCCTTTTTTAGGCGACGGAGCTTGTCATAAACTCTATGCATACCGCTGATAGTAGGATAGTCTGCCCACTTTGCACGAACATAAGGAAGAAAGAATTCATGCTCAACCCAAACATTAAGGAATTTGAAAGATTTAGGCCCTTGTTGATGTGCTTGAATTCGGCTGAGTAAAAGTGGTACATGATTAGACGAAACTCGCGGCAAGTGCGTCACCTTGAGTCCAGGCATGTGATCTTAGAGTTCTGAAGAACAGAAAATATGATCCAACCGTCGCCCACTTTGCACGAACATAAGGAAGAAAGAATTCATGCTCAACCCAAGTAGGATAGTCTGCCCACTTTGCAACGAACATAAGGAAGAAAAGAATTCAATGCTCAACCCAAAACATTAAGGAATTTGAAAGATTTAGGCCCTTGTTGATGTGCTTGAATTCGGCTGAGTAAAAGTGGTACATGATTAGACGAAACTCGCGGCAAGTGCGTCACCTTGAGTCCAGGCATGTGATCTTAGAGTTCTGAAGAACAGAAAATATGATCCAACCGTCGCTTAACCAGTCCTAGGCCACATCCTCCAACCCATGTATACCGAGTCCCTTCATATGGTAAATCTATTAATTCACAGCTGCGAACACAATCGAAAAATTCCTCAAGGGAAAGGAAGATATGGTAGAGATACGCCGTATGCTCATCAATGGATAAATGTGTTAAAATCTCCACCAACAAGCCAAAAAGGTGATTTATGTGAAAAAATACTCTGTAATTCCAACTATAACCATCTCCTGTCGGTGGCAGTATGCATACCATAAAACTGGACTAAATTAAAGTAGTTGCTGAGAGGCAGGTCAAATATCAGAGATGCGACGCATGTTCTCCATAAAAAACGGTCTAACAGATGCAATGTGGCATGCTGCCAAAATATCCAAATTCTATCTCGAGAAGTGGAAAGAGTGTGAAAAAGAGAGGCAAAGTTGATACCGAGTTAAATGAGATGCAGGTAATTTTGGTTCAATAACCGCTAGAAGCTTAAGTCCGTGACGTTTGATTAGGCGTTTAACCGTACTAAGGAAGTACGTAAACCACCTACATTCTAAATCATACAATTCATTGTGAGGGTAAAACGGAAAAGCTAGAAGAGGATTGAGAAGTAGAATGCATCACCCGGCCAAAGGGAGGAGGGTAATGGCATCTCAACTCTTGTACGACATGGTTTGCGGGGATGTATAGGCGCCCAGCTTCAGGTAAAGGCAATGTTGTAGAATCGGCGGCCAATAATAGATGAATGCGATATATCAGTTGATGATGCCTGCATTTCATTTCTCCCACATTCCGAACAAGCATCTCAATATCTCGTTTGAATAGAGCCAGTAATCTTGCCATCAGACTTGGGTGCTCGTGACCATAGAAGCATAGCGGTGTGAGCGGGCAGTATGCATCAATTCAGAGTGTAGCGCCCCGACCCGGACAGCGGAATCCGAATCGGTTCACCCGTCGTAGCTTACTGAGAAGACTACCAGACGTCTCATCTCTCGAATACGCATCATCGATGACGTAAGAGAAATAAGTGCGGAAACATATCAAATCAACCAAATCATCAGAGTAGTACGTCAAAGACAATGTGATCACCGACAGTGTACATGGTCGCAGCCATCTAAAACCCCAAATGAAAGACCAAATAAATGAAACAAATGGAAACAGTTGTAACTAGCCAATCAATCTCCCCAACAAGGTCTAGGTATCCCATTCAGCCCACTCGCCGTCATCCTCGATAAAGATCATGTCGTAACTAGGCTCATCTGCAATGACAAAAGGTAGTACCCTTAGCGAAAACGCTAGCAAGTAACCCACTTATAAGACATACGGGATCATCACATGGCAAGACATGAGTAATATTTAAATCAAGGGGTGATGGGGCACATGTCTTGTATACTTTCAAAGGCATAGATTACCAGCATGACAACATAAGAGCAGTAACTCATAAACATTCAACAGTTCAATAACAATCAAGGTACAAGTCAATCACACCGTAACGACTCACATGATGCATGCCAAAATATGCACTACACTACACAATCACAAATGCTTATGCAATTCTTTTCAAAACAGTGCAATGCATGTCAAAATGTCCGGTCACATAACTTTATACCCTGTGATGGGCCACAGCTTGTCTTTATACCCTGTGACGCACCACAGCTCAACTTTATACCCTGTAATGTGCCACAGCTTGTCTTTATACCCTATGACACATTACAGCTCACTTTATACCCTGTGATGGTTACAGATTGTCTTTATACCCTGTAACGCATGACAGCTCATTTCGCAAACTTTATACCCTGTGCTGAGGCACAGCTCTTTTCAAATCATAATGCAAATGCAAGTGCCATGATGCAAGGCTCCTCAATTCATTCTCCTTTCTCGTATGCAATTCACATTCATATAAGTCATTCATGTACACATGCGCAAGTACAAACACACACGAGTTTTTGCTAACTTACACATCATCACTTAGGCTTCGACTATCGTGTCAACACTTAGGCATGATACTAAGATCCATAACCTAAGACAGATATCCCTAACCATTCTTCGTCGAACTCTCAAGTACCTCGTGCCTTCATCTCCTAACCCGCCTAAGTCCTTCCCGTTGAAACTCGATTCGAGGATCCGTTGAAAACACCAAGATTGATTCACCATCCTAAGGCATGCTCCCAGGACTTAGACTAACTTTAATCAGGTCTTAAGAAGTCATTAAGGTCACTCAAGGGTTTCCCGAACGCCCCTCTTTCTTCCTCTACTTTCCACAAAATTTCAGGACTTCATCCCCTATACATCGATCGATCGATGTCCAACTGGGGACATCGATCTCTCACTTCGATCGATCGATGTCCTTCTGAGGACATCGATCTCTCAGGCTCAACCTACATCGATCGATCGATGTCCTTCTGTGGACATCGATCTCTCAGCCATCAGCACATCGATCGATCGATGTCCTTCTGAGGACATCGATCTCTCAGCTTCCTAGACATCGATCGATCGATGTCCTTCTGAGGACATCGATCTCTGACTTAGATCGATCGAAGCCTGCGTTTTTCCCAAACTTTCCTCTGTAATTTCTGCAGAACCATCAACCATCATCCTCCCCAATGCATACCCAATCTTTCACACCAAACCCTGACTACAATCACAGTCCTAACTACAAATCCAACGCTACAACGTATCAACTCCTGATCCATACCTAAAACACACGCTCTCATCAACGACCATGAATTCAAAAATCCCACCTTTCCTCTTCCCAACCCCTTTCAACTACGAAACCACATCAAGAGGGAATTAGGGTAGGGATTTGCATGATTTTCACAGATTCAACAACAACAACAATCGTACTTTCATATATATTGGCCAAATCCGGAAACGAAAGCACATAGATCATAAACAAATAGTCAAAGAGCAAATCTACTGCATGGTGATCCAAGTTGATAATTAAGATAGGCCGTTTTTCTTTCGCAAAACGTAGGAACTTATAAACAGATTACTTGCCTTTGATTACTCGGAGGAGAAACGAAGAACGGATGAAGACTGGATTGATTCCTGGGGCTTTCTCCTTCTCTTGGGAAACGGCTAGGGTTAGGGGAGAGAGAGCGTCGTTGTTTTCTGTAGAAAACTGACGCTTTCTCAGTTTATATATGGTTAGGGGAAAAAGTTTGGTGTTTCTAAATTACCTTTTATTTCTTATTTATCTTAAAGGATAAATCTAAATTATTTAATTTTGAAAATTAAATACAATTTAATTCCTAATATTTAATCCTTCATTTAATTCTCATTCATCCTATATTTATTTCGTCATTAGTTACCGTTGACCGTCATTAATTCTCGTAAAATTCTTCTTTGTCTTTTAAGTTACCCTACGGAGGGTGCGGGGCATAACATCCCTCCCCCCTTATAAGAAGTTTCGTCCTCGAAACTGGCGTACCTTATTGGAAGAGGTGTGGATATAACTCCTTCATTTGCTCTTCAAGCTCCCACGTGGCTTCGCGCTCCGTATGGTTACTCCACTGAACCTTGACATACGGAATGACGCGTCGGCGTAGGACTTGATCCTTTCTGTCCACAATCCTCATTGGATGTTCTTCGTAAGTGACGTCTTCTTTCACATCTAAGGGTTGGGCTTCAAGGACATGGCCCGGATCCGATACGTATTTCCGTAGTTGCGACACGTGGAATACGTTATGGACTTGTGATAAACTGGGAGGTAAGGCTAGTCGGTATGCTCTTTCACCAACTTTACCGAGAACTTCGTAAGGGCCAATATATCTCGGGCTTAACTTGCCCTTTACTCCAAATCTAGCAACTCCCTTAGTTGGTGAAACTCGTAGGTAAACCTTATCGCCCTCCTCAAACTCCAACGGTCGTCTTTTGGAGTCAGCCCAACTTTTACTGCGATCTTGGGCCACCTTGAGTTTCTCTCTTATCACCTTAACCTTATCCACCGTTTGCTCAACCAACTCTGGTGCTGTGATTGTCCTTTCCCCAACTTCGTCCCAACAAACCGGGGATCTGCACTTACGTCCGTATAAGGCTTCAAATGGCGCCATGCCAATTGCACTGTGATAGCTGTTGTTATATGAAAACTCCATCAACTTCAACATGCTATCCCAGTTCCCTTTGAAGTCTAAGGCGCATGCTCTCAGCATGTCTTCCAATGTTTGGATGGTCCTCTCGGATTGCCCATCCGTTTGCGGGTGATATGCTGTGCTCATTCTCAACTCCGTACCCATAGCTTTCTGGAATGCTCTCCAGAACTTAGAGGTGAACTTGGGGTCACGGTCTGATACGATGCTAACTGGGACTCCATGTAGACTTACAATGTTATCCACATAGATATTGGATAACCTTTCATACGAAGTACCATGAGGCATGGCAATGAAATGAGCTGTCTTCGTCAGTCTGTCTACGATTACCCAAATCATCTCGTTCCCATTGCGGGTCTTGGGTAGTCCCATTACGAAATCCATCGTCACATGCTCCCACTTCCATTCTGGAATCTCTAGTGGCTTCATCAAGCCACCAGGTCGTTGATGTTCCGCTTTGACTTGTTGGCATACCAAACATCTCTCAACATATGTCGCTATTGACTTTTTCATCCCTATCCACCAATAGTTTCTTTTGAGGTCCTTATACATCTTAGTACTTCCGGGGTGGATAGACATTCTTGAGTTATGCGCCTCTCGAAGTAATTCCATTCGAAGCTCGTCGTTAGCGGGTACGCATAACCGATTCTGGAACCATAGACTCCCATCTTCTCGCAACTGGAAGTCTTTTACCGGTCCCGTGGATAATTGGTCGCGGATCTCTTTCAGTGCTAGGTCCTCATACTGTGCCTCTTTGATTCGGTCTACCAAGTTTGGGCTGATAGACAAAGCTGTGAGGACATTTGCCACTGAATCCACCATTTCAAGATCAAACTCCTCAATCTCTCTTTCCAATGGAGACTGTCTTGCGTGGCTAGACTTCCTGCTCAATGCGTCTGCCACTCTATTGGCTTTACCCGGATGGTAGTTGATGGTCAAGTCATAGTCCTTGAGTAACTCTAACCATCTTCTTTGTCTCATATTCAACTCTTTCTGCGAAAATAGATACTTTAAGCTCTTATGGTCCGTGAAGACTGCACATTTCTCTCCATATAGGTAGTGTCTCCAGATCTTAAGGGCAAATACCACAGCTGCGAGTTCCAAGTCATGCGTCGGGTAGTTCTGCTCATATGGTTTCAATTGTCTTGACGCGTACGATATGACTCGTTCATTTTGCATCAAAACACAACCTATAAACAGAACGTTAGTTTAAGACTAGCATATGTATATACACTGCATCAATTGTACTGATGTACATACCTAGTCCTTTCTTAGACGCGTCTATAGATCACGAAACCGTCGGTGCCGGAAGGTTGTGCCAACACCGGGGCTGTGGTCAATCTCTTCTTGAGCTCGGTAAAGCTCTGCTCGCATTCCGCAGTCCATTCGAATTTAGTCTTCTTCTGCGTAAGTCGACTCAATGGTACTGCTATCGTTGAGAATCCCTCAACAAACTTCCTATAGTAGCCTGCCAAGCCTAGGAAGCTTCTGACTTCGGTCACATTAGTGGGTCTTGGCCATTCGGTGATGGCCTCTATCTTCTTAGGATCTACAGAGATCCCATCTTCGGAAATCACGTGACCAAGGAAGGCTACACTCCTTAGCCAAAACTCACACTTACTGAATTTGGCATACAGCCTTTGTTGCCTCAGAATTTGCAACACCACTCTCAAATGTTCAGCATGAGCTTGTTCGTCGGGGGAATAGACCAAAATGTCATCGATGAACACTACTACAAATTGATCTAACTGTTCTCGGAACACAGTGTTCATCAAATCCATGAAAGCAGCTGGGGCATTAGTTAGTCCAAAAGGCATCACTAAGAATTCATAATGCCCGTATCGAGTTCGGAAAGCTGTTTTAGGTACGTCTCCGGCTTTCACAAGTAACTGATGGTATCCTTGACGGAGGTCAATCTTGGAAAACCATCTAGCTCCCTTCAGTTGATCAAATAGATCCTCAATCCTTGGTAAAGGATATTTATTCTTAATGGTGATCTTGTTCAACTCTCGATAGTCGATGCACAGCCTCATGCTGCCATCTTTCTTCTTTACGAATAGGACTGGGGCTCCCCAAGGTGATACACTGGGGCGAATTAACTTCTTGTCCAGCAACTCCTGAAGTTGCCCCTTTAGCTCTTTAAGTTCAGCTGGAGCCATTCTGTAGGGTGCCTTAGATATAGGCTCGGCTCCGGGTATCAAATTGATCTCAAACTCCACTTCTCTTGATGGCGGTACTCCCGGTAAGTCGTCCGGAAATACGTCCTTAAATTCATTGATTACCGGTATTTGATCCATGGAGGGAACTTCTTGCTGAGCATCTACAGCATACACCATATATCCCTCTGCTCCTTTTTGCAAAGCCTTAAACGCCTTAATTGCCGTCATGTATATCTTCTTGGGAGCTTTAGTTATCTTGCAATTTCCTTGTACCGTGATGTCATTCATCTCAGGGTCCTTGAGGGTCACTTGCTTCAATTTACAATCAATACTGGCATGATTTTTGGTCAGCCAATCCATGCCCAATATGACATCAAAGTCCTTCATCGGGATTGGAACTAAGGTCACCGAGAATAACTTCCCATCCAACTCCATCTCACAATCTTTGTACTGGTGGTGGGATACCAGCACTTGCTCGCCGGCTGCTTGCACTCTAAATGGGTTCTCAAGCCATTCGGGTAAACAGTCGATCCCTTTGGCAAATCGCTTAGAAATGAAGGAGTGACTAGCTCCACTATCAAACAACACGTTCGCAGGTACTTTGTTAATTAAGATCACACCTAATCATAAGAGGGTAACACATAGAGGTTTTCACATAACACATATTCAATCATCAACTTAAATGACTAAAGTTTCAACTTAAACGACTATTATTTAACTTAGGTCATACCTGTCACCACATTTGCGTCCTCTTGGACTTCCGCGTCTGTCATGGCGTGGACTCTAGCATTGGGCCTGCCTCTCTGCTGCTGAGTCGGCCCTGCACCTGTTTGTGGCTTAGGGTTCAAGTCTGGGCAGTCCTTGATCCTATGGCCTGACTTTCCACATCTGAAGCACGCACCTGATACTTTCCAACATTCACCCACGTGTCTTTTATGGCAGTGCGGGCATTCTGCAGGTGCTTGCCGGTCAGGTTGGTTTGGCTGTGGTGTCCTTTGCACTGGCCCCGTTTGCCCCTTTCTGGGGATCTTGACCCAACGTCCGGGCCTACTCCCACTTTGCTCAACTCTCGGCCTCTTGCTCGATTCTTCACGAGCCTCTCTGTTCTGTGACCTACGCATGTCACTCTCCACTCGATAACATGCGTCCAACATCTCCTCGAACGTTTTCAAGCTTGACCCCGCTATGGCAGTCCGAATGCGGGGGTTCAGTCCTTCCTCAAATTTTAGCATCTTCATTCGGTTGTTTTCCAGTACCAAGGGTGTGAACTTACCCAAGGCATGGAACCGATCTGCGTAATCAGAGACAGACATCCTTCCCTGTTCGAACTTGTCAAACTGTCTCATTTTCTCCAAAATGGCAGTCTCTGGCACATAATAGTCCTTGTAGGCCTTTACAAATTGACTCCACTGGATGGGAGAAGTCATCTTGGGCGAAATGCCGTTCCACCATGCATTCGCTCTGCCAGTTAGGAAAGGCGTGGCCACATCCACCTTGTGTTCTTCTGGTACTTGCACTAGCCTGAAGCATTTTTCTACTTCGTCCAGCCAAAACCCAGCCACCTCTGGGTCAGTTGTCCCTTCAAAGTTTGGGGTATGCATCTTTCGCATCTCCCCAATGTAGTACCTTATGCCGTGCTGCGGTGGTGCTGGCGCAGGGGGTTGTTGCGGTTGTTGCTGCTGCTGAGCAACTCCCTGGGCTATCACCGTGATAGCATCAATCAGCGCTTGTGGGACTAGAACTGGTGGTGGTGGAGGAGGGTCATTGCTCTCATTGCCACCGTTACCTTGGTTATCACGTCTAGGAGGCATCTTCTGCAATATCACGTCATTAGTGTCGAGCAGTTCCAAAATAAACGTGAAATCCATAAAGGGGTACAAGGCGTAGTTCATAGGTTAAAACGATTACATCTATTTGACTTCACTAATCGCGCTCGTACACACACCCATCCCAGATCAAGCTTAAATCTGAAATTGCATACTTAGATCTAAAGATCAACTTAAGGTGAAGGTCATAACTTAAGACTCTACATGTCATAACCTAGGTCTCCGAGGTAGATCTGAAGCCTAGGCTCTGATACCACCTGTAGCGCCCCGACCCGGACAGCGGAATCCGAATCGGTTCACCCGTCGTAGCTTACTGAGAAGACTACCAGACGTCTCATCTCTCGAATACGCATCATCGATGACGTAAGAGAAATAAGTGCGGAAACATATCAAATCAACCAAATCATCAGAGTAGTACGTCAAAGACAATGTGATCACCGACAGTGTACATGGTCGCAGCCATCTAAAACCCCAAATGAAAGACCAAATAAATGAAACAAATGGAAACAGTTGTAACTAGCCAATCAATCTCCCCAACAAGGTCTAGGTATCCCATTCAGCCCACTCGCCGTCATCCTCGATAAAGATCATGTCGTAACTAGGCTCATCTGCAATGACAAAAGGTAGTACCCTTAGCGAAAACGCTAGCAAGTAACCCACTTATAAGACATACGGGATCATCACATGGCAAGACATGAGTAATATTTAAATCAAGGGGTGATGGGGCACATGTCTTGTATACTTTCAAAGGCATAGATTACCAGCATGACAACATAAGAGCAGTAACTCATAAACATTCAACAGTTCAATAACAATCAAGGTACAAGTCAATCACACCGTAACGACTCACATGATGCATGCCAAAATATGCACTACACTACACAATCACAAATGCTTATGCAATTCTTTTCAAAACAGTGCAATGCATGTCAAAATGTCCGGTCACATAACTTTATACCCTGTGATGGGCCACAGCTTGTCTTTATACCCTGTGACGCACCACAGCTCAACTTTATACCCTGTAATGTGCCACAGCTTGTCTTTATACCCTATGACACATTACAGCTCACTTTATACCCTGTGATGGTTACAGATTGTCTTTATACCCTGTAACGCATGACAGCTCATTTCGCAAACTTTATACCCTGTGCTGAGGCACAGCTCTTTTCAAATCATAATGCAAATGCAAGTGCCATGATGCAAGGCTCCTCAATTCATTCTCCTTTCTCGTATGCAATTCACATTCATATAAGTCATTCATGTACACATGCGCAAGTACAAACACACACGAGTTTTCGCTAACTTACACATCATCACTTAGGCTTCGACTATCGTGTCAACACTTAGGCATGATACTAAGATCCATAACCTAAGACAGATATCCCTAACCATTCTTCGTCGAACTCTCAAGTACCTCGTGCCTTCATCTCCTAACCCGCCTAAGTCCTTCCGTTGAAACTCGATTCGAGGATCCGTTGAAAACACCAAGATTGATTCACCATCCTAAGGCATGCTCCCAGGACTTAGACTAACTTTAATCAGGTCTTAAGAAGTCATTAAGGTCACTCAAGGGTTTCCCGAACGCCCCTCTTTCTTCCTCTACTTTCCACAAAATTTCAGGACTTCATCCCCTATACATCGATCGATCGATGTCCAACTGGGGACATCGATCTCTCACTTCGATCGATCGATGTCCTTCTGAGGACATCGATCTCTCAGGCTCAACCTACATCGATCGATCGATGTCCTTCTGTGGACATCGATCTCTCAGCCATCAGCACATCGATCGATCGATGTCCTTCTGAGGACATCGATCTCTCAGCTTCCTAGACATCGATCGATCGATGTCCTTCTGAGGACATCGATCTTGACTTAGATCGATCGAAGCCTGCGTTTTCCCCAAACTTTCCTCTGTAATTTCTGCAGAACCATCAACCATCATCCTCCCCAATGCATACCCAAATCCTTCACACCAAACCCTGACTACAATCACAGTCCTAACTACAAATCCAACACTACAACGTATCAACTCCTGATCCATACCTAAAACAACTCGCATCATCAACGACCATGATTTCAAAAATCCCACCTTTCCTCTTCCCAAGCCCTTTCAACTACGAAACCACATCAAGAGGGAATTAGGGTAGGGATTTGCATGATTTTCACAGATTCAACAACAACAACAATCGTACTTTCATATATATTGGCCAAATCCGGAGACGAAAGCACATAGATCATAAACAAATAGTCAAGGAGCAAATCTACTGCATGGTGATCCAAGTTGATAATTAAGATAGGCCGTTTTTCTTTCGCAAATCGTAGGAACTTATAAACAGATTACTTGCCTTTGATTACTCGGAGGAGAAACGAAGAACGGATGAAGACTGGATTGATTCCTTGGGCTTTCTCCTTCTCTTGGGAAACGGCTAGGGTTAGGGGAGAGAGAGCGTCGTTGTTTTCTGTAGAAAACTGACGCTTTCTCAGTTTATATATGGTAGGGGGAAAAAGTTTGGTGTTTCTAAATTACCTTTTATTTCTTATTTATCTTAAAGGATAAATCTAAATTATTTAATTTTGAAAATTAAATACAATTTAATTCCTAATATTTAATCCTTCATTTAATTCTCATTCATCCTATATTATTTCGTCATTAGTTACCGTTGACCGTCATTAATTCTCGTAAAATTCTTCTTTGTCTTTAAGTTACCCTACGGAGGGTGCGGGGCATAACACAGAGTCTGACACATTTTCTACTAATGGACCATCAACGTAAGGTTTGGGAATGTCATGTGATTTACCCCAGAATAGAAATATTTTGTGCATCCGATATAATAAATGATATTGGCCATCTCCTCCTGGTGTTGCTGGTGAATTTCATGTTGGGGGCATGGCTCATTGGATATTGAATTGTTGTCATGTTCTTTGTTTAAAACGGTTGTAATATGTGCATCCTCCGGATTAACATGATGCCACTCACACCATCCTTTTGTTTGGTGTCCATCAGGTTTTTTATGGTTTAGAGGGGCGGGCCAGTGTAGTAGTGGTCGGAGGAATTTTCTCTAATGGCGGCAGATGACCATTCACCTTAGGGCATGTTTTGAGATCATGTCCTAAAACACTACATTCATAACAGTAAAATGGAACGTCTTCATATTTAACAGTGGGATAAAAGTCAATTTCTCCACCCAGTATATGCAAACGGCAGGCAATGAATTTAGACAAATCGATTTCTACACATAGCCCAAACAACCCAAGGCCGAATACCTTGTGATGTCGCTGAGTCCATTCTTAACAGTTCCCCAATCATTACGAACAATATCCCATAATGCCGCTTTATTATGGAGAAAAAGAGGAAGCCCACGAATAGTCAACCAAATTGGAACGATGGAGTGTGATATTTTGGATCGAAAGACGGTGTCCTATTTGTCACATGCATATAGAATCCATTAGAGTCCATGAACGTCGCATAAGCAGCGGTGATAATCATCTTGACAATCAAAAGTGATCATAATATGCTGATCATCTAGCACCCTAGCAGCGGGGTTTGTTTAAAACCAATCTTTCCAAAACAGGTCTGTATTGTTCCATCGTTGGCCGCCCATTCCAGAAAGATCCAATCAAAGTAAAGCGATATGGTTCAGAGAACTTGGTTACCTCAGTAGTAGTAAACGATATCGATGGTAGGCCTTTGAAACGGGATATCGTTCGCTCAGTGATGGCCGGCTGCATTGTCTTTGATGCCAGAATTTCAGCAAAGGATGGTTTTCTAGTGGAATTGTTTTCGGTAGCCATGGTGGCGCCGCAAAATATTTCTGTGGAAAATTCTTCCGCAGTAATTTTTCACGGAATGATGACAACTGCAAATGGAACGCGGTGGCATGCCAGGACGTGGATTGTGGGTGAAGAAAATCAACCTGGAGAGGACCGTCTGAATCAAGCCCGGCGGTCGATAGGAATAGTTGCAACCATCTGCCGAGTCACTTTTATTATATACGTTATAACTATACAAGCACATTAATATAGAATTGTAGCAGTATACACCTATAGTTATATAACTATGTAGTTATATACTCATACACCTGTATAGTTGTATGCTTTTATAGTTATATGGTTATATGTTTGTATAGTCCCATAGTTATATAGATATATATACTTCTATAGCTGTATAGTTATATAGGTATATACTTACACAGTTATATACTAATATACTTGTATAACTATATAACTATATAAATATATACTTGTATAGTTATATAGTTATGTAGCATTTAGATATTAATATCCTTATATAACTATATAACTATACTTTTATAGTTATATATTTACGGTAGCACATAGTTATTTAATATGCTTATATACTTATATAGTATATAGTTTTTTAATGCACTATATACTTACCACACTTGTATGTATGTACTACTACCACTATGTATACACATAAATGATATCTAGGTAATTTAGTTATAATGATAGTTCATTTATAATTAAACTCAATCCTCCCCCTCTCTCCTATTCTTCATTTTTTTTCATATCTTTTTTATACAATTCTATACTTTATATTTATAATTATATATTTAGTGTATTTTGCATTATGTACAATTAATATAATAAAAAAAAATAGTAAACCATGTCAGAACAATGAATGAAACCGTTGATAAAACCGAAATAGAACCATAAACAAAACCATGAAATAACCGTATCAGAACTGAAAACCGATGGTTCGAAAATAAAAACTGGCAGAGTCAGTCAATTCTCGGTTTTGGTTCCTATACACCCTTTGAAGAACCGGGACGGTTCTGGAACCGCACACCTCTCGAGGGGACAAACCAGAGGAAAGAAAGAAACTGAAAGTAACTGAGACAAACGAAAAAGAAAGCAAAGCACACTGGAGAAAAGAAGTGGAGAAAAGATAGGAAAAGAGAAGAATTGGAAAAAGAAAGAGCAGTGCGATTCAAGTAGTTTTTTTTTAACGTATGATAACAAGTAAGAAAAGTTTTGTCTCAAAAAATATTGTTTACTTTTAAAAATAGTAACAGTTAGTACACGAAACGTAGCGTTCCGCTCTCGGACCCTAGCATCGGGAACAATGCATCCGCCGTATCTCTCTAAGGAGAATACAAGGTGTCGAATCAAGTTCATACATGTCAAAAAGACGTAGAAATTTTTTCTCGCGGAAACGAATCACCATAACATTAAATTACATGAATAAAGAAAATCCTCAATAAAATAATAAATCAGTAATGACAATAAAGTCAATGTGCCAACATCTAAGTGCCATCAATGTAAATAGGGTAGTGTCTGATGAAATCCCAATATAATAATACAACTAGCCGCAAAGTCTACTCGTGTCCTAAATGCGGCCATCATTCTGTCCACTCCACCGTATCAGCCCCGTCCTCAACAAAGACATAATTGTAGACATCCTCGTGCTCACCTGGAGGGGGGGGGGGGGAAGTAGGGGGGACTGACGGAAAATCATCCAGTAGACACCTACCTCCAACTAGTACAAGACGAGCATACAAAAATGATATAACACATAGCACATAGAACATGAGATGACATAAGCATATAAAGAGTACGGAAAGTAATTCACTTCAAGTAAAGAATGCGCAATATCATGATGCATGTCCAGCTATGCATGTCACACACAACAAAATCATGTCACACAGGATGCCGATATCTCCACCTTGCAATGCATGATCCCAGGTCCTACTGAGTGGCTATGGGTCGTAACCACCCGCAGTACTCATACTGAGTTTACGTAGCCCCGCCACCGTACACCATACTGAGCGCCTGTGACCCTACGTCACGATCCACCATAAATGCAATGCACGTGCCATGAATGCAAAAACAACATCGCTTGAGGCCTTCCGCCCCATTCTCACCACCTTCCGACACTCATCTCTAGGTCCATTTACTATCCGAGTAATGATTAGATGTTGTTCGGTGTCAAACCCATTTGTCCACGGCTTGTATACATTTATCGTGCATTTCTATATTTTCCCTCATTTTCTCCCTATTTATTTCTATTTATTACCTAATTATTCGAATTAAATAAATTATCATAATTACATAAATTTAATGAAAATAATTTATTTTCAACATGTTATAATTTTTGGAGTTTATTTATAATTTTCTGATATTTATTTATATTTTCCTATAATTATACTATTTTAAATTAATTAAATAACAATTATACAATTTCAAGAAAATCAGAAATCATTTAAGTAAATAAATTTCAATGGGGCCGACCTGTTTTCGCCAGCCCCGGTCCGCCATTCCCTTTTCGGTTGGGACTGTCAAGGACCAGCCTGCTGCACCCGCTATTCCTTTTTATTTAATCGGCTAATTGGGCCGGCCAGCAGCTATCCCGGTCCGTTGACCATTCGGCTCGGTCCGCTAGCCTGCCTTCCCTTTTTTTAATATATTACAAATGGACTGGTCCTGCAGCTACAGACCGCGGCCCATTAAGGGCTGGCCTGGTCTGTCCGCTGGCAGGCCGGCCCTTGGCAAATTTATTTTTTTTATTTTTATGTGTAATGCATCCAGCAACATCCAAGAGGCGCGTGTGACCTCACGCGCGGCCACTCTGACGGCGCGTGAGGCGCACCTGCGGCCTCCGGCGCCCTTTTTTGTTTCCGATCTATATTTTCGCCTACTTCCAGTCTATAGGAACTTAATTTAAGGCCAAAACAAAACTAAAAAGTCCTAATCATGCCAAAAGTGTGATATTTTGATTATCAAATTTATCCCTAACATCAGATTCAAGGCACGCAGTACAACACACGCATTTCACACTCTCCAAATCTCATGCTTCTTAAAGATTAACTTTCATGCTATGGAAATTCAACAATTAAATCAACAAAACACATAGAATACTACTAAGGCATGCTTGGGTTGTGCCAATTGGTGGAAAAAAAAGAAACCTACCTGTTTGTAGACAAACTACAAGATTGAAGTAAAACCGGTTGCATTCTCTTCCTTTTTTTCCTTCTCATTTCCTCCTTCATCTTCTCTCTTTCTCCTTCCTCTCTTTCTTCCTCCTTCCTCGATGACGTGGGCTCTCCCTTCTCCCATGCGTTTCCCCTTTTTCTTTTCTTTTTAATTATTCTTTGTTTTTTTCTCTTCCCTAGCCTGAAACACCCCCGTGCCCCTTTTTAATTCCCAAAATGCTGAAATCAAGGGGGGCAGTTATTCCCCCCCCATTAATCCACGTTTTCCCATTTTTTATTTTGTTTATTTTTTTTCAAGTTACTCTAATAATTTTATTTAAATCATTTATTATTATTTTGCTTTTCTTTTTTTATAACCGGTTATAACATCCTACCCACTTTACAAAAAGTTTCGTCCTCGAAACTTGACGTAATTTAATCGTATAGACCGAGGAGACTCGACGTACCTTAAATGAAGAGTTCAGGGTAGCGTCTGCACATCTGATCCTCCAGCTCCCAAGTGGTCTCGTTTTCCCTGTGATTGTTCCATTGTACATTGACATATGGAATAATTCTCCTCCTCAGCTCCTGATCTTTGCGGTCTATGATTTGAACATAAGTTTCTTCATATGACGCGTCCGGTCTAATCCTTAAAGGTGGTGCGTCTAGTACATGACTCAAATCTGGGACATACCTTCTCAACTGGGAAACATGGAGTACATCATGCACCTGTGCTAGCGCCGGAGGTAACGCCAAACGGTAAGCTAACGAACCAATCCTTTCGAGCACCTCGTGGGGGCCAATGTATCGAGGCCTCAGCTTACCCTTCAATCCGAACCGTGCTACACCCTTCATCGCTGATACCTTCAAGTAAACCTTCTCTCCGACAGTAAACTCTAGAGGACGCCTCTTCGAATCTGCCGAGCTTTTACTTCTGTATTGAGCAATCTTAAGTCTTTCCTGAATCAACTTTATCTTTTCCTTGGTCTGCTCAACCAGCTCATGATCAGTGATAGCATGCTCTCCAACTTCATCCCAATGGATAGGGGATCTGCACTTACGCCCATAGAGCGTCTCAAATGATGCCATGCCAATGGCGCTATGATGACTGTTGTTGTAGGAGAACTCAATCAACTTGATCATACCGTTCCAGTTTCCCTTGAAGTCGATGGCACAAGCTCTCAACATATTCTCCAATGTCTATATGGTTCTCTCTGACTGCCCATCCGTCTGCAGAGAAACACAGTACTCAACCATAGTTCGGTCCCCATCCTTCTCTGACATGCTGACTAAACCTGGAAGTGAATCTCGGATCACGATCGGAGACAATACTGACTGAGACGCCATGTAAACGGATGATGTTGTCGATATAGAGTGTAACCAATCTATCCAGAGTCACATCGTTCGGCACAGGTAGAAAATGAGCAGACTTAGTCAAGCGGTCTAATCACCCATATAATGTCATTACCATTCCTTGTCTTCGGAAGACCCATTACAAAATCTATAGTTACATGCTCCCACTTCCATTCAGGGATCTCTAACGGCATCAACAAACCCCTGGTCTCTGGTGTTCTGCCTTGACCTGCTGACATACCAGACACCTCTCAACAAACTCTGCTATATGTCTCTTCATTATGCTCCACCAATAATGCCTTTTCAAGTCGTCATACATTTTCGTAGCACCCGGATGGATAGACAACTTCGAGTTGTGCGGCTCCTTCAATACCGTTCTTCTGAGATCCTCAACCTTAGGAACACACAGTCTCCCTTGAAACCACATGATGCCGTCGTCATGGATCTGAAATCCATCAACCTAACTAGTCATCATCCTCTCCCGAATCTCACTAAGTGCTACATCTCCCTTTTGCGCCTCTTTGATATGCTCAATCCAAGATGGAGTGATGAGCAGTGCTTCTAGAACATTAGTTGTGGAGTCCACGATATCAAGATCTAACTCTGCCATATCCCTTTCCAACGGCGTCTGTCTGGCATGGCTGGACTTCCTACTCAATGCATCCGCAACTCAGTTCGCCTTCCCCGGATGATAGCTGATAGTCAAGTCATAGTCTTTCAACAACTCAAGCCATCTCCTCTGACGCATGTTTTAATTCTTTCTGTGTGAATAAGTACTTCAAGCTCTTATGATCAGTAAAGATTTCACACTTCACACCATACAGATAGTGGCGCCAAATCTTTAACGCAAATAAAACCACTGCCAACTCCAAATCATGCGTCGAGTAATTCTGCTCATAAGGCTTCAGTTGGCGTGAAGCATAGGCAATAACTCTGCCGTTTTGCATCAAAACACACCCTGAAAAGAAAGAGGTTAGACCGCATTGTAATGCATGTAGAATTTAATGGAAATCTTATGCATATTATCTAGCCCACTCTTCGATGCGTCGCTTTGGATGATAAACATTCCGAGCCTGAGGGTTGAGCAAGTATAGAGGCCGTCGTCAGTCGTCTTTTAAGTTCTGCAAAGCTCTCCTCGCATTCAGTAGTCCATAAAAACTTTGATTTTTTTGTGTCAATCTACTCAGTGGTACCACAATAGACGAAAATCCTTCTACAAACTTCCGATAGTAGATGGCTAAACCCAGAAAGCTCCTCACTTCAGTCACGTTGGTCGACCTGGGCCACTCAGTAACGGCCTCAATCTTCTTGGGATCCACAGAAATTCTCTCCTCTGAAACCACATGTCCCGAAAAAGCCACGCTTCTTAGCCAAAATTCACATTTGCTGAACTTAGCATACAATTTACTTCGCCTAAGAGTCTCCAACACCTCTCCCAGATGTTTAGTATGCGACTCCTCGTTCGAAGAATACACCAGAATGTCATCAATGAATACAACCATGTATCTATCCAACTGCTCCCTGAATACTGTGTTCATCAAATCCATGAAGGATGCTGGGGTGTTGGTCAGTCCAAACAGCATCACCAGGAACTTGTAATGTCCATATCGGGTATGAAAAGCTGTCTTTGCAACATCCTCTGCCCATATCCTTAATGTAGAGAAAAGGGGGTTTGAGTGATTTCAAAATATATGATTTAAATGAGCTTAAAAACGTGCATAAGATAAATGTGCATGATATGTTGCATATTACTTGCCTTATATAGTTCATATATAATGTTGCCGTACTAACGAGCCATGAAGCTTTAAAGCTTACATCAAATGGCAAACATTTGTTGTGTTTATACTATTTTCAGGATTTGTTGTGTTTATACTATTTTCAGGTGCCACTATTAATGAACTAAACTAGTTCATTAAGTGAAGTACTTAGTTAATTAAACTAAGTAGTTCATTAAAGGAAGCTACATTTGGAAAAGGCACAAAGGCAACAAGACTAAGAAAAGGAAAGTCTCCTCCTCCCTTTATCATCAATGTACACGGCCATATACATATATAAATATATTTTTTCAGATTTTTTGAAAAAGGCACATACACATATATTCCAACGTACTACCGACATGTTATATATTTTACGTACGTACGTTAACGTCACACCATCATACTTAACTCATATTTATGAGTATATTCAGGTCTTATATCATATGATATAAGTCATGGTGATGACAAATTAAATACGACACGTTAAAAGGTTTTAAACCAAAAATTGTCGTATCGGGCGAATACCGAAACTTCGCCAACGTGTCACGTACTTGCCATAAATAGATGGCCAGCCCCTACACCTTAAAAATCAATAAAAATTTCGTGCTAATGATGATGTATTCAGCCATAAAATCATTCCATGTTGGCACACACAAATCACCCCACATTAAGGCCAAATTGTAGAGATTCCAATTTTAATTTTGTCACATATGATGGCGCCACTTTAGACCAGCCAAGTGCTGAGAATTAAAGTTTATATTATATATATTATGTGTAACATAATATATATAACATGTGCAAAAGTTGGAATTTAGTTAGAAAAAAATCGGATAATCGATAAATATCGAAAATTCTTGGCACATCATATGACACGTATCTAGACACTTTTTACATATGTAATACATCTTAGGGTGTTCTAGAAAATTAAATTAAGGGCTGATTGAAATATAACATGTGTGTATTATTAAATATGCACTATTTTACAAAGTTAGCAAAAATAAAATTCAGCACATGCATATACACTTGTACACGCCACCTACAGCTGAGATGGAGCATATGTGGAGCCTTGCTGGCATATTGATTGGTCAAGAATCAATCATACAATGTTGGTGATTTAAAGAAAGAAGCTACAAATGGTAAGATTTCAAACTTTGTCTCATTTGAAACACATGCTGAAATTTTTCAGCATGTGGTGATTATAGCTGGCCGAATTTTCTAATTAAAAAGGATATAATTGGATTCTTGAGTTATGTGGTTAATTGGAAGAAGAAATGGAAGTAATTTGAATAAGTTTCAAAGCCATAAAGTGTGATATCTTATATATCACACATGCTGAAATTTTTCAGCATGTGTGGAATGCATCTTGACTGTTTTTATGGCCATGTGGGTGTCCAAAATTTCATTTCCAATTTGATAAAGATATTAGCTATGATTAATTTTAAAAGAAAAATAAAATAAAATTGGAAGTATTTTGAATTTTATCACCATGTATCACATGCTGAAATTTCAGCATGCTACATTCTCTTAATGGCCGAGTTTATTACCATGGTATGGAGAAATTTTGTCTTGCTTAATTTATGTGGTAATCTTGGATGTTATGGCAACTAATTTATGTTGATTTTGGCACATGTGTTTAGTGAAATATTCAGATTGTCCAAGTCATCAAATGATGACAACATTCAACCTATCATGAAGTGCCAAGTAAGCAAAGGTTAAATGATCATCCAATGAGAAGGTGCCAAGTAAGCAAGACCATGTCACAATGATGTCTTACATTCTCCCAAGGACTTAGAAGATAATTTTCAAGAGGGAGAAGGACTCCAAGGGGGGCGGCTAAAACAATTAAAAAGGAAGGATGAAGAGCAAAAACAAAAAACAAGAACAAGAGTTGCAAATTCAAAGATCAAAAGTGTTCTAGCCTTCTTCTTCTACACTTTCTTTCTTTCTTTCTTCTTGAAAGCCTATTGTACTTACATTTATATTCTTGAATAGGTTTATCTTAGACCACCACACATTCTTTATCTTTGTAAAAGATTGATCAAGGTGTGATCAATTTTCAATCTTGCAACGTGGTGGTGTTCGTGCGAATTGTATTCGTCGTACAAGGTTTGTAAAGGGTTGGAGTTGGTGTGTAACTCCATCAACCCTGTGGTAAGGTGTATTGCGTGTGTGTGACTAGTGTGAACCAAGGAATGTGTTCCTTGAAGACTGGAGTAGGTTGTTTATAACCGAACCAGTATAAAATTCTCGGTGCCATTTACTTTCAGCATTTATATTCTGTTTCTGCATAGTTTACTCTTTTTGTTTACGTTCGTAAAATAGTAAACGATTTTCAAAAATCACGAAAATTTCCAGACACATAGCCACACATTTTAGGGTTAATTTGGTACAAGTTTCAACCCTTTTGGATAAGTATAAGTCACTCAAACATCCAAAGTTCTGAGACTAGTGCAGTCTGATTTTCAGACTTGCAAAGGTTGAGACTTTGAGTGTATTTGACTAATTTCCCGAAAGAATTTTCCAAAACTGTTTCAACCCATTATAAGGGGTTATGTTTTAAATTTTCATAGCATTTGGAGTTGTGTACAAATAGGAATTAATTTTTCAAAACAGTCTACCGTTTCTCGCAGATTCGCACAATCTGACCACCAACAATTTTTCAAGGGGTTAGAGGTTGAATTGTAATCTGAACTTTTTAGGAGATACTTATAACATCTGAGTCTAAGTTCTCTCCAAATTTCAGAATTTTTGAAGATCTGCAACCTAGTTTTCAAAATGTTTTAAAACTGGTCCTGAAAACAGAAACTGTTTTCAGAAGTTGGGTTTTTGGTTCAAACTAATTTTAAAAACCACATTTTCCGCACCCACTATTCAACCCCCCTTCTAGTGGTGCCTTGCAGATCCTACACTTTACTGACGGTATTCTGATCGGAGATCAATCTTCGAGAAAACGTTTGCACCCTACACAGATTCAATCCGTCAGGTATAAATAATTTTTGATGTATTATTCATTTAGACATTAGTAAACACTACTTTCAGTTGATCAAAGAGATCTTCTATCCTGGGTAGCGGGTACTTATTCTTGATAGTGCTCTTGTTAAGCTCTCTGTAGTCAATACAAAGCCGCATACTCCCGTCCTTATTCTTGGCAAGCAAGACCGAGGCTCTTCATGGTGAGACACTAGTTGGAATGAACTTCCGGTCCAATATTTCTTGCAGCTGCTCTTTCAACTCCTTCAACTCAGCTGGAGCCATTCTATATGGTGCCTTCGGTATTGGCTCAGCACCGGGCAGCAAATAACCTCAAACTCCACCTCTCGACTGGGCGGTAGTCCTGGCAGCTCGTCAGAAAATACATCCTTGTACTCATTCACCACTGGTATTGAATCTATCAAGGGTAACTCTTTTTCTGCACCAATAGCATATACAAGAAAACCTTGATTACCTTTCCTCAACGCTCGGTATGCCTGCGATGCACTCATGTAAATCTTCTTAGGCGCCTTCTGCAACTTGAAGTCCCCTTGAAAGACGGTTCCCTGTTTATCCCGCATCTGCATGCTGACCTGCCTCTGATGACAGTCAATCGTGGCCTGATACTTAGCCAGAAAATTCATACCCAGAATAACATCAAAATCTTGCATCTGAATCGGAATCAAAGTCGCAATAGATTCCAGCTCATTAATCTCCAGTGAACAATCCTTGTACTGATAGTGGGATACAAACACCTGGTCACCGGCGGTTTAGACACGGTAGGGAATCTCCAGCCATTCAGGTAAGATATTCAGACCTTTGACGAACCTCGAGGCGACAAATGAATGGATGGCCCCACTATCAAAAAGAACGTAGACTGGGACCTTGTTAATCAAAATCTCACCTAACATATGCACGGTTATATATATAGCACTTAATTACAAGAAGGAAAAGTATTTGAAAGACACTGGAACTTTAACTCTTAATTAAGATGTACCTGCTACGATGTCATCGGCTTCCTCGACATCGGCGTCTGTCATGATATGCACTCGGGCATTAGTCTTCGTCTTCCCCTTCTGCAGTGTCTGGCTCTGCTGTGGAGGGGGTGCCTGTCTATGCGTGGGGCAGTCTCTGGTGAAGTGCCCTGGGGTGCCGCATCTGTAGCAAATGTCCCTGGTCCTCCAACACTAGCCCGGAAGAAGGCATCCATAATGAACACATAGTGTAATGGGTGCCACAACCCTTACTGGCTGTGCATCAGTAACCGCTAGTCCCTCGATGGCAAGTGGCTGGGTAAACGGTCTCTACTGCTGCGGTGGACGAAAAGAGCTTTCCGGCTGCTGGCGGCGTGGTACCTTCATCCGTTTCCCTAGTCTCCTAAAAAGGCATTCCTCTCATGGACTCTTCGCCCAGTCATCTGCTGCGACCCTCCTAAGGTCACCCTCAACCTCACGGCACACCTCGAGTAGATCCTCAAATGTCCTTGGCCTAGCATAGATAATCAAAGACTGAACGTGGAAGCTCAGCCTAGTCTTGAACTTTGACATCTTTGCCTTCTCGTTATCCATAACGGAGGGCATGTATCTCTCCAGCGCATGAAATCTCTCTGAGTACTGGTCCACAGTCATGGACCCTTATGTAAGCAACTGGAACTCAGTCATCCTCCTCTGTATGGAACTCTCAGAAATATAGTGCCTCTGGTACTCTTCCTAGAACTGGGTCCAAGTCAACTGTGGTGTCAATCTGCACTGCACACTAAGCCACCATTCCCTAGCATCACCTTCAAGAAAAGGAACGACCACTTCCACCTTTAGATCATCAGGAACCTGCAATAACCTCAGCTGCTCGGTCACATTCTGGAACCAGATTTCGGCCTCCTCTGGCAGTGTGGTGCCTCTAAACATCGGTATCCAAAAGTTCTGCATCTCCCTGTAGAAAAATCGAAGTCCTGGGCATGCTGGTGGTGGCTAGGGCTGTTGCTGCAGGTGAACCATCTGTACCTGCTGCTGAGCCACTAAAGTAGTCAGAGTGGCTAGAGCATCTGCAAGGACTTGGGGTATGACCCCCTGACCCTGGTGGTCATCTCCATTGTGTCCTCCATTACCTGCTGGCTCACGTCGTGGAGGCATTTTCCTGGAGTTCGAGTTCATAAAGAGAATATGGATTAGTCAAAGTAGGTTAAATAGTCGTATGCGGTGTAAAACAGTAACATACAAGAAAAGGTCACCATCAACATACACCTCCATTAACCCGATCATATCTTAGGTCTACTTCATATATTAGGGGTATAATTGTCATTACTAGGAAAAGATCATAGCTTATGTCTAGGTGATCTTGTTAATCCTGCGTTTTCGACGCGGATCTGAAGCCTCGGCTCTGATACCACCTGTAGCGCCCCGCTCCCGAGCCCTAGCATCAGGAATAGTGCACCCGCCGTATCTCGCTAAGGAGAATACAAGGAGTCGAATCAAGTTCCAACATGTCCGAAAAGACGTAGAAATTTTTTCTTGTGGAAACGAATTACCATAACATTAAATTACATGAACAAAGAAAATCCTCAATAAAATAATAAATCAGTAATCACGATAAATTCAATGTGCCAACATCTAAGTGCTATCAATCTAAACAGGGTAGTGTCTGATGAAATCCTAATATAATAATAACAACTAGCCACAAGGTCTCCTCGTGTATTAGATGCGGCCATCAGTCTGCCCACTCCACCGTATCAGTCCCTTCCTCAACAAAGACATAATCATAGGCATCCTCGTGCTCACCTAGAGGGGGAAAGTAGGGGTGAGTGACGGAAAATCGCCCAGTAGGCACCTGCCTCCAACTAGCACAAAGACGAGGATACAAAAATGATATAACACATAGCACATAGAACATGAGATGACATAAGCATATAAAAGAATGCGGAAAGTAATTCACTCCAGGTCAAGAATGCGCAATATGATGATGCATGTCCAGCTATGCATGTCACATACAACAAAATCATGTCACACAGGATGCTGATATCTCCACGTGCAATGCATGATCCCGGGTCCTACTGAGTGGCTGTGGGTCGTACCCATCCACAGTCACCATACTGAGTGTACGTGGCGCTGCCACCGTACACCATACTGAGCGCCCGTGACCCGTACGTCACGACCCACCATAAATACAATGCACGTGTCATGAATGCAAAAACAACATCGCGTGAGGCCTTCCGGCCCATCCTCACCATCCTCCAGCGCTCATCTCTAGGTCCATTTACTATTCGAGTAATGATTAGATGTTGTTCAGCGTCGAACTTATTTTTCCACGGCTTGTATACACTTATTGTGCATTTTCTATATTTTCCTCATTTTCCCCTATTTATTTCTATTTATTACCTAATTATCCGAATTAAATAAATTATCACAATTACAGAAAATTAATGAAAATAATTTAGTTTCAACATGTTATAATTTCTTGAGTTTATTTATAATTTTCTAATATTTATTTATATTTTTTCTATAATTATTACTATTTTAAATTAATTAAATAACAATTATACAATTTCCAGAAAATCAGAAATCATTTAAGTAAATAAATTTTCAATGGGGCTGGCCTGTTTCGCCAGGCCCGGTCCTCCATTCCCTTTTCGGTCCGGCACGTCAAGGACCCACCTGCTGCACCCGCTATTCCTCTTTTTATTTAATCGGCTGATGGCCGGCCCGGTCCGTTGGCCATTCGGTCCGGTCCACTAGCCTGCCTTCTTTTTTTAATATATTACAAATGGGCTGGTCCTACAGCTGCAGACCGCGGCCTATTAAGGGCTAGCTTGGTCTGCGCGCTGGCAGACCGGCCCTTAGCAAATTTACTTATTTATTTTTTTATGTTTAATGCGTCCAGCAGCATCCAGGAGGCGTGTGAAGACCACACGCCGCCACTCCGGCGGCACGTGAGGCGCCCCTGCTGCCTCCGACGCCCTTTTTTGTTCACAATCTATATTTTCGTCTATTTCCAGTCTGTAGGAGCCTAATCTAAGGCCAAACCAAAACTAAAAGTTTTAATCATGCCAAAAGTGTGATATTTTGATTATCAAATTTATCACTAACATCAAATTCAAGGCACGCAGTACAATACACGCATTTCACAGTCTCCAAATCTCATGCTTCTCAATTATTAACATTCATGTTATGGAAATTCAACAATTAAATCAACAAAACGCATATAATACCACTAAGTCATGCTTGGGTTGTACCAATTGGTAGGAGAAAAGAGAACCTACCTGTTTGTGGACAAACTACGCGATTGAAGTAAACTCGGTTGCCTTCTCTTCCCTTTTCTTTTCCTTCTCCTTTCCTCCTTCCTCTTCTGTCTTTCTCCTTCATCTCTTTCTTCCTCCTTCCTCGCTGACGTATGCTCTCCCTTCTCCCCCGCATTTCCCCCTTTTCTTTTCCTTTTAATTATTCTTTTTTTTCTCTTCCCTAGCCTGAAACATCCCCTGCCCCTTTTTAATTCCCAAAATGCTGAAATCAAGGAGGGCAGTTATTTCCCCACTAATCCACGTCTCCCCATTTTTTTATTTTGTTTAGTTTTTTTTAAATTACTCTAATAATTTTATTTAAATCATTTACTATTATTTTTCTTTTTTATAACCGGTTATAACACGAAATCTCTATATTGTATTTTTAATTAAAAATTACATGATTCCTTAGTTATTTAAACTAACCAACTAAAGATAAAATATGAATAATAACCAACACAATTTGACTTTTTAAAATTATATTTAAGTCAAACTATAACAATTATTAGGATAGAGGAAGTATTATTTTTATTTGGAGTTTATAATTAGGTTATATGTATGTTAAGCATCATGATCTATGTCTATATTCATGTTTTCTGGATGAATCCATGGTCAATTTTATGTAGTTTACAAGAAATTATTACGCAGTTCTTGAGTAGTATATGACTTATGACGTTTGGAATTTTGTTTTCTAGGTTCACTGATTGAATGATATTAATTGTAGGTATAAAAGTATGTAATTGTTTTTTTAGGAAAACATATTGTATTATACCATAATTCTGCTAGTACAATAGAAATTACTTTCATTCTTCAATGTTTACGTGAGTATGGGCTTGAATTAGCCATTGGACATTGTTCGACCATCTCTCCTCTCTTGTATATCAATGACGGTGTGAATTCTATTTGTTAGCGGTTAGGAAAATGGAATCAAAAAAGGAGTAGAATGAGTAGTAGATTAATGGTTTGAGGCGTGTATGCATACTTTCCATAAGGAATATTTGTTCTCACTAGTTGGTGTAGGGTTATTGGCAAGCTTCCTCTTAGAATACAACAACCCAGACGATTTCTAACCTCATAAATAAGGATAGAAACCAAATGAACTTTCAGAATAAGAATGTATAGAGAAAGAAGAAGAATTTCAATACAAGGTTGAACTTGAGATTAAGATGTCTTGAAACGTGTTACAATAGCCTTTTTATAGGCTCTTGAACCTCATATCAGACGTCCTAAACCGTTTAAGGGTGACTCGATATATCCCTTGGTGCATAATTTGCAACTTTAGATGAAAAATCACACCTGTTGAGCACATCGATCGGTCGATGTCATTGATCAAAGTCTCTCAGTGTGCTCCAGTTTTTCATTCAAACTACTTCGATCGATCAATCGATGTATCGATCGAAGTCACATCGATCGATCCATGTGATTGATCTATGTTGGACAGTGTACTCTAACTTTGCACCCAGGCCACTTCGTTCGATCGATGTGATCAATCGAAGTCACATCAATCGGTCGATATCCAACAGAATACTCAGCTTCATTTTTATTTACTTGGGTCAATCCAAGTCATGCGCCAATGGTCCATGCTAGGATTACCTTGATGATTTGCACACCGCAAAGGCAATATCGAGTCTAGTGCAATATGTAGCATACATTAAACTACCAATTGCACAAGCATATTCAAGTTGAGCTACTGCTCTACTGGTATGTCTAGTCAATTTGTATGAGGCATCATATGGTGTGTTTGCTTCTTTGATCTCTAAGTGTTTGAACTTAGTCATCACTTTGCATATATGATGATACTAACAAATAGCAAAACCTCCACTATGTTTGAACACTTTTTTCCCCAAGATGGTATCTACCTCACTCAAATCTTTCATTTGGAATTGTGAAGTTAAATACTTCTTAGTTTCATTTACTCCTTCTATATTAGTGCTAATAATCAACATGTCATCCATGTACAAACAAATAATAACACCATATTTGTTCGTAAACTTGGAATGTACACACTTATCAGCAGTATTATGCTTGACACCATTTTTTAAAATGGTAGCGTCAAAATTTTCATGCCATTATTTTGGTGCTTGTTTCAATCCATACAATGACCTTACCAATTTGCACACTTTGTGTTCATTGTCCCGTAGAACAAAACCTTCTGGTTGCTGCATATAGACTTCTTCGTCTAAATCACCATTGAGAAATGCAGTCTTAACATCCATTTGATGAAAAATAGATTATTTATGGATGTTAAAGCTATCATCACTCTAATGGACGTTATTCTTGCAACCGGAGCATATATATCAATATAGTCTATCCCTTCTTTTTATTTAAAACCTTTGGCAACCAATCTAGCCCTGAAAGTTTGAATTGAACCATCCATATTATATTTTCTTCTAAATACCCATTTACATCTAATTGATTTGGAACTCGACGACAAATCAGTGAGAACCCACGTATTGTTAGACAATAACGAATTCACCTCATCATCAACTACCGTAGGACCTGTATAGCACCACACAAGGGTGCCTGGAGTTAGACACCAACTTCACCCCTTTACAATCAAACAATCAAACAAACCAATCACGAACACCACCACCGATTGAATGAAGGCTTGATCATACCTTGATCAACCTTTTACAAGAAATGAACGAGTATAGGTAGTATAAACAAAGCCTATATAATATATGAAATATAAGAATGATAGGCTTGAGGCTAAGAGAGAAAGAAAGAAAGGAAGGAAGAAGAAGAGATTAGTCTTGCTTTGGACTTGAAAGAGTATGCACTTTTTGATTAGCTTTGTCTTGCACCATCTTGTCTCTTTTTATCAAATTGTGGCCGCCCCCAGGGTTAGCATTCTTCCTTGAAAATTTTCTTGAATTCCCTTGGAATATTGCCTTATGTAAATGATGACACAACCTTGCTTACTTGGTGCAATATGATTGGAGGGATGACTTGTCTTTGCCTAGTTGTCACTTGTTGATTGGCCAACATTAATCCACCTTAGCACCCTTTAAATGAGCTGTAAATTCTTTAAAAAACTGAAAACATGTGCTCAAATTCTTGTCAAATAATTATCATACATTCAGACATTAATCCCCTTCAATTTTGGAAGACAATTGAAGACAAAAACATGCTAAAATTCGTCCATGACAAACATGAGCTGAAATTTCAGCATGTGTTTTATTTTGAATTGTTTCCTTGTGTGTTGCCCTCTGCAATGTCACGAATCATGTGTGGCTTATTTTCCACCAATTAAAGTGCCAAATAAGCTCCACCTAGGATCCAACAAAGCTGAAAATGGCATGTGAAATTCCTGCATATGTGCTGAATTTTCTTTTGGTAAACTTTGTCAAATAATGCACAATATTCACACATATATGGTAAATTATAATCAGCCTTAATTTGAATTTTTAGAACACTTTAACATGTCTTGAATGTGCAAAAAGTGTCTAGATACATGTTACATCTATGCCAAATCCGTTCCATGTGTGTATGTTCGTAGAAAACCAAATTTTCGACTTTCGTCGATTACGCGATTTTTCTCCGATTAATTTCAAACTTCTTACACATGTAATATATATTATGTCACACATAATATGTTGGACCGTGCACCTGCAATAAATTCCACTAGAGGGGGGATGAATAGTGGTTAGCGGGAATTACACTACAACCCTTTGTAAAAATCCCCTTTGAAAGCAGAATCTGAAACTGCCTCAGATTCAGAACCCGTTTTTGCAAAATTCAAAACTAATTGTACACAACTTCAAAAATTATGAAACTTTTGATAATTTAACTTTAATAATTTAACAAGACTTTATCCAAAAATCAGACAAAAATAAGATCGTTTGACCCTTCAAACAAATAAAATGATTCAGATGGTCAATCTGGACAAAATTGGACAGAATGTTGCTGATTTTGAAAATAGTGTTTCTCTTTGAATACTCAACCAAACAGGTTGATCTTTATATCAAAACACTCCTTAGGATGTGCAGATGTATTTTCCAAAAGGCTCTAGCCTTAAACAATTCTTAATAAATACAAAATTTAAGTTTTCTCAAAACTGGTCAGATTGCAGCCAGATTGGAGCAGTTATCTTGCAAAGACTGAAAGACTAACTTTCCCTTGCTCAAATCAAGCGATTCTTGTTGCAAATGAAAACTCACAGTCTGAAGTATAACTCAACTAAGAATCATGAATTTTGAAAGTATTTAGCTATTTTTTCCAATCATGAGAAATTGTGTGAAAACTGCAGTAAAACAGGCAGAAAACAGAATTGAAGAAACAAGACAAGAACACCGAGGATTTATCATGGTTCGGTCAATGTGACCTACTCCAGTCCCAAGGAACACCTTTCCTTGGATTTCAATATGAAATGAATCATCTTACAACAAGAACCAAGCTTGATCCTTGGGTTATACACCAACCCTATTCAAGACTTGGATGAACACCTTCTATGCAACACTTAGTTCCAACACCTCTACCTCCTATTGATGTAGCCTTATAGAATTGGCTAATCAATCTTACAAATGAAGCTCAAGAGGCTTGTAGCTCAACAAATACAACAAGGACACTTTTGTTACAAAGAATGAAACAAGAACAACAACAAGAAGATGTTAGTTAGACAAATCAACAAATGCTTTCAAGTGACCTTCAAGTGTGTTTCATCTTCTTCACCATTGCCTCTTATTTATAGTGTGAATTGACCCTTGGAGATAAGAACTCCAATGTGTCAACATCTTCATCATCAAGTCCTAGTTGTCTTCACATCATTGGTTAGCCACATAATCATCTTGTACACTTGGCAACATGAGACAAAATGATTGGTCTACCTTGGAATTTCAGCATGGCCGAATTTTTCACCCTTGAAATAGTAATTAAAATGTGAAGATAAAGTAGTAGGATAATAGCCATAACAACTCCACTATCCCCTCAACTCCTTGGCAAGATAATAGGCATGTGTGAGTTGAATTTTGACCAACAAATCTGCTGAAAATAGCTTGTAGCAGCTGGCTACACTTACAAATTTTCCAAGTTGGCAATTTTTTGCCAGCTAGCTTCTTTTTGCTTGGTCCACTTGTCACCAAGCTATAAAATGAACAATGTATCACCTCCATCTGATTATAGACGTTTTTGAACATATATACAAGTATATCAACTCAGATTTTTGAAGAAGAAATCACCAAATAATGATTGACAAGATTATGTCAACATGTAACACCAAAATTCTCAATATTTCTTCTTGTATCTTGTGATCATTTGCATACCCTGAACACCTTTATATTCTCTGTATAAAGATGATAAATATGCTCACATAACATATATAAGAGGATCTTCAAGGAAAAAATAGAATGTGACATCACAACTCGTCACATATCCCGCTATAGTCAATAATATCATCATTTAAGAGAATAAGATAAAGAATCACAATATAATCTTCAAGATAATAATAACTCAACTCCAGAATGAAGATAAAAATACCAAAAATACCCTCAGGGGTGAAATGACCAAAATGCATCTGGTATGTGAAAACTCCAGAAATGACCCGGATAGTCAGAAATAAATATTATAACACCTTTGTCATGATGAATAAGATACGAATATGTCTTTGAAGTATTTCCACCATATCATGCTCCTACAAAACCAAAATACCAATTTTGCCCTTTTTGGTTAGTTGTAGAAACTTCCAAGGCACATTAGTCACAAGACATTTATATTATCAAAATCACGTAATAATCACATAATGAATATGTATAAATCATGTACAAATGAAAACAACCACTTTATCACATTTTAGAAAAATATTTCTAAAAACTCTAGATATCGATCGATCGAAGTGCCCCAGCTTCAGCGATCGATGTCTCACAGTAAGCTTCAGAATTTGTTTCTGACCTAATCGATTGATCGAAGTGAGGGTTCGGTGTACCTCAATCGATCGATGTGTCTCAGGTTTAGAGATCGATGTCTCACAGTAAGGTTCAGAACTTTCTCTGCCTTACATAGATCGATCGATATGAGGGATCTATGTACATAGATCGATCGATGTGCAACATCCTAAGAGATCGATGTCAAATTTTCAACTTTTAACACCATGTGTGACATTTTTATTCATTCACCACTTAAAATCATGATTTTGAAAATTATCCAAACATATTTCTCAACATAATATACATAAAATGAAGTGTATATTCAGTTCTAATGGCCAAAGAAAAAGTCACATGTGTAGAAGATAAGATTGAATTTGAATTCTCCACAAATCTAACCTAAATTGTGGGTGATTTGTGTGTGCCAATATGGAATGACTTAGTGGCTGTTTGTAACATGTGAGCCACAAATTTTTTAGCCATTTTTGAAGTATATGGGCTGACCATTATTATATGGCAAGTACGTGACATGTCGGTGAAGTTTCTGTAGTCACCTGATACAACAATTTTCGGTTTATGACCTTGTAACATGTCGTTATAATTTTGATGTTACATGACTTATATCATATGATATAAGGCCTGAATATACTCATAAATATGAGGTGTATATAGTGGTGTAACATCGACATAAGTTTATAATATATGTGATGTGTCTGTGATACATAAGAATATATGTGTTTTGTGCCTTTTGAAAAATATGGATATATATTATGTTACGACCCGCAACCCGGACTAGTTGATAAAGAGAATAGAGGAAATTATGAACGAAACTAGATTGCAATCGTTGTACCCCGTTGAGTGGAATAGATAAAATTTAATTTCTATAAGGCCACTACTAAGATCGAGTACAATACTACGTATTCTATTACAGACGAAATAACCCACATAAAGCAAAATTATACCTACTAAAAAGTAAAAGTAAAAAAAGAAAAAGAAAACCTAAATCCCCCCAGCCGGCCTACTCCCCAAAGGCCACCAGTTTCTTCCACCAAGGGACATACAATCCACCACCACTACTCATTATGTTTCCTTCTCTCTCCCAAGAAAAGCTCTATCATTTTCTCCCTCCCTCGTCTAACGCCTGGAACCAAGAAAAGGTAAGAAACCCATTTGCAACTCCCATTTTCCTTCATTCATTTACATTACACTTCAATCAAGCACAACTTCTTTATTTTTTCTCCTTCCAAACCGTGAGTCTTTTGGTCTAGGAAGAGAGGATTTCATCAAGCCTTAAGGTATAAGAACAAGAAACTCAAGCCTAAGGATTTTTTTCAAATATTAAGGTAAGATTTGGATGTATGTTTCCTTAATCATCTAAGCTCCAAGAAGCCATCTTCATTTTCGTTCTTAACCTTCCAAACCGTGACTCTTAGGGTGTTAGTGGAGGAGATTTATTTCAAAAACAAGACAAGAATCAAGCTCTAAAACCATCCAAGTTATCATCAAGCTCAATGTAAGATTTTCTTGAAGGTTTTTTTCCTTTGGTCTCCTTTCAAGCACCACTTATGAACTTGACTATATTTCCTTCTTTTCTTCAAGTTTTGGACAAGCCTAAAGTGATAGACAAGAAAGTTTTAGCACATGTTTGGTATATACATGGACCTATATATATATATATATGATAATAAAATGATTTTTTGGGAGTATATATATACATATATACATACGGTTATATATATATATATATGCATACACTTTAGTATTTTCGGCTATAATGTGTATTTTTAAAGTTTATGGCTTATTTCAAATTATGAGCAAATATATATATATATTTAAAGTATAGAAACATTAATATATATGTATATATTTGGCGGTATATATATATATATGTATGTATGTATGTATATATATATACATATATATATGTATAAGGAGAACGATGGTGGCGGCGGCGATCTGCGATCAACATGGACATTCCAGCATCCATTGATCCTCGATTCGAAGAGCAAATTTCACATTTTTTGCATTGTTGTTTATTTTATTCGAAGAACGCATCTACGGAATAATAACATATGAATGATCAGGCAGCCCTGGCAAAACAGAGTTTTACAGAAATTGTGGCTCCTAAATCATTGCCTATTCCGGAGATGCCACAGCCAGTACAACGCTATAAAGGTCTGCCATCCATCAATTTTTCTGAAGGTGAGGTATCCAAGTTTTCACAACCCTATCGTTTTTCCTTAATTGGTTCTTTCTGGAATGGTCGCCTGACCATGAAGTAGTTGAATACTTCGTTTGAATGTATTGGCTTCAAAGCCACTCCAAAACTGGGTCATTTAGATGTGCAACATATTATCATTACTTTTTATAATGAGGAATATTATCAGCGATGTTTCTTACGATGTACATGGATGCTGCATGGTTTTCACATGCGGGTAACAAAATGGACGCCGGATTTTGATCCAAGCTATGACACTCCCATAGTACCGGTATGGGTATCTATTAGGGGTCTCCCACTGTTTTTGCATAATAAGTCAGCGTTATGGGATGTGGCTCACATGATTGGTACACCCTTACATATGGATTCAGCAACTTTGCAAGGCGTCAGACCATCAGTTGTTCGCCTTTGTATAGAGGTGGATATATCTAAACCTCGCCCGGTCCGATTGCACGTCCAAGGAGGACAATATGAATTTTATCTAACAGTTGAATATGAAGATGTACTAGAATTTTGCGCAGAATGTAAGATCTTGGGCCATTTGCCTCCAAAATGTAAGGATGTTGAGGTATCAAAAGAAATGGTTACAGAGAGCACAAAATATCAATCCGGAGATAATTCACAGCAGAAGCAAAGAATTCAAAGATGGAAATGACGCATATGTTAGACAGGAAGATACGGGGGCATAATATCATGATTAAACTAGACATGATGAAAGCCTTTGATCGAGTGGATTGGACATTTCTCCGCCAATTACTTCATACGATGGGTTTTTCTCCACATTTTCTACAGCTCATTTTTAATCATTTGGAAGGTGCTTATCTATCCATCCTTGTAAATGGAAAACCTTGTGGTTTTTTCAAGCCCACAAGGGGTGTTAAACATGGAGACCCTCTTTCACCGATATTATTCATTCTCGCATCAGAAGCATTCTCACGTGGTCTCAATGCCTTGATAGCAGACGGATCTCTAATAGCTTTTTCAATGGGTAGGGTGCATCCAACTATTTCGCATCTTGCATTTGCGGATGACCTCTTAATCTTTATTAATGGAGCGACCAAAAATTTAAGAATGTTCCGACGATTTTTGGATAAATATCAAGCAGTTTCGGTCCAATGCGTCAACTATCATAAGAGTTGTTTTATACCTTCCTCTCATGCCTCTGTTTGTCAGGTTCATGCAATGGAACGTGTGCTTCAAATAAAGGCTTCATATTTGCCAATGAAATATTTAGGAGTTTCTCTTATTCGAGGTCGTAACCGCCCTATATATTGCACTGACTTGATCAATCAAATTGATAAAAGGTTATCCGGATGGCACAATCGTTACTTATCAGCAGCAAGTAGATTAATTTTAATCAAGCATGTCTTAAGTGCGATACCAGTTCATGTCATTGCAGCACATCCTCTTCCCAAAAGCATTACTCAGGCAATCAGGTAGAGAATATGTAACTTTTTATGGGCTAGCCATGAGAATTCTCTACGACATCATTGGGTGAGAGGGCAAAATATTTACAAACCGAAGGAGGCGGGAGGACTTTGCTTGAGACACTTAGACATTTTACATAAAGCATACTCTAGTCGATTGTGGTGGTCATATAACATGAAGCATAGTCTTTGGGCAGTTTTTATGCACTCCAAATATGGTGGACGACAGCATTTCCATACTCGCATAACAGATTCCATTACATGGAAGCGCATATGTGCTGTCAATTCCATATGTTCCTCACATGTTATTGGTCAAATACATTCCTTCACATGGACGCTGGAACCAAATGGCATTTTCACGATACGCTCAGCCTATGACATGTTTCGGAATACAGGAGTACAACTTTTTACACATCGATTCATTTGGCATCGCTTCCATTTGCCAAGCATCCAAATGTTTCTATGGAAGTTGTATCACCATGCTCTTCCTATCCAGGATAATCTCCAAAAGATTTTAACGGCTAGGCCAACTTGTTGCCCTTTTTTCGGGCATCGTTTACTACCCAAGATCATCTATTCTTACATTGTCTGAACATCCATCACATTTGGGCTCATTATGCGGTACTCCTAGATGGTCCCCAGCCCCAAGATATTATGTTGACACAATATCTATTTCTTTGGTAGACATCAACCCGTGAGAAATCATTTCGAGGCATATTGCGCATTGTTGGGTCGGGCATCATATTATGGTCTATATGGCGTACATATACTGCAGTAGTCTTTGGGGATGTGAGCTGGACGCTTCGGCAGTTACAGGAACAAATCAGACAACAAATTTATACCTGGTGTAATGCACAACATGAGAAGAAATATTCAGTCAATGATCCCATCTTATTAGCTCATGGGCTAAGTCCAAGGCTTGGCATGCATTGTCCTAAAGTTATTCGGTGGTGTACACCGCGATCTAGGAGATTCAAACTCAACGTTGATGCAACACATGGTTCGTCTCGGCCTCTGGAGGTGCTATATTACGAGATTCATCCGGTAATCTGAAGTAAGCAATTGTGTTTATCTTCCATTATCGACCCCATTCCAATCAGAGCTCCAAACGGCTACTCTTGCACTCTTATATTTCTTACAGAGCTACAGACATGTTGATATGGATGTGGACTCACTAGAGGTAGTACAGAATGTACAGTTTACAGACCACCCGTCCCTCCTCCGTGAATTACTTGAGTTTGGAGATGTTAAGATTGCGCACATTCCACGCCAGGCTAATATGGTGGCACACTTCTTAGCACAGCATGGACAGTTACATAACCATTTTCACCGCTTCCTTACGACAGCTGCTTTACCTCATATGGTTAAAGGTGCAATACTTACAGATTTGTCTCTCCCTTATCTACGTCTTTGACATGAGGATGACACAACGTAATCGACAACTTGGTTGCCTGTGTCGCTTGACACATGCAGCGCCAGTAATATCTTATTCTCTTTGCATCATGCTTTTACTATATTGGCTGAGGAGTATAACTTTATATCATTCTAGCATGGTTATATGTGAGCTGTCCGTATCTAAGGATGCGGGCAGCAAGGGTATTATTCTAGTACACACACTTTGTCATTTCATGCAAATAATCATCACTCAAATTTCTGTATTTCTTACTAATGCAACGTTTTGTTTCATGCCGAATGACTTCACCCTCTGGCCAAGAGATGCTGTTCATTGGTGGGAGTATTCATCAGTAGATAATTTTAAGAGGATGACATGCATATTCTTCACACTCAGGACTATGCACGATACCATTTTATTTGCAATGCTGGATTATACATACCTTATATGGACGGAATCGCCATCAGCTTGCTTTCATGTGAGATCCTATGCTGTTCTACTAGCTGATATGAAGTCTTTGATCACACTCAAGATTTATGACAAGAATAGAGTGCTCATACGTATAATACGTCATTTGACCAATCATATAAATATGTACGCTTTTTCCTTCGCCAAGTTTTTATCCACAAGGGTGGTTTTTCTTGGCAAGGTTTTAATGCGGCATATCATATATGATTGGAGATTAGCAATCATTATATTTTTATATCGACATTTTACTTATGATGACCGTTTCTTGTTTTATGGTATTCCTCCGCCATAAGTGAGGCTACATCATTAATAAAATATTTCTTTACCAAAAAATATACATATATATACATATATATAGATTTTGTAATAATGTTCTGATATTTTCATAATTATCAGACCATCTTCCTGTAAAATGTTCAATTATATTAACTATTAAAGTATAAACTATATTTTCAGTTTGTACCCCATCTTCTATTTTTACATTGCCCAATATTTCTGTTCATATACATATACATACATACATACATACATATATATATATATATGTATGTATGTATGGTTGGAAATACAATAAGTTTATTTCATACATGGACATGTAATACGTACACAGAAATAGGTATATGTTTTTTTAGCAAAAAGGATGTGTTATTAAATAACCTCACTTATGGCGGAGGAGAAAGCCTTATTACAACAATGTTTATGAAGTCATCATATGAGAACAAGTAATAGAGGTACATGTGGATAGTGAAAGTGCAACAATACATAATATGTCGCATTAAAACCTTGCCATGTAAAACCACCCTTGTGGATAAAACCATGGCGAAGGAAAAAGCGTGCATATTTATATTGTTGCAAAGCTGACACTGTACAACCCCACCGTTAACGTATAAAGAAATAACAAAACCAATGAAATATGCGATCATGATCAGCATGAGGACGAAGCCCCAATGAAGCAAACTAGGGATCACCATTGGTGGGAGTGCAAAATGTTGGGAGTGTGAAGTCCGACAGGATAATTCCTCGAATGTGCGAGGGCAATGATGTCAGTGTGGAATATGATGTAAGTAGCATAGTCCGTGATCCTTGTTGAGATATAAAATGCGCTGCCTGATTTACCTCACGGGGTGCATAAGATAGATGAATCGATGATGCAGCAAGAAATGTCCGAAGGCGCGCAAGGTCTGGAGCCAAAGGAGTCGAAGTGCGCATGAGGGAAATTAACTGCTGACAATCTACCTCAACATCAACGATACCGTATCTAGGTAGATAATGTAGAAGAGAAATAAAGACTGCTTGCGCCTCTACCCACACAGGATAATCGTGGCGTAATGGAAAAGAGATTGCATGAATGAGGGAACCTTGTGCATCACGTAATACTCCCCCTCCCCCTGCCGTATGGTGGCCAACAGAGGCATCTGTATTCATCTGCATCTTTTGCACACTCTAGTTCATTCACACAGACTGGACATTGTTCACATTTATCGGGAGGCTAATATGTCAGCTCATTACTTAGTTCAGCATGCCATGCTTTGTCCGGAGACAGGATATTTCAATAATGATAATCTACCTGCCTTGGTCCGTGCCTCGATTACTCTGGATCTTACTTCGGCCAACCTGTGAGCTGGCTGATGTTCAAGTCTTCCTTAATGGATTGGCGCATTTTGACTTACTCTGCCCGTATCCCTATGGTTATGGGCAGACGCGGTATGACTTGTCTTCATTTACTCCTCTGCATTGCATATACCTTCTACAAAGCTAATGCCTTCTTTTTTTCTCGGTATCTGGCTGCTGGCGCAACAATATTTCGCAACTGGATCGTGGTATCCGAGGGTGACCAACACACGTCTTCCATCAGGCAGTTTCGCGACCACTCTGCCTATACTCTATTGGGTGCAGGCAGGCTCGGTATGTTTTATATTCCTTCACCCTGCTGGATTTTCCCCTGCAATCATCGGACTACTCACATTTGTTATGTTATTTTGGTATATGACTTACTTTGCCACACTGGTGGAACTCGTTGGCGGCTGCGATTGCTCCCTAATGTATATATCATATGGTTTGGTGTATCATATGTTTTGTTACCTGCTGAGAGTTCATATCATAAAGGACATGGATCGCGCCTTACCATTCGGCAAGCCACACCGTCTTTACACCCTTCACTCAAAATGACGTGGCTGATACAAGCTTGTTGTTACCTCCTGCTGTATGTATACCAAATGGTTTGGCGCATCTTTTATATTTCTGCCGGCACATTAGTTTGTGCATGGACGAGGACATGGGTCATAATTCTCTTCCTGACCATTGACATGATTTTCGCCTGGCCAATGGATCAACATCAGCGGTGGATGCTCACACATCTTTATGTTTTGTTGAATTTATGTGTAATTAGATTTCCATATTCTTTCAATTTCCACGATAGAGCCTATCAACACTCCAATTATATAAATATGTACGCTTTTTCCTTCGCCAATGTTTTATCCACAAGAGTGGTTTTACTTGGCAAGGTTTTAATGCGGCATATCATATATAATTTGGATGTTGATAACCATATACTGTTCCTATCGCTATCTTTTAATTTCCTGTAATACGGTTTTCCTCCGCCATAAGTGAGGGCTTATGATAATAAAATTTGTCTTAATATATATATATACATATATATATATATATATTTGAACTGATATTTTATTGAGATATGCCCCACTTATGTCGGAGGACAACCATATTACATGAATACATCTTGAAACGCATAAAAGTAGTATAATGCTGCTATTATATGTAGCCTCCAGTCATATATGATATGTCGCATTAAAACCTTGCCAAGGAAAACCACCCTTGTGGATAAAACCTTGGCGAAGGAAAAAGCGTGCATATTTATATGAGGAGGTATCATGAAATTAAAAAAAGCATGTGTATCAACCGATGAATCCTGTAGGCAGCCATCGTCCAAAGAAGCCATCGTCCAAAGAAGCCATCGTCTTCGTGTAAATGATAGTAACCCCCAACAGAGACATTGCCCAATATTCATTTGAGGAAGTGATATTAGCATCATGAAAGTGTAACCCGTCAGCATTCGTGTGAAGTTCTCTTCAGTTGCAAGACACCAATCAGCAAAATTGTGGTGCATATCCCAAAACTCATAGCAGTTGTGCATCCAACCGATATGCATCATATGAAAAGAAAGCACATTACTAATCATATTGATAATGTAAAGCTTGAAGAGAAAAAAATGTCGAAGTGAATGGAGGCTACCCAGACTGTCCGTATCATGGGATACGGACATGACATAGTTTAGATGATGATAAAGCATAAGTATATGAATCCAAAGAATAGATATTACCCATACTGCCTGTGTCCTTGGTTGACACAGGCAGGCAATTGGAACTGGCAACTGTGCGGACTCCATGCTAAAACCGTAGGTGTGGAGTTGAAACATCTGTAAGTAGTGCCCCTTTAACCATAGGTGGCAGCGAGGATAGTGTGCTAAACTGATGATATCTCTGATGTAATTGTCCATATTGAGCCAACAAGTGCGCCGCCACATTTGCCTGCCGGGGAATATGTGAAACCATAACATCACCATGGGTTAGTAAGCTACGAAGGAGAGGAGAACCATGCACAGAGTGAATATGTTCAACAACTCCTTTTGAATCAAGCTCCATATCCAAATGCCTATATCTCTGCAGAAAGTACAAAAGCGCTAGAAGTGCTTCTTGGAGCTCTGCTTGAAAAGGAGAAGACAATGGAAGGTGAAATGCAATAGCCTCCTTTAAATTGCCATTTGGGTCCCTCAAAATTGCCCCTCCTGATGCTGTGATGGAACCATGTGCCGCATCCACATTAAGCTTCAATCTTCCGGAAGGTGGCGTGTGCCATCGAACAATTTGTGGCCGATGAAGACGCATCTTAGGAGTCAGTCCATATGTTATTAGGTCCGGATCATTGCTGACAAATTTTTTTCCATGCTGAGCACAACTCCATGTGTAGGTATGGCGTCGGATTAATTCTTTTAGGTGAGTAGGAGTGTATTGTTCCTCTCCAAATGTCATTGCTGAATATGCCTATGTGCCAAACAACAATTCCTGGTAAAATGATTCTCAACACTCCATGAAACGACTTCTCACTTGTAGACGTCCACCATAACATAAGATATTGAAAGAGGTGTAGACTGCCTAGCTGAGGACCATCCACCATTGATGCATAGTATTTCCATATCTATTGTATATGGTTGCATTGTAAAAACAAATGTAATTGTGTTGCAGATGAGTTGTGACAAAACAGACAGCGCGTGGGACATAATGTGCTGAATCTTCTCAACTTATCTTCAATGGGCAGTGCATGGTGATAGAGTTTCCATAATATGATTTGAATGTTTGGTTGTTGGAACCGATGCCATATGAACCTGTGTGATAGATACTTTGGGCCAGAGCTCCTTAGAATTTCATACGCAGACTTTATTGTGAACTGACCATGTGCTTCCAACGTCCATACCTTTGAATGTATGTTGCCTGTTGCATGTGTGGAGCAAAATTCATGGACTGCGCAAATTCGTTTCCATGTAATTGTATCTGTGATGCGTGGAGGATAATGTTGTCGATTGCCATACTTAGAAGAGATAAAGGTTGTCCATAAACTACTATTGTTATGATATGACCACCACAACCGACTTGAATATGCCTTATATAAATCCTCCAATCTACGAAGGCCTAAGCCTCCTTCATCCTTTGGTGTAAACAGAATTTTCCAGCCAACCCAATGATATCTCGGTGTGTTGCCGTGACTAGCCCAAAGGAAATTGCATAGTTTTTGTCTTATGGCTCGTATAATACTCTTCGGTAACTTATGCACTGCCACTATATGTGTTGGTATAGAACTCAAGATAGACTTGACCAATGTTAATCTTCCTGCAGGAGATAAAAATCGATTCTGCCACCCCAATATTCTTCTGTCAATATTAGCAAGTAAATCTGTACAATGGATTGGCCGAAGTATACCTCTGAGCAATAACACTCCCAAGTACTTCATTGGCAACGAGGTTGAATTTATTTGAAGCTGTGCTTCCATAGCACGAATTTGATTTGGTTGGGCATGGGTAGATGTAATGAAACGACTCTTGCTTAGATTCACTCTTTGTCCAGATATCGCCTGGTATAAATCCAAAATTTTTTTAAACCGCTTCAGATTAGCAGGTGAGCCATTGAGAAATACCAACAAGTCGTCTGCGAAAGCAAGATGAGTAATTACTGGACGGACTCTTCCCACTGCGTAAGGTTTGAGAGCACCATTTGCAACCAATGAGTTGAGTCCTCGAGAAAAAGCTTCTGAAACCAGTATAAATAGGATTGGGGAAAGGGGGTCGCCCTGCTTAACTCCTCGCGTTGGCTTGAAAAAACCATATGGTGCACCATTTATTACAATGGATAGTGTTGTGCTCTCTAGATGATTAAAGATGAGATTTAGAAATTGTAACGAGAATCCCATTCGCTGCAGTAGAGCCCGAAGAAATGTCCAATCCACTCTGTCAAACGCTTTCATCATATCCAGCTTAACCATAATGTTGTGACCTCTTATTTTCTTATCAATCATATGTGTCAACTCCTGCGCAATGAGAACCTGCTCCGTGATATCCCTGCCTTTCATGAATCCCGCCTACTCCTTAGATATTATTGCAGGTAATATGAGAGAAAGCCTAGTTGTCAAGATGCGTGTTCCAATTTTTGCCATAAACTTGGATAGCGAAATTGGACGGAAATCTGCAAATGTGTTTGGTGACTGAGTTTTTGGTATTAGGATGATTAGTGTGCTTCCCATAGCCTTTGGAATACGGATGCCAAGAAAATACTCATGTACTGCTTTGTGAACATCTTGACATATGATCTCCCAACAATGTCTAAAAAAGAATCCATTATAGCCATCGGGGCCTGCCGCACTATTCGGATCAAGTGACCATACTGCTGTTTTTACTTCCTCTAGAGAAGGCAATTGTGAGAGAGCGGCATTCATGTCACGAGTAACCAAATATGGGATATATTGCAACAGTTCATTGGGATGTTGTACCTCTTCTGCCTTAAAAAGGTGAGCGAAATATGAGATTGCTTCATTTTGAATGTCCTCTTTCCCCTGACAAATATCTCCAGCAGTTGTTTTTATTTGTGTTATACTTTGCCTGTGATGTCTATCTTTAACCAAGTTATGAAAGTAGGCAGTATTCCCATCCCCTTGCATTATCCATTTACAACGTGCTTTTTGTTCCCAAAACATCTGCTCATATTTTGATACCTTCAGATATTCTGCTTTCAGCTTATGATATTGCGCTCTGTTCTCCACCGTGGGATTTAAATCATATATGGCTTCCTGTATGCTTGCTTCCCTTTCCGCTGAAGCTAATTTATCAAAGATATTCCCAAATACTTGCTTATTCCAATGTTGAAGATCTTTCTTTAGACTATGCAATTTGTTGTACATTCCTCTCATTCCTCCAATTGTTGGATAGGTAGACCATTTGTTGTACCCCAATGATCATGTACATGAAAACTATGAATATGAGACGGAATGAAAGCGACAATTTCTTCTAGCACGGGTTACTTAAGTCAACTTAACCCTCTTTACTTAATTATCATTAAGGTGATACCAAGCCAAATTAAATAAGGGAAACTTCAAGAAAGTAATACATGAAATATAGAGTTATATGAACCATACATACCAATATATATGTATGTGCGTGTATATGATATATGAGTATGGAATGTATAAACACATAGTACACCTAGACGTGTATATACATATGTATACATACATATGTTAATTTTAGAACATGATGAAATAAAGAAAAACAATATAGTGCATGAATTACAAGAAATCTCAAGTTGCCAAGAAGCCTAGAATTTCGGCCCATACATGGAGAGGTTCTAGAATTCTCTAGGAAATTTTATTAGCTAAAATAATTACTTAAAGTCTACTACACCATTAAGACAAGAAGTTATTGTGTAAAGAATAAATAGAAAATAAAATAGACATGCATTTAAGGAACAAGTAAGACAACTCATTAAAGAAGGAAGTAGTGTGGTTGAGGTCATAAAGACCCCAACCTAAAAATCGGCCATCATGCCTAATTAACCATGGAGGATTTCAAAACCTACCATGGTTACTCCTTCCTTAAACCAAGGTTAAGATAACCATGATTTGATAAAGTAACTTGGGTTAGCCCAAAAGTAACTATAGTTTGAATAAAGTAACCAAGGTTATACTAACTTAACCTTGATTAGCACTCAAGAAACCCTAACCCTCCCTATTCTCCCTCCAAAATCGGCCAATCCTCCCTCCTCTCCTAGGGTTTTAAATTTTGCAAGACAACATCTTACAATCATCTAGAAAATTCTTCCCAAGCAAGCCAAGCAACACTTAGCAAAATTCCCTATTACTCTCACAAATATTTCGGCCCCAACATTTTGAAGGATAGGAGTTTAACTTCAACTTCAAGACTCAAGAAGACATCTAGGTAAGTCTTATTCCAAGTTCCCTTAAGTGAATTCTTATTTTGGTAAAGAATCAAGCTAACATGAGTCCTTTCACTTTCATCAAAACCGTATGCTCAAGGAAAGGAAGGAGAAGGATTTCATCACATCTCACTTCATAACCAAGCAAAGACAAGAGCTTTAGCTTGAAGAGGCAAGTATACTTTAACCCCTTACAATATATGTGATTATGTGCATACTTGAATGTCTAGAAGCTTAAGACATGATTTTAGTGAAAATATGCCTAAGTTATTACCTTTTCTTATGTTTTGAAAGGTTGGATGATAGACCTCTCTTATGTTGCAATATAAAGCATGTTTAAACTTGAAATAAGAGTTAAAAGTGATGGATTAGGAACTGCCCTATGTTTGATATTGAATGAGACATGATTGGAATGGAACCTAGCATTTTTAGTGATTTTAATATGTGAAATTGTTGGACTAGAGGACTGTTTTGTTTAGAAGGAATGAACGGCCCATATGAACGACTTTTGCATGCTAAAAAGGACTTGAATTAGTATAGGAAAGCCTAATTATGTCTATTGAATGACCATTAACTTGGATTATAGGCTAAAGAACAAAATTAGGAAGGAAAGGATACTTCTATGCATGTTGGTTGAAAATAGAGTTCTGGACAGATTTTATGCTAAATTGATGGACTTAGTTAAGGACCTTCTAAACGTTGGATTGAGCTTATTTTTGGTGTGGTCGTAGATTATCATGTCTATTTTATTGTGGAGTTGGAATTTCTGGAAAATCATTTGTGGATTGGTCAGAAATGAATTTTTAGTATCAAGGGGTCAAAACAGTTTCTGGTTGTACCACCTTAGGGAGAAAAATTATTTAAGTACCTTAAACATCTTGGATTGACCTGAAATTTTTACAGGAAGTACTTAAGACATAGAGCTAAGTATCCATATAAAGAAATTGATTTTATCTATTGATCTTGGGGGTAAACCACTGAGGTAAAGTTGGAGTAACATTCTGGAAAACAGGGCAGATTGACCTTTTGTGCTTGTATGACTTGTATGGTATTTATTTTGACTTGTTTTGGTGAATGGGCATTTGGATATTGTTCATGAGAGAAATATAAAATATTTCCAGGTGCTAAATGAGCCCCATAATGAGTTTATGGATGGAGACAAGGTAAGGAATGGAGTTGAGAGTGCAGCAGAATTCCTGTTGTACCCTTGTTGGGAATTATTTTTATTGAGGTACCTACGCTTGTTGGAATCGCATGAAATTTGTAAAGAATGCAGTTAAGATCATGTGGTGCATGTCCATATTTTTAGTTTCTGGAAAATAGGCTCAAAATGTTGATTTTGAGGCCGGGCAATACAGGACATGCTGCTGTATCGTTTTCCAGCCCATGAAGAAAGTTGTTTATGATGTTATAAGTGCATTTTACCATGTTGCATCCCATGCACTTGCATTGACATGTTCATATGTTCCATGCTCATGATTTTATTGATGTTTTATATAAAGTTTCCGTTTTAAAAGAATTCCGTCCCTTCTGGCCAGCTTAACCCGCTACAGATCCGGGGTTAATTGATCTGAAGAGTTATAAGAACCGAGCCAGGCCCGGTATAATAGGTCTGATGAAATATAAGAACCGATCCAGGCCCGGTATAATAGGTCTGAAGAGTATAAGAACCGAGCCAGGTCCGATATAATAGACCTGAAGGTGATCATGTTAATAAGAACCGAGTCATGCCCGGTATAATAGGCTAACACACTCTCTTGTTTTATGATGAGCATGATTTAAAAGAAAGAAAGAAAGTTCAAGCATTTTTATGAGCATGTCTAAATGAAAGAAAGAATGTTTCCCGTTGCATTTGCATTGCATTCACATTTTCATACGCATTACGCATGATACCTATTCATAGAAGTAAGGGTTGGCTATAGCACGTAGAATCTAACTAAGTGATGACATTTAGACCTTAGCTAAGGATTGATATGACTTTAAGTATGAAGCTTCGGAAAGGTATTGGCAGGTATGTTTTAACTTAAGGAATTGGGGTTTGATTCTTGTATGCCGTTTTCTCTTTATTGTACGGTATTATTGTATACTTGCTGGTGACTTTGTCGCTCACCCATTTATTTTTCCCCCCAGAGCCAGGTAATGAAGTCGAGTGGATTGATGATGAGCCAAGGGTGCCATACCCATAGGTTATTGAAGTCGCTGTTAAGAGAATGATGATGGAAGCTTTTGATGAACCTTTGGGACATTTTGGGACTTAGCTAATTTCGGATTCTTTTCGGATAATGTTTGTATAATTTCACGGTGTAGTTGCTATCGGTTCAGTGTGTATAATTTTGCTATGTATTCGCGATTTGACGCTTTCGGATTAAGGTTCAAATTCTGCCATATTTTTATCTACCTGGTAAGATCGTGAATTTGTAATCCATGCTATCCATGGGTTTTTACAAGTTAAGTATCGACGCTTTGTATTTTTCCGAAAGGGAAAGTACGGCGGGTGCACCGTACGAGGGGTTGCCGAGTACGGGGCGCTACACCATTGGCCAGCAAAAAATTTCAAAAAGTTAGTATGCTCTGTCCAAACATTTAGGAATCGAAAGGATCGTGGCGATGTATCTGATTGGACAGTAAGATTGAGCAGTAATGGTGCATGATCCGAAGTTATCCTAGATAAATGCTTGACCTTAACCGTTGAAAACTGATTATAAAATGTTTGAGAGCATAATATTCGATCCAAACGCCTCTTAACTATACCCAATCCACAACCTCCTACCCATGTGTATGGATTGCCTTCAAAGGGTAAGTCCACTAAGGAACACTGATTGACGCAGTCAACAAATTCTTCCAGAGAAGATAAATGCGGCATTGAATTACCATGATGTTCCTGTACTGTCATATATGTATTGAAATCACCTCCAATCAACCATAACGCATGCGCATGATGTGTAAATTGATGCATCTGCAACCACAATCGTCTTCGTTCTGTCACTGTATGCCTACCATATACCGGGCTTATAGAGATATGCTGTCCTATGTGGCCAGTGCAGAATTGTAACAAGCTAATCTGTTCACCATGTAAGACGTTCTCTAGTGTTAGGCTTGAGCTTTGCCAAAATACCCAAATTTTGTCAACACATGTTGCAAGGGAGTTTGTAAAAGCTAACTTCAGCTGATGGCGTATAATTTTATCTGCTGTTTGTTTTGGATCAATTATAATCAGCAATTGAATATGATGCTTTTGGACTAAACGCTTAAGACGAAGCAAAGAGGTCCTTAATCCACCTACATTCCAAATTAAATACTTCATTGGGTGGCATGAGTAATTGAGCTTGAAGATTCATGTGCACAAGATCGAGTCACCATTGATGATGGAGGCGGGGGAGGCAAGGCATTCTTAGTCATTCGATGTCTACGAAAAATTACAGGTTGTGATGGCAATTGAGTAATAAAATCATTGTCTTGCTCATTCTGTTGTGATTGTGCATCCATATTAGGATTAACATCCGGAAGATGCATGGGCAAATCTCCTAACCAAGCATTATGCACTGTCTGATATACCTGTTCTTTGATTACGTTCACATAATGCTGATCGCTAGGAGACAAAGCAGACATAAAGTAAGCAAAACGGTTGTATCTAGCCTTACTTGATGGCTCTGTGTCTGAAACATTAGCTACTATTACATCATCTTCATCATCTGTAGGTGTTTCCTTTGAAATGCCCAGCTTAGTTAAATCTTGCTTATCTGTTACATCTATGGCTGGCAAGTCATTCGCCTCATTATTATTTCCTGCAGTAATACCATCAACGTCAGAGGCAGCCGCATTACTGATATTTTGATTATTGATTGCTTCATGGACTGGAATATGATCTATTGAACGAGATAGAATTTGCATTGGAACTGTTGGATTTTTCCTTGGAGTCCAGCGCTGTTTTTTGTCCATGCGCTTTGTGCCTTCCCCTTTTTTAATCTCGCGTACTGGCTGGTCTTCTTTGTGAACTAACTTCCCTTTGCAGCTAGTGACTACATGACCCAACATTCTGCAATCTGTACAAAATTCTGGCACGTCCTCATACTCGACTGTTGGATAGAACTCAAACTGGCTTCCTTGAACATGCAGTCTAGATGGCCTTGGCTTAGATATATCAATTTCAATACAAAGACGCACCACTGAGGGTCTTAATCCTTGCATTGTAGCTGTATCCATTCTCAATGGTGTACCAATCATGTGCGCTATATCCCATAACGCTGTTCGATTATGTAAGAACAGAGGCGGTCCTTTAATTAAGACCCGAGCAGGAACAATGGGTGTGTCACAATCATATATGATATGCCGCATTAAAACCTTGCCAAGTAAAACCACCCTTGTTGATAAAACCCTGGCGAAGGGAAAAGTGTACATATTTATGTCATTGGAGCGAAGACTCAATACAAATGCCCTCAAAAAAATGCAGCCTAAAATATATACAAAGTCTCATAAGCCACTGCTTCCGATATGGTTGTGCTGGCAGGCGTGGTATGGTCTTCGTCTGTTTCTATTCCAGCAATCCATTCCAAACAATATTCCTTCTTTACTTAGTACCTCTTTTCTTTTCTGCATGGCTGCGATCTTGGTTCGCCACGGATATACCGCCCACCTGCATGAGAGCTGCTCTGGCAACGGATCATTTTCGGACAAAGAGACTTCGCACAATCCTCATTCTAGTGCATCGGTATCACCTACAGGATTACTTTGTTTTTCATTTATTCGATGGTGTATATCAACACTCCATATATATAAATATGTACGCTTTTTCCTTCGTCAAGGTTTTCCACAAGGGTGGTTTTACTTGGCAAGGTTTTAATGCGGCATATCATATATTATATGGATGTTGATAATCGCATACTGTTATTTCTCGCCATCTTCCTTTATTGTAATAAGGTATTCCTCCGCCAAAAGTGAGGGCTTATTCCAATAAAATTTAGTTTTTCAAAAAAAAATATATATTTCGGCCAAGTCTTTCACATGGATTGACAATTTCTCCATTTTTCTGCCTGCATCCTACGGGATCCAGGCAGACACGGTATGTATTGCTACCTATTGGCCTGGCTTTTCATCTGTTTCATCATCAATCATAACTTGCTCTTTTTCTTTCCATGGGAATGGATTGGTTTTACTATCATGCTGGCGATATTCCTTACGACAACACAACATTTCCATCACACATGCGCGGACCATCACACATGCGCGGACTACATGATTGGGACAACATCATCTCACGCATCGCACTCTGGGAAATAATGGAGCAATTACATGGAACCAAAACTATAACTCTGTCGCCTTGGCTCCATCTTAGCCAAGGCAACTTGGGTACTCTATTGCAATTTATGTTTACTCTTACTTCTTTTCATATTGCCATTGGAATAATTTCTTCTTTCCACTCTCACGAGGTACAAATCCTACTGGCTCATTTAATCTCAAGTGGCGGACCAATTAACGAATTCAGGGCTGCACTCCCAACTCAGACAACTACAGAAATGACAGCTTTTTACTCAGACTTATGTAACTTTCATATCAATGACAGCCGTATAAATATGTACGTTTTTTCCTTCGCCAAGGTTTTATCCACAAGGGTGGTTTTACTTGGCAAGGTTTTAATATGGCATATCGTATACGACTGGAGATATGACATCATTAGCTTTTTTACTTCACTTATTTGCATACTCTGACAATTGTAATATGGTTTTCCTCCTCCAAAAGTGAGGGTTTCTTCTAATAAAAGTTCCGTTTCAATATATATATATATATATATATATATATATATATTTCGGCCTTTATATATATATACTTTTGGCCTAATGACTTTAATTTTGTGAAAAGTATATTTAAATGATTTTAGTTTGAAAATACACTTTAAGAATACATATATGTATAGTATATAAACTAAGATATGAAAAATGGGTTATTTCAAGTGTTATGGACTTATATATGTAAAGTGTATAGAAATTATACAAATACATATATCATCATCATCATCCGGACCCAGTATATCCCAACGACAGCAAAAGCTGAAAATACATATATATGTATGATAAATTCATATATGTATTCATATAGAAATCATACAAATACATATATATATGTATGATAAATTCGGCCAACATGCCTTTTAATGGTTAGAAGGCTTAAATATATTTTATGTATATAAATATATGTTAAAATATGAAAGTGACTAAATTACATGTCATAAAAATGTGCATATACATGTTCATAGATAGAAAGTAATATAAAATATAGTATTATACGGAATATTGTTACTGGACATATATATTACATAAAATGTGAAGTTATGTATATATAAGTATACTAAATGTAGGTTTTGACCATTTTTGGTATTTATTTATTCATACACGATTTATGTATATATTTTAGCAAGGAATAACTCATTTGATTTATGCTATAGAGATAAGAGATAGAATATAAGGTATGATAAAGACTTGGTTACTTTAGTATATTTATATGAAAAATGAAGGGACATGGATTATTATAGAAAATTAGAGTTTTGGCTTATGTTAAGTAGAAGAGGGAAATATCATGACTTAAGTTATAGATTAAGTCGATATGTAGCGACTTTAAGAATATGAGGATACGAGTATGATCGGAGTATTTATACATGTGATATAGAATAGAAACGGATTCATTTAATGTTTAAAAGTTATGATATGATTATGATTTTGTTGTGTGCGCACAACTTATGGTTTCAGTAAAAGTACTATGTACAAACAGTTTATGACATCACATGTTTTCAAGGGATTTTTTCTAACATGTTTCAGAAAGAATAGAATTCACGTAACAAACCGTATCAACAGGACGGAAGATTCCAAGAGACACAGCTTATGTTTACAGTTTTGAGTCATGTGAGTACCTCGTGAGCGTACTTGGACTCCTCGGCGATTTTATAGTATACGTTATGTGCCGTATGTTCATCAGGTAAGCGAATCCTGAGATCACCGAACTATACGTTATGTGCCGTATGTTCATCAGGCGAGCAATTCATGAGATCGCCGAACTATACGTTATGTGCCGTATGTTCATCAGGCGAGCGATTCCTGAGATCACCGGCCATACGCGTCACCATTAGATACATATACCTACGATGAGCGTAGCAGTGGTATATGTGACTACTTGGGGAATCTTTCCGGTCACCGTTGATATGATTTTCTTACGTAGGATGGCCATCACTTATTTTACAGTCTACAGATATATTTTGCTTTTCAAGTTAAAAAGCTATGCATCAGAATCATAAGAATCATCATTGCATCCTTACATTGGAGATAGAATTGATGTGCTGTATAGAATGAGAATCGAGAGAATAAGCTGTAGACACAGACAAGTCTTGAGAAGATTAAGTAGATGTTCAGTATAATTTTCTGGAGCTTCATATTCTTGTCTACGAGTTAATTATGTGAATGCCGCCAGTACTTGCGAACCATACCTTAGGATATGGTTAGGATATCCATAGGTTTATTGTCCTTAAGCTGATTGATAAAGACTATGTATGAAGATGTAACAGCCATAAGATATGACCTCATATGATATGTATTAGAACATAGTATGGACAAGTATGTAGGAATGGACTAAGGTAGACAGTTATGATTTTTATGGTACGATGTAAACTTTCATGTTCTGTTTTATATTCGTATCATTCCTCTTTTAATTATAATGGAGACGCTTTATTTTGTTCAGGGCTATGTTATCAGTATTTTGTACCTCGTCTCCCTATGTATGATTCACATGATGTATCTAGTAAGATTACTTGCTGAGCAATTAAAAGTTGGATGTCGCTCATACTTGCCTTATCACTTTACAGATAACAGGTACCACTATACAGCTTGTTGAGGACATGCTAGATAGACTACTGATACCGAAGAAAGGTACCGAGAGAGTAGCTTTGAAGGTGTTAGACCTTGGTTCATGATGTGTTTTAGAAGATATCAGTACTATGTATATTATGACTTGTACGGGTTAAATGATGAAATGTATCGCATGTCGGTGATGATTTGTGCATATTATGATGCTTCTGCTTATCGATTCCTTATTCGTGTCAACATGCACATGTATAGTATCGATGCCTTGTACTACTCGTAGCAGAGTACGGCGAGTGCATCGGACCGGAACCTTAGTTTCGGGCGGAACGCTACAGGTGGTATCACATCTAAGGCTCCAGATTCACTGCAGACAGCATAAGGTGAACAACGACATGTAATAGGCTATGATTGTAGAAACTAAGTGAAGATTCTAGAATCTAAGCTATAATTGTAGAACACAAGCCAAGATCGTAGTATCCAAGTACTTGATCTTAGATTGAGGGTAACATCCTTAGAATAGAAACCCTTAGCACGATTTAGCAAAAATATCCAGAATCACCTTATATCTCAGTAGTACCTCATAGATTGATTCAAGATCATACTAAGTAAACTGCTTCCTTTAAAATTGTATGACCTTTTGAATTTCAGGTGTTTTACGATATACCAACTGATTATGCGAATTGGTTGTTGTAATAGGATGTCCTCACGATCTCGTAGTCGCACGTCATCGCTGTTATCACTAGGGATGACCCCAGCTTTTGAGCAGACTTGGACGCCATGGACACATGTCACACAGCCTCCGACACCTTCTTCACAGGAGGCTCTTCACACATTCACTAAGACTTTGTATCTGTTGAGTCTGATAGGAAAGGCACCATAGACGTAGATAGCTCGGGCCCCAGTATCTACACCTTCTCAGATTCAACCACAATCTCAGGCACGGAGCAGCAGTGGGTATTACTATAGACTATTAGTGCGTACCCGAATTCCGCACTTTCATGGGGTACCCATCCTGGATAAGGCAGAAAAATGGTTAGACGAGGTAGAAGAGAGTTTTCGATTGATACAAGCCCCTGAAGATGTAAAGGTGCAGATTATACGACCATTTCTGGTTGGACAAGCTAGGCAGTGGTGGAGAATATATAGTCAGCCTTTGCCATAACCAGTAGCATGGGCGCGACCTCATCAGCAGTCATCCGGCTGGCACCAGTCTCAGCGACGGGGAAGGACTATGGCAGTGATTCTGACATGCCGATGATGTAGGAGGCAACATACAGGTGAATGTCGTATGGGAACTGATGTGTGCTTTCGATGCGGTGAAACTAGACACATAAACAGAAACTGTCAAGGAGACAAAGAGACTCACTAGGAAGGGCACAACCATAGAGATCATCTTGGATCCATGGCCAATATTAAGAGCTGTTAGACGCCAATAACTTGAGAGTCGGATATTAAAACAGGAATGTCAAAGTTTGTAAATTATTTTGATCATTGTTATCAGGTTAAAAATTTAAATACAATATGAGAAGTCGAAATGATCACACCATTAAATTGGTTTGTTCTGAATAAGATCGGGAAAAAAATATACATGGGTTAGTAAAACCTAGGCCAGTAATATAATATATCCTTCGGAGACTAGATTAAGCTGCAACAACGACATGGACTTAAGAAGGAATTGCAAAATTTAAGAAATGATTATAGACGTAAGAAACAATCTTAGACGATAGCAACAGTCTTAGTATAAGACAAATAGAACGGTATTAGACAGATACGACAAACTAGAGAGTATAAGTAAGTCGTTCAGGCTTTCAAACATTTATACATGGCAAGTCACAGAAATATCTTAATTCCTAATTTCATGTTAGTAACATCGTAGCCGTAAATTGTAATTTCTACAATTTAAGGTTCAACTCTAGTTGGGATAATATTTGGAGATATTAATAGAACTTCATAGGGTGATTAAAATATAATATGTAGTACAATTGTAAGCAGTGATTTATAAGAATTATGACGACTAGAGTTTGGTAATACATTGCACAAATTGTACGTGTGCGATTAAGACGATGACTAGGAATTTTAGAGTAGGCCAAAGATGTTAGTCACATTAGGTATGTAAATTCATAGCGATAAGAATATGATTATATAAATAGAGATAGGGATATGATGAATCATGTCATATCGGGAGTTAAATTATAAATTCTGAAGGATGTCAAGTTATCTAATTAGAATTAGTATGCTAAGCTGAATCAGAATAAGCATGACTAGATTGGAGTTGTTATGATTTAACTGTATTAGGGTTAGTGGCTGAAATTGGTAAGTATAAAAGTTGCTATAACGCGCAAAAATATAAGGTCGTAGAATACCCCCAGCGGATTAATAGGAAGTGTAAAAAAATTGTGTAAGAAAGATTTTATCATAAGTCTGTGAATACTAAGCTAAATCATATGTGATTAAGAAGTGACTCTAGAAATTGTATAAATCATTAATGGTAAAATCAATATAACTAGTAAGTTTCGAGGACGAAACTTTTTATAAGAGAGGAAGAATGTTACGACCCGCACCCCGGGCTAGTTGATAAAGAGAATGGAGGAAATTATGAACGAGACTAGAATGCAATCGTTGTACCCCGTTGAGTGGAATAGATAAAATTTAATTTCTATAAGGCCACTACTAAGATCGAGTACAATACTATGTGTGCCATTACAGACGAAATAACCCACATAAAGCAAAATTATACCCACTAAAAAGTAAAAGGAAAAAAAAAAGAAAAAGAAAAACCCTAAATCCCCCCAGCCGGCCTACTCCCCAAAGGACAGCAATTTCTTCCACCAAGGGACCTACAAGCCACCACCACTACTCATTATGTTTCCTTCTCTCTCCCAAGAAAAGCTCTATCATTTTCTCCCTCCCTCGTCTAACGCCTGGAACCAAGAAAAGGTAAGAAACCCATTTGCAACTCCCATCTTCCTTCATCCATTTACATTACACTTCAATCAAGCACAATTTCTTTGTTTTTCTCCTTCCAACTCGTGAGCCTTTTGGTATAGGAAGAGAGGATTTCTTCAAGCCTGAAGGTGCAAGAACAAGAAACTCAAGCCTAAGGATTTTCTTCAAATATTAAGGTAAGATTTGGATGTATGTTTCTTTAATCATCTAAGTTCCAAGAAGCCATCTTCATTTTTGTTCTTAACCCTCCAAACCGTGGCTCTTAGGGTGTTAGTGGAGGAGATTTCTTTCAAAAACAAGACAAGAATCAAGCTCTAAAACCATCCAAGTTATCATCAAGCTCAAATGTAAGATTTTCTTGAAGGTTTTTTTCCTTTGGTCTCCTTTCAAGCACCACTTATGAACTTGACTCTATTTCCTTCCTTTCTTCAAGTTTTGGCCGAGCCTAAAGTGGGAGAGAAGAAAGTTTTAGCACATCAAGATTTAGGAAGGCAAGTACTCTTCCTAGATCCTTCATGGATTTCAAAGATCTAAGTGTATGTTCATATCAAAGTGGATCATTCATGGTTATGTTCAAAGATGTAACAACAAGAATATGTCAAATAGATGGATTTGTGTATAGTATATGTATATACATGTTTGGTATATACACGGATCTATATATATATAGGATAATAAAATGATTTTTTGGGGGAGTATATATATACATATATACATACGGATATATACATACATACACTTTAGTATTTTCGGCTATAATGTGTATTTTTGAAGTTTATGGCTTATTTCAAATTATGAGAATATATATATATATTTAAAGTATATAAACATTAATATATATGTATATATCTTGCGGTATATATATATATATATTTTATAAAAGAATATTTTATTGAGATGAAGCCTCACTTTTGGCGGAGGAAAACCTTATTACAACAAAATGTCTACAGCAAAACCACCCTTGTGGATAAAACCTTGGCGAAGGAAAAAGCATACATATTTATATAATTGGCAAGATGGTATGCAATACAGTACATAGTGAGAAAACAAATAACGTCAGCCAACAATGATAGGATCCGTGTGACGTCAAGCCTAAAAACAATGTCGCCTGGTGTGTTGCTGCAACATCCTCCTGTGACTGCAAAATGCTTCCATGCCCAATATTTTGATGGTATGAATACTCCTGTCCGTCCATGTACATGGGAAGAAAAGTGAGAAGTTAAACCAGTAGCCTAGCCATGTCAAGATAACAAACACCAAGGGAATACAAAGCGTACCGATGCTGCCTGTACCCCGATCTTATGGTACATATATATGTATATATATACATATATTATGTATATATATATACACACATATATATATATATATATATTTGGTTGGAAATACAATAAGTTTATTTAGAAATGGAGGCTCTGGCGATCGCGGGGAGGTGCTGCGCATAGTCGGCGGCGGCCGCCGCCGTTTGTCATTCTTCATCCTTTCTGATTTCTCAGGTTTATTTTCGTTTCGCAAGTATTCTTCCAGGCCAAGGTTTGATTTTTTCCATCAGACTCGTGCAATGGCTGCAGCGCACCCGCCATCTTTTGCGGCTGTGGTTTCCGGCAATGCCTCCACCACATCTATAGCAATCTCTCCTAAGACAATCTCTCGATACAAGGGTATTCCAATGATTTCATCTTCGGATATTGAGATTGACACACTTGCTGCACCCTTCAGGTATTCTTTAGTTGGAACATTCTGGTATAGTCGACCACCTTTGAAGGTTATACGTGAGGTTTTTGAAAAGATTGGCTTTCACAATGATTTACAGATTACGCTAATTGATCAAACTCATATTCTGATGAATTTTCGCAATGAATCTGGTTATCTACGTTGTTTTTATCGTCGATCATGGCATATATCTGGCCGTCATATGCGCATCACAAAATGGATAGTGGATTTTGATCCTGCTGTAGATGTCCCGATAGTTTCTGTGTGGGTTGCTTTCCCCGGACTCCCGATTCACCTTCTTCACCGCACGGCCCTTTTCGAAATTGTCCATCCTATTGGTATTCCTATCAAGTTGGATGCCACCACGTCTGATGGTTTGTGGCCTTTTGTTGCTCGTGTGTGAGTTAAAGTGGATGTCTCACAAGAGTTGCCACAAAAAATTTATTTGCAGGCTAAGCAAAAAATCTTTTTGCAATCGGTGGTTTATGAGGATCTGCCTTTATTTTGCACATCATGTTGTCGTCTCGGACATGCAACTGGTTTATGCCCTTCATCATCTAAGTCGTTTGTGCCACCGCCGCCACCCCCGCCTCCGCCAACAACACGGTGCATGCTAAAAAAAAGCTAGTTGTTGCTAGTAATGATGTTGTCCAAGACCCACTGGTTTTGCTTTCTTGGCAGACAATGGAAAACATGTCTTCTGATCCTCAAACTGACATTTCACCTGAGCCTAGCAGGGAGCAGGGTATTTCTAGGTTAGGTGCAGATGCTAATTTTTCACCGTAGCAAGATTCTAAGTATCAATGTGATATTGGTCATTCTTTAGATACAGAGCTGCATGTTGATGATCAGCAGCCCGTTTTGCTGGCCGTACCTGACGAAGTTGTTAGGAAAATTCAATTACTCCCACAATCCCCAACAGAAGATGTTCTAATATCACGTCTGGAGGAGTCGTCGTCCGATGCAGGTTTTATTCCAGTGGTTCCACGTAAGTGGCGCAGAGCGGTGAAAGATTTGCCGCCTTTACCACCCTCAACAATTTTGACACGTAGTGCCACACGGATATCTCAGGGAAGTGATATTACTCTTTCTCAATGAATATTTTGATTTGGAATGTTCAAGGCATACGTGCCTCTTTGCTGAGGTTGCATCATTTGATTCGTGAACATAAGTTAAATTTGATTGCTATTATTGAGCCAAAGCATTCTTCATCCCGTCTTGTTAGGTTTGGTATGGAACTTGGCTTTTCACACTCATGTTCATCAAGATCTGAGCATAAATGGGTTTTTTTGGCACGATTCCATGTTTCGTTTAGTGGCCGCACAGGATGATGACCAGGTTATTCATCTCAGTTTCGTTTATGTTCCACTACAGTTGTCTTTTACTTTTTCGGTAGTTTATGCGAAGCACACTCCAGTGCTTCGTCGTTTGCTGTGGCAGTCCTTATGTGATTACTCTCAGAGTCTTAGTTCTCCCTGGATGATAGGTGGAGATTTTAATACCTTTCGGTCTTTAGATGATCACAGTGGTCGATCACATCCAGTTTCGCAAGATTTTAATGATTGTGTAGAATCTTGTTCTTTGATGGCTCCACCTTTCCATGGATCTCGGTTTACTTGAGCGGATGGCATGGGCTTGGTCAATTTCGGCGCCGTCTGGATTGGCTATTCACAAATTCTTCATTTCATGATGCATTTGAAGATGTGAAACTTACCCATTTGCCTCGAGTTTCTTCAGACCATACGCCTTTTTTGTTCATATGTCGTGTGAACAGTTCAACTGGTACTCGTGCTTTCTGCTTTTTAGATGCATGGTTGTCACATCCTGATTTTCTTAATTACACAAGGGAAGCTTGGAGGTCGTATCCGACCACTGGTGGTATGTATGGCTTTTATTCAAAGTTATTACGATTGAAGCAGGATATTCAATGCTGGAATAAGGAGATTTTTGGCAATTGTTTTTTCCAACTTAGCACAAGCAGAAACATCGGTACGAAGAGCAGAAAAGTTGTGGGATGTAGACCCTTCTGAGACTAATCGTTTTTTATATCATCAAGCCAAGGCTGAACATCAGAGCATCTAAATATGAAATGTAGTTCTGGAAGCAAAAAGCTCGGGTTCGATGGCTGCAGGATGGTGATGATAACACAAGGTATTTTCATTCGGTGGTTAAAGGCCGACGTACACAGCTCCGTATACAGCAGATCCGTACATCAACCGGTGACATATGCACATCGCCCACTTCTATTCAGAGTGAGGCAGTTTCTTTCTATACATCTTTATTTGCCAGAGAGAATACGGAAAATTATGGTGAAATTCTCTGACATATACCTCATCTAATTATGGATGAAGACAATGCGTTGCTCACGGTACTTCCATAGGAATCTGAAGTAAAGGATGTTGTAGGGCACTTAAATCCACACAGTGTAGCAGGGCCAGATGGGTTTCATGTAACTTTTTTCGTACATGTTGGCATATTATTCATACTGATGTTGTTTTGGCTGTGCAGGAGTTTTTTCTTGGAGTACGATAGTCGTCAGTGATGGCTAGTGCATTAATCACATTAATTCCAAAGATAGCTTCACCCAGTACATTTAGCGATTTTCGGCCCATTTGTCTCACAAATGTTCTGAGTAAAATTTGTACGCGAATTATTGCGACTCATCTGAGTGTGTTACTCCCAAAGTTGATATCACCAGAGCAGGCTGGCTTTTTAAAGGGTCAGGATATCTCCACATAGGTATTATTGGTGCGGGAAATGGTGCATATGCTTGATAAAGGAATGACTCAATTATGCTTAAAGCTGGATATGATGAAAGCTTTTGACAGAGTCAGTTGGGAATATTTGGAATTGTTGTTGAGAAGATTCGGCTTTGATGCTTTCTTTACTCACATTGTCTTAAATCATTTGCGGTGCACACGTTTTGCAATATTGATAAACGGTACACCCTGTAGGATCTGCAAGGCACCACTAGAAGGGGGGGGGGGGTTGAATAGATGGTGCGGAAAGTGTGCTTTTTAAAATTTCTTTAAACTTGAACAATTCAAGTTCTGAAAACAGATTCTGTTTTCAGGACCAGTTTTAAAACGTTTTTAAAACTAGGTTAGAGGTCTCCAAAAATTATGCAATTTTGAGAGAACTTAGGCTCAGATGTTATGAGGGTCTCCTAAAAATTTCAAATCAAAATTCAACCTTTAACCCCTTCAAAAACCGTTGGTACTCAGATTGTGCAAATCTGCCAGAAACGGTAGATGGTTTTGAAAAATTAATTCCTATTTGTGTGAACGTCCAAATGATCTGAAAATTTGACCAATTACTCCTTATATACTATATTTAAATGGGTTGAAACAGTTTTGGAAAATGCTTTTGGGAAGTAGGTCAAATACAATCAAACTCTCAACCTTTGCAAGTCTGAAAATCAGACTGCACTAGTCTCAGAACTTTTGATGTTTGACTGACTTATACTTATCCAAAAGGGTTGAAACTTGTGCCAAATTAACCCTAGAACGTGTAATTATGTTTCTGAAAATTTTTATAATTTTTGGAAATCGTTTACTATTTTTACGAACGTGAACAAAACGGATAAACAGTGCAGAAACTGAAAAGTAAATGTTGAAAGTAAATTGCACCGAGATTTTTATACTGGTTCGGTTATAAACAACCTACTCCAGTCTTCAAGGAACACCTTCCTTGGTTCACACTATTCACACACACCTTACCACAGGGTTGATAGAGTTACACCTTAACTCCAACCCTTTACAAACCTTGTATTGCTAGTACAATTTGCACGAACACCACCACCTTGCTAGAATGAAGATTGATCACACCTTGATCAATCTTTTACAAAGATGAATGAATGGTGGTTTATATGAAGCCTATTCAAGATTGAAAGATGTAAAGAACAATAGGCTTTTTACAAGAAAAGAGAAAGAAAGAAGATGTAGGAGAAGAAGAGCTTGGCAATTTGATCACTTTGGAATGCAATTCTTGTTGTTGTATTTGTTTGCTCTCCTCTTCTTCTTTTTAATTGTGGCAGCCGTCCCCCCTCTCTTGTCTTCCCTCTTGAAAATTTCCTTTTAAGTGCTTGAGAGAGTGTAAGACATCATTGTGACAATGCCTTGCTTGCTTGGCATCATTCTATTGGATCATCATTTAGTCTTTGCTTACTTGGCACCTCTTTATTGGCTCAATGTTGTCATCATGATGACATGGAAAAAATCTGAGATTAACAATTTAAACATGTGCCAAATATCAATCACAAAATCATTTCCATAATGCTCAAGATAATTACATAAATGTTGCAAGATAATATCTCACAAAAAATGGGTAAGAAATCGGCCATAAACATGTCTTGCACATGCTGAAATTTCAGCATGTGTAACATCCACCTCTTATTCAAAGTATTGCCTATTTTGCATTGATTTAATCTAACAATTCAATCATCATTTAGTATGCAATATTCTCATCTTTTATGGAATAAAAATTAGACAATAATATGACCTACATTTCGGCCATGCACACTCCTACACATGCTGAAATTTTCAGCATGTGTGATATTCAAAGTATCATAATTTTAATTCCATAACTTATTCAAAATGCTTCCAAATCATCTTCCAATCAATCCACCTTAATCAAGAAGTAAAATATGTCTCATTATGACATTAAAAACGCCACCCATTAGCACACATGCTGAATTTTCAGCATGTGTCACAATTGTGACAAGATTTTGAAATATTACCTTTTGTAGCTTCTTTCTTTAAGTCACCAACATTGTATGATTGATTCTTGACCAATCAATATGCCAACAAGGCTCCACATATGCTCCATCTCAGCTGTAGGGGCGTGTATACATGTATATGCATGTGCTGAATTTCATTTTTGCTAACTTTGTAAAATAGTGCACATTTAAAAATACACACATGTTATATTCCAATCAGCCCTTAATTTAATTTTCTAGAACACTTTAAGATGTATATCATATGTAAAAAGTGTCTAGATACGTGTCACATGATGTACAAGAAAAACGTTCCATGTTATGTTCGTAGAAAACCGAATTTTCGATATTTATCGATTACCCGATTTTTCTCTAATTTAAATTCCAACTTTTGCACATGTTATATATATTATGTTATACATAATATATATAATATATACTTTAAATCTCAGCACTTGGCTGGTTTAAAGTGGTACCATTAACATGTGACAAAAATAAATTTGGAATCTTCACATTTTGGCCTTAATGTGGGGTGATTTGTGTGTGCCAACATGGAAAGTATTTTTGGCTGATTGTATCATGTATGGCACGAAAATATCATCATATTTTGATGTATATGGGCTGGCCATTTATTTATGGCAAGTACATGACACGTTGGCGAAGTTTCGGTATTCGCCCGATACGACAAATTTCGGTTTAGAACCTTTTATCGTGTCGTATTTGATTTGTCATCACCATATCTTATATCATATGATATAAGACGTGAATATACTCATAAATATGAGTTAAGTATAGTGGTGTGACATTAATGTACGTACGTAAAATATATAACGTGTCGGTAGTACGTTGGAATACATGTGTATGTGCCTTTATTTAAAAAAAATCTGAAAATATGTATAATACATGTATATGTGCGTGTGAATTAAAGATGGGGAGGAGGAGAGAACTTTCCTTCCTTGGCCTTGTTGCCTTTGTGCCTTTTCCAAATTAATCTTCCTTTAATGAACTACTTAGTTTATTAAACTAAGTACTTCACTTAATGAACTAATTTAGTTCATTAATGGTGGCACCTGAAAATAGTATAAACACAACAAATGTTTGCCATATGATGTAAGCTTTAATGCTTCATGGCTCGTTAGTACGGCAACATAATATATAAGCTAAATAAGGCAAGTAATGGCAAGTTATCATGCATACATATACACATTCATGCACGTTTATACATATATATATATATATATATATATATATATATATATATATATATATGCATTCAAATTTCTTATTTTGAAATCACTCAAACCCTCTTATTTCTACAATCTCCCCCTTTTGATGATTTTCAAAATAACTTGTGTACATGATTTAAATGCTATCTCTCCCCCTTGAACTATGCACAGATTTGAAATTTGAATTTCGAATTTCAAATCCGGCTCCCCCTTGATTTGTGCAATCCCCTTGATTTGTGCAATTAAGATCAATTAACAATCAGTGTCTCTCTCTCCCCCTTAAATCATGCTTTTCTCTCCCCCTTTATTTTGGAAAGTTAATCAAAAGATTTCTGTCAAAAAGGAAAGTAAATCAAATAATATCGCATCAAATCATATCAACGGGAATCATGCCTAATTTAGAACGAAGAGATTCATATGTGGCTTGATTTAAGGCCTTTGTAAATATATCCGCTACTTGTGATTCTGTGCGTACGTGATCTATGACAATATTACCATTGTTAACGTGATCACGAAGAAAGTGATAGCAAACTTCTATATGCTTAGCCTTAGAGTGTAACACGGGGTTCTTAGACAAATTTATTGCACTCATACTATCAAAATATATAGGAATTTTATTTACGGTAATTCCAAAGTCCAAAAGTTGTTGTTTTATCCACAACAACTGTGTGCAACAAAGGCTAAGAGCCATGTACTCCGCCTCAGTAGTGGACAAAGCAACACTTGCTTGCTTTTTGGAAAACCATGAAATAAGGGAGCTTCCTATAAATTGGCAGGTTCCGCTTGTGCTTTTTCTATCTATTTTGCAGCCACCATAATCTGCATCAGTGTAAGCATGTAAGTCAAATGTAGAATCCTTATCATACCAAATACCTAAGGTGGGCGTGTGCTTAATATAACGGAATATTCTTTTTACCGCATTTAAGTGTGACACCTTAGGTTGACTTTGAAAACGAGCACACATGCATACGCTAAACATGATGTCAGACCTACTAGCAGTTAAATATAGTAAAGAACCTATCATTGATCGATATAATCCATTATCAACGTCTTTACCATGTTCGTCTTTGTCTAATTTAATAGTGACACTCATAGGCGTGGGGGAGGGTTTCAAATTTTCAAAATTAAACTTTTTGATCATGTCATTTACATACTTAGCTTGGCTTATATGAATTCCTTTACTCGTTTGCTTAATTTGCAAGCCAAGAAAATAATTAAGTTCACCAACCATAGACATTTCAAATTCAGCTTTCATACAATTTTCAAAATCTTTAACGAGTCTATGTGAGGTAGAACCGAAAATAATGTCATCTACGTAGATTTGAATAATAAGTAAATCTGATTTTTCTTGTTTCAAAAATAGTGTACTATCTATAGTTCCGCGTTTAAAATTATTTTCTAAAAGGAAAGTAGCAAAACAATCATACCATGCTCTTGGCGCTTGCTTTAGGCCATATAGTGCCTTCTTTAGTTTGTACACGTGATCTGGATGTTTCAAATCTTCAAAACCGGGTGGTTGCTTCACGTATACTTCTTCTTGTATGAATCTGTTTAGAAAAGCACTTTTGACGTCCATTTGATACAATTTAAAATCTTTCATGCAAGCAATAGCAAGTAAGAGTCGTATAGCTTCTGAACGTGCTACGGGTGCAAATGTTTCATCGTAGTCTATTCCTTCTTCTTGATTATATCCTTGAGCTACGAGTCTTGCTTTATTTCTAACGACCTTTCCTTCTTCATTCATTTTATTCCTAAATACCCACTTTGTGCCTATTATAGTCTTATCTTGTGGTCGTGGCACTAAATCCCATACATCATTTCTAACGAATTGATTAAGTTCGTCATGCATAGCATCAATCCAAGATGAATCACTCAAAGCATCATGCACATTTTTGGCTCAATTTCAGAAATCATAGCGTGAAATTCATTTATTTCATCCGAAGTGATTCTTCTACGTGGTCGCACACCGTGAGTGATGTCGCCTATGATGAGATCATGTGAGTGATCTCTATGCCATCTTGGTTGATTATTCTCTAAGTTATCATGCATTTCTATATGATCATGCATTTCTAGTGTCTCATTCATATCATGCATATCAAAAGAATCATTATCTTCATTCAAAACGGGTTTCAATTCAAAATCATCGGCATATTCCTTATCTTTATCAATCTCACCAAATTCATTGAATTTAACATGAATAGATTCTATGATTTGTCTAGTGAGAGGATCATAACATCTATATGCTTTTGAATTTATGGAATACCCAACAAAAATGCACTCAATTGATTTGGATTCAAATTTATCTAAATTATCTTTTGTATTCAAGACAAAGCATTTGCATCCAAACACACGAAAATAATCAATCTTAGGCATGCGATCATTCAAAATTTCGTAAGGCATCTTGTTTATTTTCTTTCTTATAGATAGGCGATTTACAATATAGCATGCACAATTTACGGCTTCCGCCCACAGAAATCTAGGCAATTTATTTTCGCAAAGCATGGTTCTAGCGATTTCTTGTAGTGTGCGATTCTTTCTTTCTACTACTCCATTTAATTATGGAGTTCTAGGTGGCGAAAACTCATGTTTAATTCCTTTTTCTTCACAAAACGAAATCATCTCTTTATTTTTAAACTCACCGTCTCTATCACTTCTTATTCTTTTCACATTTACACCGTATTGATTTTCGAGTTGTTTAATTAATTTAGCAATCTCTACGGCGCTATCATCCTTATGTGCAAGAAATAAAGTCCAAGTATAACGAGAAAAGTCATCAACAATCACGCATGCATAGTGACGTCCACCAAGGCTTGTAGTGCGACTAGGACCAAACAAATCGATATGCAATAGTTCTAGTATTCTAGTCGTGCTTATTTCATTTTTCGGCTTAAGTGACTCACGTGTTTGTTTGCCTTTTATGCAAGATTCACACAACTGAAAGTTGTCTAAATCAAGCGTAGGCAATCCCCGTACTAGGTTCTTTCGTTGCAATTTTTTTAGTGTGGAAATACCTATGTGTCCTAAACGTCTATGCCATAAATTCACATTGGGTTCATTTGACATAAAACACTTAACTTTAGCGTCTACTACATCATCCATAGATAGCGTAAAAATATTGCCTTCTCATTTTCCTTTTAAAACGGTTTCTTCATTTTTATCTATTATGTTGCAATAAGGATGAGTAAAGCACACATTGAAACCATTGTCAACAAATTGAGAAATACTAAGAAGATTGTAAGATAAGTTGCTTACCAAAAATACGTTGGAGATTTGGAGTGTGTTCGGATTGCCAATCGTACCTTTTCCAATGATCTTGCCCTCATTGTTGTCTCCAAAGGTCACGGATCCGCCTTTTGTGACCTTCTTTAATTTGGAGAACAGGCTCGGGTCACCCGTCATGTGCCTCGAGCAACCACTGTCAAGGAACCACTTTATTGATGTATCTTTCGATGTGTGGTCTCCCTGCAATGTGGAAAAGTGATTTAGGTACCCTTTTAATTTCGGGTCCTTTCGAGTTAGTTAATCACCTTTTGGTAAAGGTACCTTTCGGTACCCATACTTGGGTGATCCTTCTCGGTCTATCAAATGGCAAGAATGTAGATGAAGGTGCAATATAATATACATCTGGTGCATGTACTTTGGGTCTTTGCCCAAGGACTCCTCTATACTCATTGAATGAAGGACGCTTTTGATATGTCTGTGTGTGTGCATAGTGCGTGGATGATATGTATTTCGTGTATGCATTGTTCTTCTCTTTTCATATCTATATGGTACAACGTTATATTTCACATGATATGATGGATTGGGGCGTGAGGAAGGGGGCACTTTTTGCGTCATCTTAGATGCCACTTGCGGCTTAGGAGTGTCCACTTTTTTAGACACAACAAACTTGGTTGGTTTGGTTGATACTTCGTTAGTATCAACGTATCCCAATCCAGTTTTGTCACTGTCATGCTTTTGTGATAATATGATGCAATGCAGCATGTTTGACCCTGTATCAAATTGTTTTATCATTTTCTCTAAATCGGTATTCCTTGATTTCAAATTTGAAATCTCGGATTTCATTTCATTATTTTGAGAGGTTAATGATGAGATCTCGGTTTTCAATGCAGTGATGACACATAAAGACTCTTTCTTTGAATCGCTTAATTGAGCGACAAGATTCTCGTTAGAAGATTCTAACAGTTTCTTGTCTTCAATTAAACGTTTCTTTTCTTTAGCGAGAGTCTTAGTGAATTTATGCAGTTCTAGATACTGACTAAAAAGATCATCATAAGAAGGTTCAGAGTCAGAGTCAGAATCAGATGATACCTCGTTAGATGCTTTCGAGGCAAAGCATACTTGAGCGGTCTCCTCTTCGGTCTCAGTTTCAGAGTCTGATGAATCACTCCATGTGGAGGCCTTTAGTGCACGTTTCCTTTGTTTAGGATCTGAGACGAGTCTATTTTTGTTCCGCTCCTTGTCAGGGTACTTATTAGTTTGCTTTTCTTTGTTTGGGCAGTCATATGATAAGTGTCCGAGTTTGCCGCATTCATAACATTTAATGTCCTTATCATTTGACTTGTTTTTATTTCTCTTAGATGTAGTGCCCTTGTTTTTATTTCTAAATGACTTTCTCATGAATCTTCTTAGTCCTTTAGCCAATAGGATTAAATCATTATTATCCGATTCGGAATCACTATCATCTACGTGATCGGAGGGAGGGAAGACGTGTTCATTTAATTTAAAAGCAATGGTTTTACCTTGTTTAGATGATTCCGATTTCCGAATAGTAAGTTTGTTTTCATAAACTTTGAGTGAGCCAATTAGTTCTTCCATCTTTATTGATTTGGTTTCCTTGCTTTCTTCTATAGCAGTCACTTTAGGGTCCCATTCCGAAGGAAGGCTTCGTAGGACTTTCTGTACCTTTTCCTGCGTAGTAAAAGCCTTACCAAGAGACTCAAGAGAGTTATAGATGTTAGTGAAACGAAGATCCATATCTACAATCGACTCATTAGGCAACAATTTAAAAGACTCAAGAGTAGACATGAGCATATTAATTTTTGACTCTTTTACTTGACTCATGCCTTCGTGTTTCATTTCTAGAATTCTCCACATTTCTTGTGCACTCGAACAATTTGACACATAACTGGACTCACTCTTACTCAATCCATTTAAGAGTAACTGCATGGCCTTAGCATTCATACTAAGTTTCTTTTTATCTTCACTAGTATAGTCTTGTCTAGTTTTAACGACTTCTAGTGTGACTCCGTCTACAGTGGATAACTTAGATGGGACATATGGACCATCTTCAATTATTGACCAAAGATCTATATCTATAGCCATAAGAAAAAGTTTCATCCTAAGTTTCCATTGAATAAAGGACTCACCGTCAAAAAGTGGAGGCCTTTGACTCGACATACCTTCTTGTTCGGTTTTGAGATTTGTGGATGCCATCTCACTGAATCATTGGATTCCTTGTAGTGAGTATTCCTGCGCTCTGATACCACTTGTAGGATCTGCAAGGCACCACTAGAAGGGGGGGTTGAATAGATGGTGCGGAAAGTGTGTTTTTTAAAATTTCTTTAAACTTGAACAATTCAAGTTCTGAAAACAGATTCTGTTTTCAGGACCAGTTTTAAAACGTTTTTAAAACTAGGTTAGAGGTCCCCAAAAATTATGAAATTTTGAGAGAACTTAGCCTCAGATGTTATGAGGGTCCCCTAAAAATTTCAAATCAAAATTCAACCTTTAACCCCTTCAAAAACCGTTGGTACTCAGATTGTGCAAATCTGCCAGAAACAGTAGATGGTTTTGAAAAATTAATTCCTATTTGTGTGAACGTCCAAATGATCTGAAACTTTGACCAATTACTCCTTGTATACTATATTTAAATGGGTTGAAACAGTTTTGGAAAATTCTTTTGGGAAGTAGGTCAAATACAATCAAAGTCTCAACCTTTGCAAGTCTGAAAATCAGACTGCACTAGTCTCAGAACTTTTGATGTTTGACTGACTTATACTTATCCAAAAGGGTTGAAACTTGTGCCAAATTAACCCTAGAACGTGTAAGTATGTTTCTGAAAATTTTTATAATTTTTGGAAATCGTTTACTATTTTTACGAACGTGAACAAAACGGATAAACAGTGCAGAAACTGAAAAGTAAATGCTGAAAGTAAATTGCACCGAGATTTTTATACTGGTTCGGTTATAAACAACCTACTCCAGTCTTCAAGGAACACCTTCCTTGGTTCACACTATTCACACACACCTTACCACAGGGTTGATAGAGTTACACCTTAACTCCAACCCTTTACAAACCTTGTATTGCTAGTACAATTTGCACGAACACCACCACCTTGCTAGAATGAAGATTGATCACACCTTGATCAATCTTTTACAAAGATGAATGAATGGTGGTTTATATGAAGCCTATTCAAGATTGAAAGATGTAAAGAACAATAGGCTTTTTACAAGAAAAGAGAAAGAAAGAAGATGTAGGAGAAGAAGAGCTTGTCAATTTGATCACTTTGGAATGCAATTCTTGTTGTTGTATTTGTTTGCTCTCCTCTTCTTCTTTTTAATTGTGGCAGCCGTCCCCCCTCTCTTGTCTTCCCTCTTGAAAATTTCCTTTTAAGTGCTTGAGAGAGTGTAAGACATCATTGTGACAATGCCTTGCTTGCTTGGCATCATTCTATTGGATCATCATTTAGTCTTTGCTTACTTGGCACCTCTTTATTGGCTCAATGTTGTCATCATGATGACATGGAAAAAAATCTGAGATTAACACTTTAAACATGTGCCAAATATCAATCACAAAATCATTTCTATAATGCTCAAGATAATTACATAAATGTTGCAAGATAATATCTCACAAAAAATGGGTAAGAAATCGGCCATAAACATGTCTTGCACATGCTGAAATTTCAGCATGTGTAACATCCACCTCTTATTCAAAGTATTGCCTATTTTGCATTGATTTAATCTAACAATTCAATCATCATTTAGTATGCAATATTCTCATCTTTTATGGAATAAAAATTAGACAATAATATGACCTAAATGTCGGCCATACACACTCCTACACATGCTGAAATTTTCAGCATGTGTGATATTCAAAGTATCATAATTTTAATTCCATAACTTATTCAAAATGCTTCCAAATCATCTTCCAATCAATCCACCTTAATCAAGAAGTAAAATATGTGTCATTATGACATTAAAAACGCCACCCATTAGCACACATGCTGAATTTTCAGCATGTGTCACAATTGTGACAAGATTTTGAAATATTACCTTTTGTAGCTTCTTTCTTTAAGTCACCAACATTGTATGATTGATTCTTGACCAATCAATATGCCAAAAAGGCTCCACATATGCTCCATCTCAGCTGTAGGGGCGTGTATACATGTATATGCATGTGCTGAATTTCATTTTTGCTAACTTTGTAAAATAATGCACATTTAAAAATACACACATGTTATATTCCAATCAGCCCTTAATTTAATTTTCTAGAACACTTTAAGATGTATATCATATGTAAAAAGTGTCTAGATACGTGTCACGTGATGTACAAGAAAAACGTTCCATGTTATGTTCGTAGAAAACCGAATTTTCGATATTTATCGATTACCCGATTTTTCTCTAATTTAAATTCCAACTTTTGCACATGTTATATATATTATGTTATACATAATATATATAATATATACTTTAAATCTCAGAACTTGGCTGGTTTAAAGTGGTACCATTAACATGTGACAAAAATAAATTTGGAATCTTCACATTTTGGCCTTAATGTGGGGTGATTTGTGTGTGCCAACATGGAAAGTATTTTTGGCTGATTGTATCATGTATGGCACGAAAATATCATCATATTTTGATGTATATGGGCTGGCCATTTATTTATGGCAAGTACATGACACGTTGGCGAAGTTTCGGTATTCGCCCGATACGACAAATTTCGGTTTAGAACCTTTTATCGTGTCGTATTTGATTTGTCATCACCATATCTTATATCATATGATATAAGACGTGAATATACTCATAAATATGAGTTAAGTATAGTGGTGTGACATTAATGTACGTACGTAAAATATATAACGTGTCGGTAGTACGTTGGAATACATGTGTATGTGCCTTTATTTAAAAAAAATCTGAAAATATGTATAATACATGTATATGTGCGTGTGAATTAAAGATGGGGAGGAGGAGAGAACTTTCCTTCCTTGGCCTTGTTGCCTTTGTGCCTTTTCCAAATTAATCTTCCTTTAATGAACTACTTAGTTTATTAAACTAAGTACTTCACTTAATGAACTAATTTAGTTCATTAATGGTGGCACCTGAAAATAGTATAAACACAACAAATGTTTGCCATATGACGTAAGCTTTAATGCTTCATGGCTCGTTAGTACGGCAACATAATATATAAGCTAAATAAGGCAAGTAATGGCAAGTTATCATGCATACATATACACATTCATGCACGTTTATACACACACACACATATATATATATATATATATATGCATTCAAATTTCTTATTTTGAAATCACTCAAACCCTCTTATTTCTACACACCCTCTCGATCTTTTAAACCGCACAGAGGTGTCAAGCAAGGTGATCCTTTATCTCCTTTGTTGTCTATTCTTTCCTCTGAAGGTTTCAGTAGAGGCTTAAAATCTCTAGTGGCTACTGGAGCTTTGCAACCACTGCAGATAGGTCGAGTTCCATTTCATATTATGCACTTGGCATATGCAGATGATCTGCTGATATTATTGCGTGGGTCAACCAGGAATTTGAGAAGATTTCAGTCTTTTTTAACAGCTTATGAAACAGCATCTAGGCAAAAGGTTAATTACAACAAAAGCAGTTTTATTCCTTCAGCCTCCACGTCATTGCAGCGACGCAGGCGATTTGAGGAGATTATACATATGCGGTCTACATGTTTACTCTTTCGCTATCTTGGATCTTTTCTACATAAAGGAATTAGTCGATCAAGATATTGTGTTACTCTACTAGATCATATTGATACTCGGTTGAATGGCTAGCATAATCAGTTGCTTTCTCCGGCAAGTAGACTTGTTTTACTGCGTTCTGTTATCTCGGTCCTACCATTGCATATTATTACAGCAGGCGGATTGCCACAATCTGTGATTAAAATTATAGAAAGGAAAGTGGTTGTGTTCTACTGGGGGCAGCGACATCATTGGGTTACATGGTCCACTATAAGTACTCCTTGTTCTGAAGGAGGTCTGGGATTTCGACATCTTTGAGCATTGCAGGAGGCTTATTTTTGTCGTATTTGGTGGTCCTATCAACAAAACAACACGCTTTGGAGTCATTACCTACATGCTAAATATGGACAGTGTGGGGATTTCAGGCCGCGCCTTCCGGATTCACCTATTTGGAAGATCATTTGCCGTTATCATACCTTATGCACTGATCATACTCATCAGCAAGAGACGCTTCTGAGTTGGATACCTAGTGCATCGGGTGAGCTTACTTTGCGTTCGGCGTATGATCTTTGTCGTACTCAGCGACCCACTCTTATTTCTGCACGGTTTATTTGGTGCAAGTATCATACTCCTGTAATTCAAAATTTCTTGTGGAAAATTTATCACTATGCATTACCCTTTGAAGACTACATTGGTAAGTATAACATTGCTACCCCTACAAAATGCCCTTTTTGTAAGCATGCCTCCACTACGGTGGATCATGTCTTCCTGTATTGTGATCGTATTCGGCATGTTTGGGAGTTCTATGCATCAGAGCTTCATTTTTTTTCTCTTACATCTATGAAGCTATGGCAGTATCTCTTGTCTTGATGGTATCGGTCAACAATGTCCTCGTTATTTGGGGTGCTGAAAATTATGGTTCCATCCATTATTGTGTATAATATCTGGCGTACATACACGTCGTTGGTATATGGGGATTTGATAGATTTTTCGATGACATCCCTTAGGGCTGGAATAAGTTCTGACATTTTTATGTGGGGTAAAACTCTTGATGGTTCGAGAATTGCCGCTGGATTTCACTCGATTCAGCACCTTCGTTTGCTGCTGCACATTAGGGTTCCGTGCCCACACGTTGTCAAATGGTTAGCACCTCCTCCTGGTTGATTAAAACTAAATGTGGATGCGGCGGTTGGCAGGCAATACGCCGCAGGTGGAGCTATTTTACGGGATCATACTGGTGCATGCGTGGGAGCTATATCCTTTTGGTTGCCACCTAATATACCACTTATGGCAGAGATACAGGCTGTTGTGTTCGGTTTGCTTTATTTCCTGCCTTTGTATCATCATATTATTTTCGAGTCTGATTGTTCTCAGATATATACATCACTGGAGTGGCCTGCACTTGTTTCTGGGAATTATCATTTGCGACTATTGCATTCGTTGAAATATCAGCATAAGCTTGTCTTTCAGCATGTTTACAGGGAAGCCAATATGGCAGTTCACTACTTAGCACAACAGGGAATGTTAGACCCTCGGACGGCCTGTTATTCGCGTTACACGACCCACCGTTGGTACGTGGAACAGTACGATTGGATGTGACCTTTGCACATCTTCGCTTACCTTGAGTTTAGGTGCCATTGAAGTTGTTCATAGTGTCTTCCACATGGATTGGCTATCTTTGATATATTCTGCCTGTATCCTGATTGATGCAGGCAGACTCGGTATGATTTTGTTTTCTGTGGTTTGCCTGCTTTTACAGTATTATTGTCTTTCGCTTTCTCATGAATCACTCTTTGCATTTGTATGGATTGGAACGAGCTACGCTGCTGTGCTTATGACATTCTCTGTTGACTATCTTCATGCATACCGTGTTTTGGATGTGTCGGCTGGGCTGAGAGTTTTCATTAAGATTGTTTCAAAGGTGGTAAATATGTACTTTTTTCCCTTCGTGCAAGATTTTATCCACAAGGGTGGTTTTGCTTGCTAAGGTTTTAATGAGGCATATCGTATCATTTTTGAACACACCTCCCGCCCCATTGATTGTATTTGGATTAATACGTCTCGTCCTTTGAGTTCTTTTATTCAATTATGCTATGACTTTATATGTAATTATGGTATTCCTCCGCCATAAGTGAGGGTTATATTCTTAATAAAACGTAGAGACCTTGTCTCTTTCATAAAAAAATACAATAAGTTTATTTCAGGAGAATTCACGTTATGCTCAGCTTATGACATTTGCAGGCTGACAAAGCCGAAGATAATATCAGCTAGATTCATTTGGTTCAAACATCATACTCCGTACACAAAGTTATTATTATGGCGCCTAATTCATTTAGCTATGCCATTTGAGGATTATGTTGGTAAGTATTCTGCCTCTTGCCCAACCCGGTGTCCTTTTTGTCAGCAAGTCTCAGCCACGGTGGATCATGTCTTTATATACTGTACTTCTATACGTTCAATTTGGGATTTTTCCGCAGCAGAGTTACACGAACCTTTCCCCATTTCACTACATTTTCGTCAGTATTTGTTATCTTGGTGGTACCGCTCCTCGTCTTCCACACTTTTTGGGGTTTTAAAAATAGTGGTGCCTGCGATAATTGTGACTAACATCTGGCGTTCATATGCATCACTTGTGTATGGTGAGACTACCACATTTACACCGTCTGTTGCTCAGGCTACAATTCACTATGACATCAGAATGTGGCTTACCACAATTCAGGGCACGAAATTGGCAGTCTGCCACATGCCACAGCTTTCATGGATTCCTGCTCTTCGGACACTTCGTCCTTAGGTTGTTCGTTAGCGGACACCTCGTTCGCAGGTTGTTCGTCCGCAGGACTCCTTTTTGATTTGTCCACTTGTCACCAACTCATAAAATGAATATCACCTCACACACAGCTGCTAATACACGTTTTTAATCATACGAATATGTCGTAACCCTGTTGCAAGCCCTTCTTGTACCTAAGGATGAATTAGTTAATATGTGGCCATGCACGTTGTGCTTAGAGTTAATTTAGTTGGTAATTGTTGTAAGTAAGGCATGAGGACACTATATGTATTCACAAGACTAGGATCTATTGTTTTATGGCTTTATGGTTTTCGGCCCAAGCCAATAAGGAAGATGATTAGTTGGCATGAGATAAATATATTGATATTTATTTACTAGAAAAGAATAAAATAAATAAATAAATAAATAAATATATTGGCTAGTTGGGGTCATTTAAGACCCCAACCGCCGGCCACCATAAAGAGAGGAGGGGAGGGAAAACACAATTTAAAGAGAAGGTGGCTAATAATTAAAGGTAACCTAACCAACCCTAAAATAAACCATGGTAGGAAAAAGAAACCATGGTTGACCCAAAAGTAACCTTAGTAAGTGGAAAGTAACCCTGGTTAACCCAAGGTAACCAAGGTTAAGCATTAACTTGAAAGAGCTAGAGCACAAACCCTAACCCCCACCCTTATTTCCCACGGCTAGGATAGCAAAAAAGGAAAGAATTCCCTCTAACTTACACTCAAACATTTCAAGCCAAAAAGGAACCTCTTCCATCCCCTTCTTCCCTCCCCACTCACGGCCAAGTGCACACCAAGGAGAAGGGAACTCTTCCAAGACCAAGTAAGCTTAGGTAAGCATTCACAACCTCCTAAGAGTGACATTTATGATTTTATGAAGATAAAACTCATGGGTGTTCTTCTTTGTCCCAAAACCGTGACCTTCATGGTCACTAGGCTCAAGGATTCCAAGCCTTCAAGAACTCTAGCCAAGTTGGACAACTCACACCTCCTTTGAGAAGGAGAAAAGCTTCAACTTTGACACATATCCAAGAAGAGTAGGCAAGCAAGGCAAGTACACTATACTCTTCATGGTTTGAATGTGAAAGTGTGTGCATGAATGACTAGAAAGACTTAAGGTTTGATCTTAGTGATGAAATGGTAAGCTTTAAGCCAAAAGCTTTCGGCTTTATACACATGAGAGTGTAGGAAGAGCACTTTGTTCTAAAGATGAGTTCTTTGATGACTTTATGCATGTTTATGTCTTAAACTAGGCTTGAATGTGTTAAAGCTTTCTTCTTTTGGGTTGAAGGTAGCCACGGTAGAAGGGATATGGGGAGAAGGGGTGAAGTTGCATGTAAGATGATAACAAAGCAAGAAAATGGGGGAAAGACTTGATCTTGTGCATGTTAGGATTGAAATGCTTTCGATTTTGGTCATTTTCTCTCTAACATCCGCAAATGGGACTGACGTGGTGTGTGGGTGTGTTCATCTTAGGGCTGATACCATTTATGGTGACAATAAGGGTAAGCCAAGAACATTTAGGAAGAATTTATGTCCACTGAAAATTCTGGAGCTGGATTAGAAATTAGGCTGACTTGCGAAGCCAGAAAAGGGACCTTAGGGACCTTCAATTCCAGTTATGTTTGGTGTGATGATATTTTTATGTGTTTGTTAGTAGTGAGAGTTGGAATCACCTCAAAAAGAGACACGGTTTATTTTTAATGAATTTCCTACTAAGATTTGGTCTTGCTGGAAAATGAGTACTGGACAGAACTTAAGCAATATGTTTAGCAGCTTAAAAATGAACCTTAGAGGTATGCAAATCCACTAATTTTCGGCAGGGTATTAGCCTCATGAATGAAGAAGAAATGATAGCTGGAATTCCCTCAAAATAAGTTGTGGTTTATTTTTAATAAATTTTCTACTAAAACTGGTCAAATCGAACTAGGCTGGGTAAACAGAATTTATGACCCACTTTGCATGGCCTGGAAAAAGGCCTTAAAGAATGGATCTTGGGCTAAAAATTGGTAGGATGTTAGCTTAAAGAGTTTATGAGGTTAGGGAGTTGGAATTTCTGGAAAAAGATCAAAGGATTGACCACGATAAATTTTATAGTAAAATATGGTCATTTCAGAATTTTGATTGCATGGATACGTAAAAAGGAGTAAATGGGTCTCTTAATGACATCGTAAGTCCGCAATGCATGCATGACACTCGCTTATGACGGTCACAGATGAATAGATGTGGTTACATGAGTTTAACACGAGTAGTTTAGCAAGGAATTCGTTAAAATAAGTGAGTGATACGAAGCTGGAAAAATTCCAGCATTGTTAGCGAGACATGCCCGTTCTTGTGTCATATGCCGTGTTCGAGTTTGCACGTTGCATGTCATACATTGCATCATCGTCACATGCATGATTTTATGATATGGATTTTACGTGAAGGAATGATGAAAAGCATTTTTCAAAAAGGATGACTTCGTTTTGTTTTCTTAAAACGCTTCCCCACCGGTACCGTGTGTGTGTATGAGCTGGCCAGTATGAACCTGAGCAGATCCGGGTTAAGTGATCTGAATGGAAAGGAATGATGTTACCGATCCGAATCCGGGATTGATAGATTCGAAGGGGAGAAGTTACCGCCTCAGATCCGGGAAGATAGATCTGAACAGAAAGGAACCTGAGCAGATCCGGGTTAAGTGATCTGAATGGAAAGGAATGATGTTACCGATCCGAATCCGGGATTAATAGATTCGAAGGGGAGAAGTTACCGTCTCAGATCCGGGAAGATAGATCTGAACACTCTATGGTTTTATGACGATGATGTTTTTAAAAGAGTAAAGCATGAAAAGGCATTTTCGCATTTTATCATAACGCATTACATGTGCATATGCATGCATGTCACTTGTGGAGTCGTAATGTAGCGTCACAGGTTACTGATGCTGAGTAGTCACGATCTCGCAAGTCCTAAATGATGGTGATTATTGTTTTAGTAGTAAATGCACGTTCCGTTCTCCTTATGTTATATTTTCATTCTATTTAGTGATGTTATTAAGTTATGATCTTATTGCATTAAGCTATGATCCTTATCAAATGATGATTGGAGGACAGGTATGTTTCCAAACCAAGTATAATATGGGGTTCGGTTCTTGCTCGTACTTTCCATTTAACTCATGATTATTATAGTATACTTGCTGGTGACGTTGTCACTCACCCTATTTTCCTCTCCAGAGGTGGCAGGAGATAAAGTCGAATGGATTGATGACGAGCCTAGGGTACCCTATCCGTGAGGGCGTTAGAGGAGGGCCAAGATTGGTGGACCGGGCACCCAGCATGAAGGAATGATGATGATGTTTGTAATAGTGATGGGAAACTATTTACTTTTATCGCTTTCTGACTTTGTCGTGTGGAATGTAAACCCTAACTGCTTTTGATGGTACTTATGTTTGGAGTTTTAAATTGTGCCTCGGTTTCAATTACTAATTGCGCGAAGGAACGAAAATCCATGTAATTTTACAATGGATCACGACGCGTATGGAAGACGCCTAGTACTCTCCTTAGTGAAGTACGGCGGGTGCACCGACTCCGGCGGGGCCGGGGTGCGGGGCGCCACAAAATATGTGTAGCAACTCAAATTTTTGAAGAAGAAATTAATAGATAATAGTTAACAAGATTATGTCAACGTGTAACACCGAAATTCCCAATATTTCTTCTTATATGTCGTGATCATTTCAACACCTTTAACACCTTTTAAACCTCTGAATAATGATGATAAATATGCTCTTATAACATATATAAGAGGTTCTTCAAGGAAAAATAGAATGTGACATCTCAAATCATCACATATCCAGCTATAGTCAATAATATCATCATGTGAGAGAATAAAATGCAGAATCACCATGTTATCTTCAAATTAATAATAACTCAGCTCCAGAATGAAGATAATAATATGCTCAAGAGATTCCTTGAGTGAAAATACCAAAAATACCCTCTAGGGTGAAATTACCAAAATGCCCCTGGTATAAGAAAACTCCAGAAATGACCCTGATGGTCAGAAATAATCATGATATCACCTTTGTCATGATAAATACAATAAGAATTCACCCTTGAAATATTTTCACCATGTGATGTTCCTATAAAATCAAAATACCAATTTTGCCCTTTTTGGTAAGTTGTAGAAACTTCCAAGGCACGTTAGTCACAATACATTTAAAATCATCAAAATCACATAAGATTCACATAATGAGCATGTATAAATCATATACCAATGAAAACAATAATTTTAACACATTTTAGAAAATTATTTCTAAAAATCCTAGACATCGATCGATCGAAGTGCCTCAGCTTCAGAGATCGATGTCTCACAGAAAGCTTCAGAATTTTTTCTCTGACCTACATTGATCGGTCGAAGTGAGGGTTCGATGTACCTCGATCGATCGATGTATCTCAGGTTCAGAGATCGATGTCTCACAGTAAGGTCTTGAACTTTCACTGCCTTACATATATCGATCGATGTGAGCGATCTATGTACATAGATCGATTGATGTGAGAGATCTATGTACATAGATCGATCGATGTGCAACAACCTGAGAGATCGATGTCAACTTTTTCAACTTTTTCAACTTTTAACCACATATAACACTATGTGTGACATTTTTAAGTATTCACCACTTAAAATCATGACTTTGAAAATTATCCAAATATATTTCTCAACATTCTCCCCCTTTTGAATGATTTTCAAAATAACCTAACATGATTTTAATGGCAAAACTTATAACCAATTGCTTATCAAACTTTGTTATTAACAAACTTTTAAGTAGTACGCTCCTCCTCAACTCATACTCTCTCCCTTAACCTATACTCAACTTATACCAATTGAAATTGAAACTTAGCATATGATTTACCAACTAAAATCAAATCATGTTCTTATTCTATCTCCCCCTTTATTTTGCAAATCATGTAAAAGATAGAACTATGCAATGGTATCGTAAGTCATCATACCTAACTTGGCTCGTAAGTTTTCAAAAGTGGCTTGATTAAGGGGTTTGGTAAAGATGTCAGCTATTTGGTGATCAGTTCTTATATGGTTTATGACTATATCCTTATTTTGAACATGATCGCGAAGAAAGTGGTATCGCACCTCAATGTGTTTGGCCTTAGAATGAAGCACTGGATTCCGAGAAAGATTGATTGCACTTGTACTATCGCAGAAAATTAGAATCTTATTCATTTTAATGCCAAAATACACTAAGTTGATGTTTAAGCCAAAGTATTTGGGTAGTACATAAACTCAAAGCAATATACTCAGCTTCAGTGGTAGAAAGAGCTACACTAGCTTGCTTTTTAGAAAACCAAAAGATCAAGTTGGTTCCTATGATTGACATGTACTGCCAGTGGATTTTCTATCTAACTTACAACCACCGTAATCAGCATCACTATATGCGTGTAATTCTAACTTAGCGTTTCTATCATACCAAAGTCCTAAGTGAGGTGTGTGTTTAAGATATCTAAAGATCGTTTTCACCGCATTGTAATGAGATACCTTATGACAAGATTGAAACCTAGCACACATACATACACTAAACATGATATCAGGTCTTGATGCAGTTAAGTATAACAGTGATCCAATCATAGACCTATAGAGTGTGTCATCAAAAGGTTTACCATTTTCATCCTTACCAAGTTTGGTACTAACACTCATGGGGGTAGTTGTAGGTTTCAACTCTTCAAAGCCAAACTTCTTAATCATATCATTGACATACTTAAGTTGGCTAATGTAGATTCCTTGAGGGGTTTGTTTGATTTGAAGCCCTAAGAAGTAGTTCAATTCTCCTACCATTGACATTTCAAATTCTGACTTCATACACTCTTCAAAGTCTTTTACTAAGGTAGGGTTGGTTGAACCAAAGATAATATCGTCTACATATATTTGAACTATTAACAAATCATTATCTTTTTTTCTTAGGAATAATGTGTTGTCTATGGTTCCCCTTTGATAATTATTTGCAATAAGAAAGTTTGTAAATCTATCATACCAAGCTCTTGGAGCTTGTTTCAAACCATATAAAGCTTTCTTAAGCTTGTACACATGGTTAGGATTCTTTGGATCTTCGAATCCAGGGGGTTGTTTAACAAACACGTCTTCTTGGATGTATCCATTCAAGAAAGCACTCTTGACATCCATTTGGAAGATTTTAATATTACTTAGACTTGCAATAGAAAGTAACAATCTAATTGCTTCTAGTCGTGCAACGGGTACAAAGGTTTCTTCATAATCTATTCCTTCTTGTTGATTATACCCTTGTGCGACTAGCCTAGCCTTATTTCTTATAATATTTCCTTGTTCGTCCATTTTATTCCTAAAGACCCATTTAGTTCCTATGATAGACTTGTTTTCAGGTTTAGGTACTAAGTCCCATACGTTATTCCTTGTGAATTGGTTCAATTCCTCATGCATAGCATCTACCCATGATATGTCACCTAAGGCTTCCTTTACATTCTTAGGTTCTAATTGTGAGACTAAGCTATGTCCTTCAAGTTGACTTATATTTCTACGTGTTCTAACCCCAACACTTGGATCCCCAATGATTAGTTCTCTAGGATGCCACCAATTCCTAGATTGACTAGGTTCACCCTCATCTTGTGCAAATGTTTCATTAGTGTGAATATTATCATATGTAATTTGATCATTAGTTGTATTATCTTCTAATTGCAAAGTTTTTTCATTTATTTCATCTAGGAGTTCATGCATGTCTTGTTCAGGGGGAGTTGGTTCTAGATGATCAAGTACAGGCTCAAGTAATACATCATCATCAAACATATTTTCAACATTATTCTCATGTTTATGTTGAATTTTATCAATAACTTCAAAGCATGCATTTTCATTGAATTTTACATGTATACATTCAATAGACTTTTGTTCAAACTTATCTAGATTATCCTTAGTGTTCAGAACAAAACATTTACATCCAAATACTTTAAGATAATCTATCTTAGGTTGTCTATTAGTTAGCCATTCATAAGGCGTTTTATTTAATTTTTTTCTAATAGTAAGCCTATTTATAATATAGCATGCACAACTAACAGCTTCAGCCCTTAAATATTTAGGTAACTTATTTTCACAAAGCATCGTCCTAGCAACTTCTTGAATCGTTCTATTTTTACGTTCAACAACTCCATTGAGTTGTGGTGTTCTAGGTGGTGAGAATTCATGTTTATTTCCATGTAGTTCACAAATTTTGATTACATCTTTGTTTTTAATTTCTACAGCTCTATCACTTCTAATCCTTTTAACATGTTCTTCGTAAATGTTTTCAAAATGCTTAATAAGGGTTTCGATTGCTAATAGAGCGTCGTCTTTGTGTGTAAAAAACATTGTCCATGTGTAGCGTGAATAATCATCTACTATGACACACACATAGTAGTGTCCACCTAGACTTCTTGTCCTACTTGGACCAAATACGTCTAAGTGAAGCAATTCTAGTACATGACTAGTACTCACTTCATGTTTCGGTTTTAAGGTTTCTTTAATGTGTTTTCCCTTAATACATGTTTCACACATTTGAAAATTATCTAAGTCTAACTTAGGCATTCCTCTAATTAAATTCTTCTTAGACAATTTCTTAATAGTTGAAATTCCTATATGGCCTAATCTTCTATGCCATAAATTTACATATAAGTCATGTGATATTAGACACTTAACCTTAGCATCTAACATGTTATCTAAGGTAAGAGTATAAATATTTCCATCTCTATTTCCTTTTAATACTATTTCTCCTTTTTCATTCATTATATCACATGAATTGGGAAGAAAAAAGACATTGTAACCACAATCTATTATTTGTGAAATACTAAGTAAATTATAAGAGAGATTTCTTACTAACAACACATTTCGTATTTGAAATGTGTTAGGGTCCCCAATTGTTCCTTTTCCAACAACTTGTCCTTTGTTGTTGTCACCGAATGTTACTTTTCCTCCATTCTTGATATGTTCCAATTCGATGAATAGTTTGGGGTTCCCCGTCATACGCCTCGAACATCCACTATCTAAAAACCATTTGGTTTTCAGATTCTTTGACTTTTCCTCCTTCTTACATTCCTTGCGTTTATCCTACAATGGAGACAAAGTTTTTAGGTACCCTTTATTTGGGTCCTTGAATGTTAGTGGCACTATTCTTGTTTAGATAACCCTTAGGTATCCAAACTTGAACATACCTTTTAGGCACATTTTTAGCATGGTTAAAATAAGAAGGATAAGCATATACATTATCATTCCACATAAGTGAAGATGCATTGTTATACATGTTGCGCCATGGTTGATTATTATATGATGGCCGATTTTTATAATAGGTATAAGGCATGTGATTCTTGAATAGCGCTATATAAGTGTGTTCATAGGCATTTCTATAAGACTTATAAAAGTGTTGCCTATACTTAGGTTCATAATAAGTTGAATGCATTTTATTCTTTCTAGTTGTATTCGTATATATATAGACATAATTTCTAGGTTGTCTAAATGCAAAATTTGGCCTAGATGTATGTTTATGTGTGTGTATATTGGTGGGTGTGTGTTGTATTTTTGCCTTGATATAAGTAGAAGAAGATGTAGCAGGCAATGTTGATTTTGTATTATATGGCAACTTTGTACTAGATGAAACAAACTTAGTCTTTTTATTTACTTTTTCATTTTCTTCTTTATAGCCTAAGCCAGTTTTATCATTACCATACCTTTGTGATGAGATTAGTGTATCTAACATATTAGCACCCGACTTAAATTGTTCTAACATTTTTTCTAAGTTAAGTTTAGAAGACTTAAGTTGTATTATTTCATTTTCACAACTTTTCAACTTGGATTTTAACATATTATTTTCCGTTTTTATCTTTTGTTCACCTTTCCTATATGATTCAATTTTATTCTCTAAAGAATCAAGAGTATTAGTAGACTCTTGTTTAAGAGATTCTAATTGATCGGAAAATTCCAAGTTGGACGTCTTCAACTTGTTATTTTCTTTAATTAGTTTCTTCTTCTCTTTTGACAACCTTTTACAATGAGCATGCATTTTCATGAATTCATCATACATTTCATCGAAAGTCATCTCATTATCAGAATCAAAATCAAGAGTAGATGTTACATCTTTCGTAGACTTTGAGAATGCTCCTTTATGAGAGATTGATGATATAATGTATGGTTTTAGATGAATACCTTGATTATTTAATCAAGTGAATACAAATGCTCCAAACCTTCTTGAAGTGTTCAAATGCTCCAAACCTTCTTGATTTGGGATTAGCAGGCTACTGTGTGTTCTTGCTTCTTAGCCTTGTCTTGTTTGTACGGTGTTGAATCTTGCTTCTTTGAGTGGTGTAGACCTCGCTCTGATACCAAATGTTGGACCGTGCACCTGCAATAAACACCACTAGGGGGGTGAATAGTGGTTAGCAGAAATTACACTACAACCCTTTGTTAAAATCCCATTTGAAAACAGAATCTGAGACCACCTCAGATTCAGAACCCGTTTTTGAAAAATTCACAAATAATTGTACACAACTCCAAAAATTATGAAACTTTTCAGAATTCAACTTCAATGAGTTAGTAAGACTCTGTCCAAAAATCAGACAAAAATAAGATTGTTTGGCCCTTCAAACAAATAAAAAGATTCAGATGGTCAATCTGGACAGAATTGGACAGAATGTTGCTGATTTTGCAAAACGTATTTCTCTTTGAATACTCAACCAAAAAGGTTGATCTTTATATCAAAACACTCCTTAGGATGTGTAGATGAAGTTTACAAAAGGCCCTGACCTTAAACAATTCTTGAAAAATACAGAATTTAAGTTTTCTCAAAACTGGTCACATTGCAGCCAGATTGGAGCAGTTATCTTGCAAAGACTGAAAGACTAACTTTCCCTTGCTCAAATCAAGTGATTCTTGTTGCAAACGAAAGATAACAGTCTGAAGTATAACTCCACTAAAAATTACGAATTTTGAAAATGTTTAGCTATTTTTCAAATTGTGAGAAGTTGTGTGAAATCTGCAATAAAAACGGACAGAAAACAAAAATAAAGAAACAAGAGAAGAACACCGAGGATTTATCCTGGTTCGGTCAATGTGACCTACTCCAGTCCCAAGGAACACCTTTCCTTGGATTTCACTATGAAATGAATCACCTTACAACAAGAACCAAGCTTGATCCTTGGGTTATACACCAACCCTATTCAAGACTTGGATAATCACCTTCTAAGCAACACTTAGTTGCAACACCTCTACCACCTATTGATATAGCCTTATAAGAATGGCTAATCAATCTTGCAAATGAAGCTCAAGAGGCTTGTAGCTCACCACAATACAACAAGAACACCTTTGCTACAATGAATAAAACAATTACAACAAGAAGATGAAGATGAAAGCTAGACAATTCAACAAATGCTTGTGAGCTTCAAGTGTGTTTCATCTTCTTCACCATTGCCTCTATTTATAGTGTGAGATGAGCCTTAGAGATAAGAACTTCAATATGTCACCATCTTCATCATCAATTCCAAATGTCTTCTCATCATTGGTTGGACTTGTACACTTGGCAAAATAAAACACAATGATTGGTCCACCTTGGCAATGTCATGTTGGCCGATTTTTCAACTAAAAATGACTTGGAATTATCTTGAGAATGTGAAGATAAAAGCAAGGGATAATACTCCTCTATCCCCTCAACTTCTTGGAACAAGAATAGGCATGTGGACTTTGAAGAATTCAAACTCAAAACAGCTCCAAACCATCCATGAAGTAGCCGTTGGCTTCCTTGTTCTTTTTCCAAAAATAACTTTGATTTTTCTTAATAAAATAAGAAAGGATAATACCACCAAATTATCCTCAACTTCAAGCACAATAATAGGACATGTGAGAGCTCCATTTGACTTCAAAAAATCAGCTGAAAATACCCAAGAAAGGTCTAGTAGCCGTTGGCTACTTCTTTTAATTTTCCTAGTTGGCATTTTTGCCAAGTAGCTCCTTTTTGATTTGTCCACTTGTCACCAACTCATAAAATATGTACAACATTATATCCACCTGATGATACATGTTTTTCAACATATATATATGTGTAGCAACTCAGATTTTTGAAGAAGAAATAAATAGATAACGGTTGACAAGATTATGTCAACGTGTAACACCGAAATTCCCCAATATTTCTTCTTATATGTCAAGAACATTTCCACACCTTTGACACCTTTAATATCTCTGAATAATGATGATAAATATTCTCTTATAACATATATCAGAGAGTCTTCAAGAAAAAATAGAATGTGACATTTCAAATCGTCACATATCCAGCTATAGTCAATAATATCATCGGTTGAGAGAATAATGTAGAGATAAAGGGGTTTGAGTGATTTCAAAATGCATGATTTAAATGTGCATGACATATTGCGTAAAACTTGCCTTATATAGTTCATATATAATGTTGCCGTACTAACGAGTCATGAAGCTTTAAAGCTTACATCAAATGGCAAACATTTGTTGTGTTTATACTATTTTCAGGTGCCACCATTAATGAACTAAACTAGTTCATTAAGTGAAGTACTTAGTTAATTAAACTAAGTAGTTCATTGAAGGAAGCAACATTTGGACAAGGCACAAAGGCAACAAGAATAAGAAAGGAAAGTCTCCTCCTCCCTTTATCATCAATATACACGCATATATATACACAAAAATATATATTTTCAGATTTTTTGAAAAAGGCACATACACATGTATTCCAACGTACTACCGACACGTTATATATTACGTACGTACATTAACGTCACACCATCATATTTAACTCATATTTATGAGTATATTCAGGTCTTATATCATATGATATAATTCATGGTGATGACAAAATTAAATATGACACGTTAAAAGATTCTAAACCGAAAATCGTCGTGTCGGGCGAATACCGAAACTTCGCCAACGTGTCATGCACTTGTCATAAATAGATGGCCAGCCCCTACACCTCAAAAATCTCTATAATTTTCGTGGGTATGATGATAATTCCAGCCATAAAATCATTCCATGTTGGCACACACAAATCACCCCACATTAAGGCCAAATTATGGAGATTCTAATTTCAATTTTGTCACATGTTAATGGTGCCACTTTAAGACCAGCCAAGTGCTGAATATTAACGGTTAATTTATACATATTATGTGTAACATAATATATATAACATGTGTGAAAAGTTGGAATTTAATTAGAGAAAAATCGGGTAATCGATAAACATTGAAAATTCGGTTTTCTACGTACACAACACATGGAACGTTTTTGGCACATCATACGACATGTATCTAGACATTTTTTACATATGTCATACATCTTAAAGTGTTCTAGAAAATTAAATTAAGGGCTGATTGGAATATACCATGTGTGTATTATTAAATGTGCACTATTTTACAAAGTTCGCAAAAATAAAATTCAGCACATGTATATACATATGATACACGCCTATACCAGCTTGATGGAGCATATGTGGAGCCTTTTTGGTATCTTAATTGGTCAAGAATAAAGCATACAATGTTGGTGACTTAAAGAAATGAACTACAAAAGGTAATGTTTCAAATTTTGTCACAATTGTGACACATGATGAAAATTCAGCATGTGCACTATAGAGCTGGCCGATTTTGACTTAAATGTGAGCCATATTTTGTGTCTTGATTAAGATGGATTAATTAGAAGACAATTTGAAGTGTTTTAAATATTTTATAGAATAAAAAAAGTGATATTCTTGAATATCACACATGCTGAAAATTTCAGCATGTGTACAATATATCTTGGCCGATTTTTTGGCTTGCATATGATAAAGTTTTATTCCAAAATTGAGGAAGATGTCTTGTACTAAATGGAGATGGATTTCTTGAATTAAAACAATGCTAAATAGGAAATATTTAGAAAAAAAAAGTGTATGTAACACATGCTGAAATTTCAGCATGTGCATTTGTCATTCATGGCCGATTTTTTACCTCTTTTTGGAAGAAAATTGTCTTGCTTAATTTATGTGATGATCTTGGAAGTTATGGTAACTATTTTATGATGATTTTGGCACATGTTTTAAGTGTTATTCTCAGATTTTCCTTGTAGCGCCCTGCCCGAAACCAGGGTTCCGGCTCAGTGCACCCGCCGTACTCTACTCCATAGAGTACAAAGCGTCGATACTATACATGTACATGTCGACATGAATAATGCATCGATAAGCGGAAGCAACATAACATAAACAAATCATAATCGACATGCAATGTACTACATCATAATCTGTACAAGTCATCATATACAGAATACTGAAATCTTCTAACATACATCGTAAGCCAAGACCTAGCACCTTCAAAGCAACTCTCTCGGCAGGTTTCTTCGTTATCAATGCTCTATCTAGCATGTCTTCAACGAGCCTGTATAGTGATTCCTGTTATCTGGAAAGTTTTAAATGAGGCAAGTATGAGCGATAGCCACCGACTTTTAATCGCTCAGCAAGTAGTCTTACCAGATACGACATGTGGACCATACATTGGGAGACGGGGTAACAAATCATAATAACCTTACATTTTGAGAATAAATAAGCGCGTCTCCTTTCTAAAAATTTAAAGTAACATATCATATCAGTGAACTGCTGTAAACTGGAAGCAGGTAAATAAAGAAGATTTCAAAGCATACATAACATAACAGCATCTCATTCTGCTTAATCCATAACATCATACTATATCCATACTTAACTTCTAATCCATAACTTATACCATCTTCGCATATCCTACATGTACTACATTCTCATACTTAGTACAACATTGTCCTCTGTAGTGCTGTCATATACTTAAAGAATTCTTAATCATAACCCTAAGGTGACATGGTCATGACGTGATGCATAAAACATGACTTTTCATAAAATGACTTTTCGTAAACATGACTTTTCATAAACATGACATGATTTTCATAACTTGCACAACATGACATATTCATAACATGAAGACATAACTTTTTCATCGTTGGCTATAGCACTTTTCATAAGAATAATAGCGCACGACATACCGAATGATTCCCCATATAGTACATGTACAACATAACATCATGAACATAGGTACATGTGCCAACGGTGACGCATTATGACTGAGATCCCGTGTCCCAGACCCGGTGTTACACTCAGCCATAACGTAAACATGGGCCCCTGACACCTACCACTCCGGTCCCGATGTCAGGACAACGCTTCAACATAACATAACATAATCATGATCATGAACATAACATAACATATCGTGTCTCATCGGAATCATTCGTCTCGTGTTTATTATTCTTATGCATATGAACTTTTAAAACATGAGATGTGACAACATAACTTTGCAAATCTTGTTTTCATGCAACGTGAGACTCGGTCAAATACGGTATCTTATCATACTACCACTAGTAACATCACTTACATACTTACAGTATAATTATCATAACTTAAAGAAATACCATAACCCTCCTTCCATAATATCAAGTCTACACATAGACTTCATAAATCATAACTTAAGTACTTAGGGCATACACTTCCTATCTCCGTCAACATATCATCTTAGGATTTCATAACTTATATCTTAACTTACACATATTCGTATCTAACACGTAGAGTACAATTGACATGAAATAAAATCATTTATGATATTAGGCCTAATGGCCGAATGTGAGTACACACACACAAGTATATATACATACTTAATTATCTTATGATATTCTATATAATATCCAACACTTATTCATCTTATACTTTAACTTATATAACACATATAATATACACTCATAAGTACACATTTTAATAAAGTTCTTTCATTATATAAGGCCTAATGGCTGAAATATACATACTATGTATACATTTATAAAAATCCTTTTACTATATAGTATGTAGTATCCAAAACTTATTCATTTTCATATCTTAACATATATATTATACATATATACATATGTATACTACATAATAAGGTTATTTTCTCATAAAAGACCTAAGGCTGAAAATAAATCATTTATATATACATTTAAATATATTTGCCTTATAATATATTATATACATTCAAATTTACTCATATTTCGTCACATGTTATATTTTAACTATTGAAACATACTATTCATAAAATTAAATTCAATTAAGCCAAAATTTATTAAAGGGCCGAATATACATATATATACTTGTAAAAATTTATATACTCTACATATATAAGTATATAAGATATTCTAAATACCATTATTCATATTTAACATATATAGTATGCTTATGTGTACATAATACATATAAAAATTATTCATAATCATAAACAGAACTTAAAAACCGAAAAATATATACATATTATACATATGTACATAATTATTTTAAAATATACTATATCATGTCTAAAAAAAATTACATTTTCTATCTACAACATATACATATATATATACATAAAACAAATAATATTTTATTTTTAACCTTCAAATGACCTAATGGCTGAAATATGTATATTGTATATACATATTTATAGACTGCCCAATATATATATATATATATACAAACCGAATATATATACACATTTATACATCTATACATACTTATGTATAAAATCGGTGTGTATATATATACATCTACAAACTGTATATATATATACATTTATACCTTCAAAACCGTATATGCACATATGCATTGATACAAAACCGTATAAATATATGTATACCTCTACACATTTATACATATATATATAAACATATATATATGTAGATCCGTGGATATATGTATATATCTATACACTTAAACATATATATATATATATATATATATCAACATATATATTTCATAATATGCATACTTTAACATAACCATGTTTGAAAGTATCAAATATACATCATTGTATATTTCTTTTAAACTTAGATCTATACTTTCTTGAGAAGAAATATTGAACATACTACATGATGATCCAACTTTGATATGAATATACATACTTAATATTTGTAAAACCATGTAGGATCTAGGAAGAATACTTGCCTTGATTTACTTTCTTACTCCTAGATGGTGATTCCTTCACTTGGATTTGAAGAACACACTTCTCCTCCTTCTCCTTGGTGTGTACGGTTTTGATGCCCCAAAAAGGAGAGTTAGTGTACAACTTATGAAACTAATTATATGGAAGAATCAAACTTAAACTTTACAAAGTTCTTACCTTACTTGCTTTTGATTCTACATGCTACAACCTTCTTGAATCTTTCTTAGTTAATGGAGTGTTGTTTAAAACTTGATGTAGGAGTTGTTATGTGGGTTGAGTTGAAAAGAAAACTTTCTTCTTGATTGAAGCATGCATAGCCGAGATTTAGAGAGGAGAAGGAGGGTTGTTTGGTTGGTTAATGAAGAGGGGAGGTGGAAGGAGATGGCTTGTGTATAATAATGGAGAGTAGTGTACTCTCCCCCTTGAATTTTCGGTGAGTGAAGAAGAGAGAGGAAGGTGAAGAATAATTGAAATAGTGTAAAGAAAGTAAAGGATGAGGGGAGTGAGATGAATGATGTAAAAAAATAATTTTTGTCTTCCTTTCTTGGTGTATGGCCGAAAGTAAGAAGGGATGGGGAGGGGAATATTGTGTGAAAAGATAAAGGGAAAGATTAAAGAATGGTGTAGTATAATATTGAAATAAAAGGGTGTAAGAAAAAGAGTGTGGGTGAAAGTTTATCCTTTTTCCTTTGGATATATTCGTTGGGTTAGAGGGATGGAAATAAAGTGGAAAGTGAGAGAGAGAGGGGAAAAGAAGAAAAGTGTGATGGGTTTTTGGATGTATTAGGTGTAGGGGATGATGGTGTGTAAGAGATGGTGTAAGAAAAGAAAAAGTAGATGTTGACTTGAGAGAGAGGGAGTGGGGGCGGTTTATGGGTGGAGGGATGGGGGAGGAAAAGTTTGTCTTTTGTGCCATGTAGGATAAATTGGAAGAAAATGTGATAAAAGTGTGTATTGGAATTATCGTATCGGGTATTTTTATTTGGTTTAATTTATATTTAATGACTTAGGTTGTTACCGACTAATTTATTTGAATACCTTGTATGTCCGATACAGTCATTGTCTAGTCTCATCCAGTCTCGTTATATCCGTTAACTTATCTTAAGGTTATTTTTATGTGTGTTTCTAACCCCGATATTTAATGTCGATGTCTTTATTAATTCTAAATAGAAATTTAATTCCACTGAAATTTTCATCAATATCGCATTTGTGTTCTATTTTCATCATTTCAACTAGCCCGTGATCTCGGGTCGTAACATTTCTAGTCATCAAGTGATGACAACATTCAACCAATCAATGAGTGCCAAGTAAGCAAGAGCTTAATGATCATCCAATGAGGAGATGCCAAGTAAGCAAAGACATGTCACAATGATGCCATATATTCTTTCAAGGACTTAGAAGATAATTTTCAAGTGGAAGAAATTGCTATAGGGGGCGGCCACATTGTTAAAATGAGGAGAAGAAAGCCAAACAAAAGCAAGACAAGTCTCACAAGTTCAAAAGTGCAAAAAGAGTCTTCCATTCCCTTCTTCTTCTACATTTTTCTTTCTTCTCTCCTAAAAGCCTATTGTACTTACATTCATATTCTTGAATAGGCTTATCTTAAGGCCACCACACATTCTTTATCTTTGTAAAAGATTGATCAAGGTGTGATCAATCTTCAATCTTGCAAGGTGGTGGTGTTCGTGTGAATTGTATTCATCATACAAGGTTTGTAAAGGGTTGGAGTTGGTGTGTAACTCCATCAACCCTGTGGTAAGATGTACTTTGTGTGTGTGATTAGTGTGAACCAAGGAAGGTGTTTCTCGAAGACTGGAGTAGATTGTTTATAACCGAACCAGTATAAAATTCTTGGTGTCATTTACTTTCAGCACTTATATTTCTGTTTCAGCACTGTTTATCCTTTTTGATCACGCTCGTAAAAATAGTAAACGGATTTCAAAAATTACGAAACTTTCAGAAAACATAGCCACACGTTTTAAGGTTCTTTTGGCACAAGTTTCAACGCTTTTGGACAAGTATAAGTCACTCAAACGTCCAAAATTCTGAGACTAGTGCAGTCTGATTTTCAGGCTTGCAAAGGTTGAGACTTTGATTGTATTTGACTAACTTCCCAAAAGAATTTTTCAAAACTGTTTCAACCCATTTAAACATAACTTATAAGGGGTTAGTGGTTAAAATTTCAGAGCATTTGGAGTTACGTACAAATAGGAATTAATTTTTGAAATCAGTCTACCGTTTCAGGCAGATTCGCACAATCTGACCACCAACGATTTTTGAAGGGGTTAGAGGTTGAATTTAAATCTGAAATTTTTAAGAGACACTCATAACATATGAGGATAAGTTCTCTCAAAATTTCAGAATTTTTGAAGACCTGAAACCTAGTTTTAAAAACGCTTTAAAACTGGTCCTGAAAACAGACTCTGTTTTCAGAAGTTGGGTTTTTGGTTTAAAACTATTTTAAAAAACCACATTTTCCGCATCCACTATTCAACCCTCACCCTTCTAGTGGTGCCTTGAAGATCCTACAATTGGTATCAGAGTGTAGGAACACTCACAACAAAACGATCCAACGATCTACGTGAGATGGCATCCACTAATTATAGCACCGTGCAAGAAGGAATGTCAACCATAAGGCCTCCTCTCTTTGACGGTGAGTCTTTTGTTCAATGGAAGGTAAGAATGAAACTTTTCTTTATGGAAATAGATATTGATCTTTTGTCGATTATAGAAGATGGTCCTTTTGTTCCATCTAAGTTATCCACTGTAGATGGAGTCACACTAGAAGTTGTTAAACCTAGACAAGAATATACAAGTGATGATAAAAAGAAACTTAGCATGAATGCTAGGGCTATGCAATTGCTCCTAAATGGATTAAGTAAGAGTGAGTCTAGTTATGTCTCAAACTGTTCTGGTGCACAAGAAATGTGGAGGATACTCGAAATGAAACACGAAGGCACGAGTCAAGTAAAAGAGTCAAAGATAAACATGCTTATGTCCACACTTGAGTCGTTTAAACTATTGCCTAATGAATCTATTGTTGATATGGATCTTCGTTTGACTAACATCTACAATTCTCTTGAGTCTCTTGGTAAAGCTTTTACCATGCAGGAAAAAGTACAGAAAGTCTTGCGAAGCCTTCCATCCGAGTGAGACTTTAAAGTAACGGCCATAGAAGAAAGCAAAGAGACTAAATCGATTAAGATGGAAGAACTAATTGGATCACTTAAGGTATATGAAAACAAACTTGCTTTAAGACATTCTGAGTCCATTTCTAATAATGATAGGGCTATAGCATTTAAATCAAATGAATACGTCGTAGATGATAGTGACATAGACTCTGATGATGAGGACTTAATCACGATGGCTAAGAGATTAAGAAAAATATTGAGAAAATCGATTAAACATAAGTCTACCTCATGTAAGGATCATAAAAATAAAAATAAGGAAATAAAATGTTATGAATGCGGCAAACTTGGACATCTATCATATGACTGCCCTAATAAAGAAAAAAAACAAACAAATACCCTGACAAGGATCGGAACAAGAATAGACTCGTCTCAGAACCTAAGCAAAGGAGAAGAGCATTCAAAGCCTCCACTTGGAGTGACACATCCGACTCTGAGGCTGATGATACGGCAGAACACAAGGCACAAGTATGCTTTACATCTAAAGCATCAAATGAGGTATCTTCCGACTCTGATTCCGATTGTGAATGTTCTTATGATGATTTAATATTTAGAATTGCATAAGTTTTCAAAGACTCTTGCAAAAGAAAAGAAGCGATTAATTGAAGACAAGAAACTATTAGAATCTTCTAAAAAGATCTTGTGTCTCAATTAAACGATTCAAAAGAAGAGTCGTCATGCATTATAAATTCATTAAAGTCTGATATTTCATCATTGACATCCGAGAACACTGAATTGAAATCCGAGATTTCAAACTTGAAATCAAGGAATGCGGATGTAGAGAAAAAGGTGAAACAATTTGACACGGGATCTAACATGCTGCATCGTATTATCTTATCACAAAAGCATGATAGTGACAAAACAGGTTTGGGATACGTTGAGACAAATGAAGCATCCACCAAACCAACTAAGTTCGTTGTGTCTAAGAAAGTAGACACCCCAAAGCCAAAAACGGCGTCTAAGATGACGCAAAGACCTCTTCCCTCATCACGCCCCACTTCTTCATCATATCATGTGAAATACAATTTTGTACCATATAGATATGAAAAGAAAAGAGTGATGCATACACGGCATTCATTCCATTCACACACTACGCACACTAAAACAAGGACATATCAAAAACGTCCTACATACAATGCTTATAAAGGAGTTCTTGGACAAAGGCCAGATGCAGTTGCACCTAAAGTATATTATGTTGTGCTTCCATCACCTTTCTCACCTTTTGGAAAACCTAGAAGGGTCACCCAAATTTGAGTACCAAAAGGGACATTTTCAAAGGGTTGAATAAATAACCCTTAAGAACGGACATTTGAGATCATTCAAAATGCATGATTTTCTTTTCATCTTTACATGCGCTTTTGACTGACTTTCCAAAATAAAGGGGGAGAGAAAGCATGATTTAATGGGGAGAGGTACCGATTTGCATAAATCAAGGGGGAGCGGATTTGGAATTTAAAATTTATGCATGATTGAAGGGGGAGCGATAGGATTTAAATCATGAAAGTAGGTTATTTTAAAAATCAACAAAAGGGGGAGATTGTAGAGATAAAGGGGTTTGAGTGATTTCAAAATGCATGATTTAAATGTGCATGACATATTGCATAAAAACGTGCATGATATAAATGTGCATGACATATTGCGTAAAACTTGCCTTATATAGTTCATATATAATGTTGCCGTACTAACGAGCCATTAAGCTTTAAAGCTTACATCAAATGGCAAACATTTGTTGTGTTTATACTATTTTCAGGTGCCACAATTAATGAACTAAACTAGTTCATTAAGTGAAGTACTTAGTTAATTAAACTAAGTAGTCATTAAAGGAAGCAACATTTGGACAAGGCACAAAGGCAACAAGACTAAGAAAGAAAAGTCTCATCCTCCCTTTATCATCAATATACACGCATATATATACACAAAAATATATATTTTCAGATTTTTTGAAAAAGGCACATACACATGTATTCCAACGTACTACAGACACATTATATATTACGTACGTACATTAACGTCACACCATCATACTTAACTCATATTTATGAGTATATTCAGGTCTTATATCATATGATATAAGTCATGGCGATGACAAATTAAATACAACACGTTAAAAGGTTCTAAACCGAAAATCGTTGTATCGGGCGAATACCAAAACTTCGCCAACGTGTCATGTACTTGCCATAAATAGATGGCCAGCCCCTACACCTCAAAAATCTCTATAATTTTCGTGGGTATGATGATAATTCAAGCCATAAAATCATTCCATGTTGGCACACACAAATCACCCCATATTAAGATCAAATTCTGGAGATTCCAATTTCAATTTTGTCACATGTTAATGGCGCCACTTTAAGACCAGCCAAGTGCTAAATATTAAAGGTTAATTTGTATATATTATGTGTAACATAATATATATAACATGTGCAAAAAGTTGGAATTTAATTAGAGAAAAATCGGGTAATCGATAAACATCGAAAATTCGGTTTTCTACGTACACAACACATGGAACGTTTTTGGCACATCATACGACATGTATCTAGACATTTTTTTACATATGTCATACATCTTAAAGTGTTCTAGAAAATTAAATTAAGGGCTGATTGGAATATACCATGTGTGTATTATTAAATGTGCACTATTTTACAAAGTTCGCAAAAATAAAATTCAGCACATGTATATACATATGATACACGCCTATACCAGCTTGATGGAGCATATGTGGAGCCTTGTTGGCATCTTAATTGGTCAAGAATAAAGCATACAATGTTGATGACTTAAAGAAAGAAACTACAAAAGGCAATGTTTCAAATTTTGTCACAATTGTGACACATGCTGAAAATTCAGCATGTGCACTATAGAGCTGGCCGATTTTGACTTAAATGTGAGCCATATTTTGTGTCTTGATTAATATGGATTAATTAGAAGACTATTTGGAAGTGTTTTAAATATTTTATGGAATAAAAAAAGTGATATTCTTGAATATCACACATGCTGAAAATTTCAGCATGTGTACAATATATCTTGACCGATTTTTTGGCTTGTATATGATAAAGTTTTATTCCAAAATTGAGGAAGATGTCTTGTACTAAATGGAGATGGATTTCTTGAATTAAAACAATGCTAAATAGGAAATATTTTGAACAAAAAGTGTATGTAACACATGCTGAAATTTTAGCATGTGCATTTGTCATTCATGGCCGATTTTTTACCTCTTTTTGGAAGAAAATTGTCTTGCTTAATTTATGTGATGATCTTGGAAGTTATGGTAACTATTTTATGATGATTTTGACACATGTTTTAAATGTTATTCTCAGATTTTCCTAGACAATATTCAACCAATCAATGAGTGCCAAGTAAGCAAGAGCTTAATGATCATCCAATGAGGAGATGCCAAGTAAGCAAAGACATGTCACAATGATGCCATATATTCTTTCAAGGACTTAGAAGATATTTTCAAGTGGAAGAAATTGCTATAGGGGGTGGCCATATTGTTAAAATGAGGAAAAGAAAGCCAAACAAAAGCAAGACAAGTCTCACAAGTTCAAAAGTGCAAAAAGAGTCTTCCATTCCCTTCTTCTTCTACATTTTTCTTTCTTCTCTCCTAAAAGCCTATTGTACTTACATTCATATTCTTGAATAGGCTTATCTTAAGACCACCACACATTCTTTATCTTTGTAAAAGATTGATCAAGGTGTGATCAATCTTCAATCTTGCAAGGTGGTGGTGTTCGTGTGAATTGTATTCATCATACAAGGTTTGTAAAGGGTTGGAGTTGGTGTGTAACTCCATCAACCCTGTGGTAAGGTGTACTTTGTGTGTGTGATTAGTGTGAACCGAGGAAGGTGTTCCTCGAAGACTGGAGTAGGTTGTTTATAACTGAACCAGTATAAAATTCTTGGTGTCATTTACTTTCAGCACTTATATTTCTGTTTCAGTACTGTTTATCCTTTTTGATCACGCTCATAAAAATAGTACACGGATTTCAAAAATTACGAAACATAGCCATACGTTTTGAGGTTCTTTTGGCACAAGTTTCAACCCTTTTGGACAAGTATAAGTCACTCAAACGTCCAAAATTCTGAGACTAGTGCAGTTTGATTTTCAGGCTTGCAAAGGTTGAGACTTTGATTGTATTTGACTAACTTCCCAAAAGAACTTTTCAAAACTGTTTCAACCCATTTAAACATAACTTATAAGGGGTTAGTGGTTAAAATTTCAGAGCATTTGGAGTTACGTACAAATAGGACTTAATTTTTGAAATCAGTCTACCGTTTCCGGCAGATTCGCACAATCTGACCACCAACGATTTGTGAAGGGGTTAGAGGTTGAATTTAAATCTGAAATTTTTAGGAGACACTCATAACATCTGAGGCTAAATTCTCTCAAAATTTCAGAATTGTTGAATACCAGGAACCTAGTTTTAAAAACGTTTTAAAACTGGTCCTAAAAACAGAGACGGTTTTCAGAAGTTGGGTTTTTGGTTTAAAACTATTTTAAAAACCACATTTTCCGCACCCACTATTCAACTCCCCTTCTAGTGGTGCCTTGCAGATCCTAAAAATAAGATGCAGAATCACCATGTTATCTTCAAACTAATAATAACTCAGCTCTAGAATGAAGATAATAATATGCTCAAGAGATTCCTTGAGTGAAAATACCAAAAATACCCTCGGGATGAAATTACCAAAATGCCTCTGGTATAAGAAAACTCCAGAAATGACCCTGATGGTCAGAAATAATCATGATATCACCTTTATCATGATAAATAGAATAAGAATACACCCTTGAAATATTTTCACCATGTGATGTTCCTATAAAACTCAAAATACCAATTTTGTCCTTTTTGGTAAGTTGTAGAAACTTCTAAGGCACGTTTGTCACAATACATTTAAAATCATCAAAATCACATAAGATTCACATAATGAGCATGTATAAATCATATACCAATGAAAACAATAATTTTAACACATTTTAGAAAATTATTTCTAAAAACCTTAGACATCGATCGATCGAAGTGCCTCAGCTTCAGAGATCGATGTCTCACAAAAAGCTTCAGAATTTTTTTCTGACCTACATCGATCGGTCGAAGTGAGGGTTCGATGTACCTCCATCGATCGATGTATCTCAGGTTCAGAGATCGATGTCTCACAGTAAGGTCTTGAACTTTCACTGCCTTACATATATCGATCGATGTGAGCGATCTATGTACATAGATCGATTGATGTGAGAGATCTATGTACATAGATCGATCGATGTGCAACAACCTGAGAGATCGATGTCAACTTTTTCAACTTTTAACCACATATAACACCATGTGTGACATTTTTAAGTATTCACCACTTAAAATCATGACTTTGAAAATTATCCAAACATATTTCTCAACATTCTCCCCCTTTTGGATGATTTTCAAAATAACCTAACATGATTTTAATGTCAAAACTTATAACTTTTAAATAGTACGCTCCCCCTCAACTCATACTCTCCCCCTTAACCTATACTCAACTTATACCAATTGAAATTGAAACTTAGCATATGATTTACTTACTAAAATCAAATCATGTTCTTATTCTATCTCCCCCTTTATTTTGCAAATCATGCAAAAGATAGAACTATGCAATGGTATCGTAAGTCATCATACCTAACTTGGCTCGTAAGTTTTCAAAAGTGGCTTGATTAAAGGGTTTGGTAAAGATGTCAGCTATTTGGTGATCAGTTCTTATATGGTTTATGACTATAATCTTATTTTGAACATGATCGCGAAGAAAGTGGTATCGCACCTCAATGTGTTTGGCCTTAGAATGAACCATTGGATTCCGAGAAAGATTGATTGCACTTGTGCTATCGTAGAAAATTGTAATCTTATTCATTTTAATGCCAAAATCACTAAGTTGCTGTTTAAGCCAAAGTATTTGGGTAGTACATAAACTCAAAGCAATATACTCAGCTTTAGTAGTAGAAAGAGCTACACTAGCTTGCTTTTTAGAAAACCAAAAGATCAAGTTGGTTCCTATGATTGACATGTACCGCTAGTGGATTTTCTATCCAACTTACAACCACCGTAATCATCATCACTATATGCATGTAATTCTAACTTAGCATTTCTATCATACCAAAGTCCTAAGTGAGGTGTGTGTTTAAGATATCTAAAGATCTTTTTCACCGTATTGTAATGAGATACCTTAGGACAAGATTGAAACCTAGCACACATACATACACTAAACATGATATCAGGTCTTGATGCAGTTAAGTATAACAGTGATCCAATCATACACCTATAGAGTGTGTCATCAAAAGGTTTACCATTTTCATCCTTATCAAGTTTGGTACTAACACTCATGGGGGTAGTTATAGGTTTCAACTCTTCAAAGCCAAACTTCTTAATCATATCATTGACATACTTAAGTTGGCTAATGTGTATTCCTTGAGGGGTTTGTTTGATTTGAAGCCCTAAGAAGTAGTTCAATTCTCCTACCATTGACATTTCAAATTCTGACTTCATACACTCTTCAAAGTCTTTTACTAAGGTAGGGTTGGTTGAACCAAAGATAATATCGTCTACATATATTTGAACTATTAACAAATCATTATCTTTTTTCTTAGGAATAATGTGTTGTCTATGGTTCCCCTTTGATAATTATTTGCAATAAGAATGTTTGCAAATCTATCATACCAAGCTCTTGGAGCTTGTTTCAAACCATATAAAGCTTTCTTAAGCTTGTACACATGGTTAGGATTCTTTGGATGTTTGAATCCAGGGGGTTGTTTAACAAACACGTCTTCTTGGATGTATCCATTTAAGAAAGCACTCTTGACATCCATTTGGAATATTTTAATATTACTTAGACTTGCAATAGCAAGTAACAATCTAATTGCTTCTAGTCGTGCAACGGATGCAAAGGTTTCTTCATAATCTATTCCTTCTTGTTGATTATACCCTTGTGCGACTAGCCTAGCCTTATTTCTTGTAATATTTCCTTGTTCGTCCATTTTATTCCTAAAGACCCATTTAGGGCCTATGATAGACTTGTCTTCAGGTTTAGGTACTAAGTCTCATACGTTATTCCTTGTGAATTGGTTCAATTCCTCATGCATAGCATCTACCCATGATATGTCACCTAAGGCTTCCTTTACATTCTTAGGTTTTAATTGTGAGACTAAGCTATGTCCTTCAAGTTAACTTATATTTCTACGTGTTGTAACCCCAACACTTGGATCCCCAATGATTAGTTTTCTAGGATGCCACCAATTCCTAAATTGACTAGGTTCACCCTCATCCTGTTCAAATGTTTCATTAGTGTGAACATTATCATATGTAATTTGATCATTAGTTGTATTATCTTCTAATTGCAAAGTTTTTTCATTTATTTCATCTAGGAGTTCATGCATGTCTTGTTCAGGGGGAGTTGGTTCTAGATGATCAAGTACAGGCTCAAGTAATACATCATCATCAAACATATTTTCAATATTATTCTCATGTTTATGTTGAATTTTATCACTAACTTCGAAGCATGCATTTTCATTGAATTTTACATGTATACATTCAATAGAATTTTGTTCAAACTTATCTAGATTATCCTTAGTGTTCAGCACAAAACATTTACATCCAAATACTTTAAGATAATCTATCTTAGGTTGTCTATTGTTTAGCCATTCATAAGGCATTTTATTTAATTTCTTTCTAATAGTAAGCCTATTTATAATATAGCATGCACAACTAACAGCTTCAGCCCTTAAATATTTAGGTAACTTATTTTCACAAAGCATTGTCCTAGAAACTTCTTGAATTGTTCTATTTTTACGTTCAACAACTCCATTGAGTTGTGGTGTTCTAGGTGGTGAGAATTCATGTTTAATTCCATGTAGTTCACAAAATTTGATTACATCTTTGTTTTTAAATTCTACACCTCTATCACTTCTAATCCTTTTAACATGTTCTTCGTAAATGTTTTCAAGTTGCTTAATAAGAGTTTTGATTTCTAATGGAGCATCGTCTTTGTGTGTTAAGAACAATGTCCATGTGTAGCGTGAATAATCATCTACTATGACACACACATAGTAGTGTCCACCTAGACTTCTTGTCTAACTTGGACCAAATAAGTCTAAGTGAAGCAATTCTAGTACATGACTAGTACTCACTTCATGTTTCGGTTTTAATGTTTCTTTAATGTGTTTTCCCTTAATACATGTTTCACATATTTGAAAATTATCTAAGTCTAACTTAGGCATTCCTCTAATTAAATTCTTCTTAGATAATTTCTTAATGGTTGAAATTCCTATATGGCCTAATCTTCTATGCCATAAATTTACATCTAAGTCATGTGATATTAGACACTTAACCTTAGCATCTAAAATGTTATCTAAGGTAAGAGTATAAATATTACCATCTATATTTCCTTTAATAACCGTTTCTCCTTTTTCATTTATTATTTCACAAGAATTGGGAAGAAAAGACACATTATAACCACAATTTATAAGGAGAAATACTAAGTAAATTATAAGAGAGATTGCTTACTAATAACATATTTCGTATTTGAAATGTGTTTGAGTCCCCGATTGTTCCTTTTCTAATAACTTTTCCTTTGTTGTTGTCACCAAATGTCACCTTTCCACCATCAATATGTTCAAGTTCGGTGAATAGTTTGGGGTTTCCCGTCATATGCCTCGAACATCCACTATCTAAAAACCATTTGGTTTTTAGATTCTTTGGCTTTGCCTCCTTCTTGCATTCCTTGCATTTGTCCTACAAGGAGACAAAGGTTTAGGTACCCTTTATTTGGGTCCTTGAATTTTAGGGGCACTTTTCTTGTTTAGAAATCCCTTGGGTATCCAAACTTGAACATACCTTCTAGGCACATTTTTAGCATTATTATAATTTGTAAAATAAGAAGGATTAGCATATAGATGATCATTCCACATAAGTGAAGATGCATTGTTATACATATTACGACATGGTTGATAATCATTATATGATGGTCGATTTCTATAATGTGGATAAGGCATGCAATTTTGTTTCTTGAATGGCGCTATATAAGTGTGTTCATAGGCATTTCTATAAGACTTATATGAGTGTTGCTTATACTTAGTTTCATAATAAGTTGGATACATTTTGTTCTTTCTAGTTGTATTCTTATATATATATATGCATAATTTATAGGTTGTCTAGATGCAAAATTTGGCCTAGATGTATGTTTATGCGTGTGTATATTGGTGGGTGTGTGTTGTATTTTTGCCTTGATATAAGTAGAAGAAGGTGTAGAAGAAGATGTAGCAGGCAAAGTTCATTTTGTTGTATTATATGGCAACTTTGTACTAGATGAAACAAACTTAGTCTTTTTATTTACTTTTTCATTTTCTTCTTTATAGCCTAAGCTGGTTTTATCATTACCATACTTTTGTCATGAGATTAGTGTATCTAACATATTAGCATCCGATTTAAATTATTCTAACATTTTTTCTAAGTTAAGTTTAGACGACTTAAGTTGTATTATTTCATGTTCACAACTTTCTAACTTAGACTTTAACATATTATTTTCCATTTTTATCTTTTGTTCATCTTTCCTATATGATTCAATTTTATTCTCTAAAGAATCAAGAGTATTAGTAGACTCTTGTTTAAGAGATTCTAATTGATCGGAAAATTCCAAGTTGGACGTCTTCAACTTGTCATTTTCTTCAACTAGTTTCTTATTTTCTTTAGAGAGCCTCTTACAGTGAACATGCATTCTTAAGAACTCTTCATACATTTCATCAAATGTCATGTCACTATCAGAATCACTATCAGAAGAAGAACATACCTCGTTGGATACGAAGCAGACTTGAGCTTCCTCAGTTTCGGATTCTGAGTCGGATGAGTCGCTCCATGTGCTCACCTTCATCGCTCGTTTCCCTTTCCTTGCCTTTAACTCCTTTGTCTTTGTCATTTGTGCCTCCTTGTCCTTGGCTTGTTTATTATTTTTGTTATTATTATTCTTTGTTGGATAATCGTATGAAAAATGTCCTTTTTGACCGCATTCATAACACTTTAATTCTTTATTATACCATTTGTTTGTGTTATTCTTCCTAGGTTGAGAATAAGAAGAAGAAGAACGTTGTTTATTCCTATAAGGACGTTTGAAAAACTTTCTAAGTTTTCTCGCTATTAATATCAAGTCATCATCTAATTCAGTGTCACTATTACTATCATCATTATTTGTATGTGTTTCAGTTGTTTTGAACGCTATTGACTTACTTGATGATTTAGATGACTCGGACTTCCGTTGGTTTAGTTTTACCTCATAGACTTTAAGGGACCCAATCAATTCATCCATCTAAGTGATTGACATTGTCTCCTCGATTGCAGTCACCTTTGGATCCCATTCAGCAGGAAGGCTTCGTAGCACCTTTTGAACTTTTTCATTGTTCGTGAATGATTTGCCTAAAGCTTCAAGGGCATTAAAAATGTTAGTAATCCTCAAATCCATAGATGTTATGGATTCATTTGGCAACATTTTGAAAGACTCTAATTCAGTCATAAGCATGTTTATTTTTGATTCTTTATTACCACTAGTATCTTCATGCTTTAATACAAGTGATTTCCACATGTCGTGTGCACTTGTGCAATTTGACACATATCCTACTTCAGAAGTTGTACGTCCATTCAAAAGTAATTGCATAGCTTTAGCATTCATGGACATTTTCTTTTTATCTTCCGATGACCATTCACTTTTATACTTTTCAACCTCTTGCGTGACTCCACTAACTTGTACAACTTTCATTGGAATGTACGGCCCATCTTCAACTATAGACCATAAATTGATGTCTATAGCCATTAAGAATAGCCTCATTCTTAGTTTCCAATGAACAAAATTATTGCCATCAAAAATAGGAGGATGTTGAGTAGACATACCTTCCAACTCACCTTTGTGAGAAACTATTGTCATAGTATGTACCTTTAATCTGAGATAAGCATGCTACAAAGAGTAATTGTTTCTTGGCTTTGTATTGATTGTGCGTTGTTGAATCTTGCTTCTTTGAGTGGTGCAGACCTCGCTCTGATAACAATTGTTGGACCGTGCACCTGCAATAAACACAACTAGAGGGGGGGAATAGTGGTTAGCATAAATTGCACTACAACCCTTTGTAAAAATCCCCTTTGAAAACAGAATCTGAAACTGCCTCAGATTCAGAACCCGTTTTTGAAAAATTCAAAAACAATTGTACACAACTCCAAAACTTATGGAACTTTCCAGAATTTAACTTCAATGAGTTAAAAAGACATTATCCAAAAATCAGACAAAAATAAGATTGTTTGACCCTTCAAACAAATAAAATGATTCAGATGGTCAATCTGGACAGAATTGGACAGAATGTTGCTGATTTTGCAAATAGTGTTTCTCTTTGAATACTCAACCAAACAGGTTGATCTTTATATCAAAATACTCCTTAGGATGTGTAGATGTAGTTTCCAAAAGGCCGTGACCTTAAACAATTCTTGATAAATAAAAAATTTAAGTTTTCTCAAAACTGGTCAGATTGCAGCCAGATTGGAGCAGTTATCTTGCAAAGACTGAAAGACTAACTTTCCCTTGCTCAAATCAAGTGATTCTTGTTACAAATGAAAGCTCACAGTCTGAAGTATAACTCCACTAAAAAACACGAATTTTGAAAGTGTTTAGCTATTTTTTCAAATTGTGAGAAGTTGTGTGAAATCTGCAGTAAAACAGGCAGAAAACAGAAATGAAGAAACAAGACAAGAACACCGAGGATTTATCCTGGTTCAGTCAATGTGACCTACTCCAGTCCCAAGGAACACCTTTCCTTGGATTTCACTATGAAATGAATCACCTTACAACAAGAACCAAGCTTGATCCTTGGGTTATACATCAACCCTATTCAAGACTTGGACAATCACCTTCTAAGCAACACTTAGTTGCAACACCTCTACCACCTATTGATATAGGCTTATAAGAATGGCTAATCAATCTTGAAAATGAAGCTCAAGAGGCTTGTAGTTCAACAAAAAAACAAGAACATCTTAGCTACAAAGAATGGAACAAGAACAACAACAAGAAGAAGATGATAGCTAGACAATTCAACAAATGCTTGTAAGCTTCAAGTGTGTTTCATCTTCTTCACCATTGCCTCTATTTATAGTGTGACTTGAGCCTTGAATATAAGAACGCACATGTGTCACCATCTTCATCATCAAGTCCAAGTGTTTTCACATCATTGGTTGGCCTTGTACACTTGGCAAAATAAGACAAAATGATTGGTCCACCTTGGAATCATCTTGGCCGAAAATATAAGCTCCAAAAATGACTTGGAATTTGCTTGATTTATCCTTAGAAAAATAGAGATAATTCCCTCAACTTCTTGGCACAAGAATAGGCATTGGGCATTTGACAAGTTCAAATAAAATTCAGCACCAAACCAGCCCTTATAGCCGTTGGTTATCTTCACATTTTTTCAAAAATAATTTTGATTTTCCTTGAAAAATAATAAAGGATAATACCACAAAAATATCCCCAACTTCAAGCACAATAATAGGACATGTGAAGTCTTCATTTGACTTCAAAAATCTGCTGAAAATACCCAAGAAAACCAAGTAGCCGTTTGGCTACATCTTTGAATTTTCCAAGTTGGCATTTTTGCCAACTAGCTCCTTTTTGATTTGTCCACTTATCACCAACTCATAAAATGAATACCACCTCACACACAGCTGCTAATACACGTTTTTGATCATACAAATATGTGTAGCAACTCAAATTTTTGAAGAAGAAATTAATAGATAATAGTTGAAAAGATTATGTCAACGTGTAATACCGAAATTCCCAATATTTCTTCTTATATGTCGTGATCATTTCCACACCTTTAACACCTTTGAAACCTCTGAATAATGATGGTAAATATGCTCTTATAACATATATAAGAGGGTCTTCAAGAAAAAATAGAATGTGACGTCTCAAATCGTCACATATCCAGCTATAGTCAATAATATCATCATGTGAGAGAATAAAATAGAGAATCGCCATGTTATCTTCAAATTAATAATAACTCAGCTCCAGAATGAAGATAATAATATGCTCAAGAGATTCCTTGAGTGAAAATACCAAAAATACCCTCGGAGGTGAAATGACCAAAATGCCCCTGGTATAAGAAAACTCCAGAAATGACCCCGATGGTCAGAAATAATCATGATATCACCTTTGTCATGATAAATAGAATAAGAATACACCCTTGAAATATTTTCACCATGTGATGTTCCTACAAAACTCAAAATACCAATTTTGCCCTTTTTGGTAAGTTGTAGAAACTTCCAAGGCACGTTAGTCACAATACATTTAAAATCATCAAAATCACATATGATTCACATAATGAGCATGTATAAATCATATACCAATGAAAACAACAATTTTAACACATTTTAGAAAATTATTTCTAAAAACCCTAGACATCGATCGATCGAAGTGCCTTAGCTTCAGAGATCGATGCCTCACAGAAAGCTTCAGAATTTGTTTCTGACCTACATCGATCGGTCGAAGTGAGGGATCGATGTACCTCGATCGATCAATGTATCTCAGGTTCAGAGATCGATGTCTCACAGTAAGGTCTTGAACTTTCACTGCCTTACATAGATCGATCGATGTGAGAGATCTATGTACATAGACCGATCGATGTGCAACAACCTGAGAGATCGATGTCAACTTTTTCAACTTTTAACCACATATAACACCATGTGTGACATTTTTAAGTATTCACCACTTAAAATCAAGACTTTGAAAATTATCCAAATATATTTCTCAACAATCACATGTTTTCAAGAGATTTTTTCCAACATGTTTCAGAAAGAAAAGATTTCACGTAATAAACCATATCAACAGGACGGAAGATTCCAAGAGACACAGTTTATGTTTACAGTTATGAGTCGTGTGAGTACCTCGTGAGCGTACTTGGACTCCTCGACGATTTTATAGTATACGTTATGTGCCATATGTTCATCAGGCGAGCGATTCCTGAGATTTTCGGACTATACATTATGTGCCGTATGTTCGTCAGGTGAGCGATTCCTGAGATCACCGGCCATACGAGTCACCATTAGATACATATACCTACAATGAGCTTATCAGTGGTATGTGTGACTACTTGGAGAATCTTTCCGGTCACCGTTGATATTGTTTTCTTACGTAGGATGGCCATCACTTATTTACAGTCTACAAATATGTTTTGCTTTTCAAGTTAAAAAGCTATGCATCAGAATCATAAGAATCATCATTGCATCCTCACATTGGAGATAGAATTGATGTGCAGTATAGAATGAGAATCGAGAGAATAAGTTGTAGACACAGACAAGTCTTTAGAAGGTTAAGTAGATGTTCAGTATAACTTTCTGAAGCTTCATATTCTTGTCTACGAGTTAATTATGCGAATGACGCCAGTACTTGCGAACCAGACCTTAGATATGATTAGGATATTCGTAGGTTTATTGTCCTTAAGATGATTGATAAAGACTATGTATGAAGATGTAATGGCTATAAGATATGAACTCCATATGATATGGATTGGACCGTAGTATGGACAAGTATGTAGGAATGGACTAAGGTAGACAGTTATGATTTATATGGTACGATGTAAACTTTCATGTTTTGTTTTATATTCGTATCATGCCTCTTTTAATTATAATGGAGACACGATTTATTTTGTTCAGGGTTATGTTATCAGTATTTTGTACCTCGCCTCCCTATGTATGATCCACATGACGTATCTAGTAAGATTACTTTCTGAGTGATTAAAAGTTGGTTATCGTTCATCCTTGCCTTATCACTTTACAGATAACAGGTACCACTATACAGCTTGTTGAGGACAGGCTAGATAGACCACTGATACCGAAGAAAGGTACCGAGAGATTAGCTTTGAAGGTGTTCGGCCTTGGTTCATGATGTGTTTTAGAAGATATCAATACATGTATATTATGACTTGTACAGGTTAAATGATGAAATGTATCACATGTCAGTGATGATTTGTGCATATTATGATGCTTCTGCTTATCGATTCCTCATTCATGTCGACATGCGCATGTATAGTATCGACGCCTTGTACTACTCGTAGCAGAGTACGGCGGTTGCACCGGACCAGAACCCTAGTTTCGGGCGGGGCGCTACATATTAAATACTCAAATGGCGTTTAAATGGAATGGGGAGAAACTTTCCATTCTCAAATTTGTTGCCATATAGCTTTCACCAAATATGTCTTTATTTAATGAACTAGTTAGTTCATTAACTTAAGCACTTCACTTAATCAACTTGTTTAGTTCATTAATTGTGGCACCTTATATTAGTACAAAGACAACAAATGTTTGCCATATGATGTAATCTTTAACGCTTCATGGCTTGTTAGTACGGCAACGATATATATAAGCATATAAAGCATGTTTATCATATAAACGTGTCAAGTAATAATTTATTCATGCATTTCGTAAGCACGTAGCATTTAAATCATACATTTGTAAATCACTCAAAATCTTTCTCTCAACAACTGCTTCCTTCCAACAAGATGCATCTCATGATTGCCTCGCCTCCTTATAGGATTTAGAATCATCTTCAACAATTAGTACAATTGGTAATTGATTACATACCATTGTCCTATTACCTTTAACTAAGAAATTAATGGATTGTGAAGTCATGAAATCGGGATGTAAACAGTTTTCCTTTATAGCTCGTTGACTTCTCCTAACCTCAGTAGGAGAGCTTTGATATTGTTCAACACTAGAAGGACTATTAGAGAGGTCTCCTTATATAGGTTCATTCAAATTTTCACTTGTTGAATCGTGATTTGAATATGTTGTTAAGAATTTATTCTCAAGAAATTCAACATCTCTCGATTCAACAACCACATTGGATTCTATGTCTCGAATCCTATATACTTTAGAGTTTTCAGCATATCCAATAAAAACACATTTGAGAGCTGTTGGTCTCAACTTAGTTTTTTTTGGATTCGAAACTCTATAATAGGCTAGACAGCCCTAAACTCTAAGATAACTTAGATTTGTTCTTTGTTTCTTTCATATTTCATATGGAGAAAACCTTAAGATAACTTAGATTTGTTCTTTGTTTCGGAGTTTTTTCTTTTGTTTCCACTCCAACTCCTTGATTTCCCTTTGATATAATGCACTCTGATTCATCTTCAAAAACATACCTTTTGACGAGATTTTTAGTCTCCTCTTCTATATTCAAATGTTTCTGAATTTGTTCAAGAGAAAAGGATTTAGTTGAGTGCAGTGATTTTTTTCTCTAGTCATTCCAACTAGGGGAAGCTTTGCAATTATCCCTCCTGTTGAGAAATATGTTTGGATAATTTTCAAAGTCATGACACATGGTGTTATATGTGATTAAAAGTTGAAAAAGTTGAAAAAGTTGACATCGATCGATCTATGTACATAGATCTCTCACATCGATCGATCTATGTAAGATAGAAAAGTTTAAGACCTTTCTGTGAAACATCGATCTCTAAACCTGAGACACTTCGATCGATCGATGTCTAGGGTTTTTAGAAATATTTTTTCTAAAATGTGATAAAATGATTGTTTTCATTTATACATGATCATTATGTGATTATCATGTGTTTTTTGGTGATTATTATTGTCTTCTGACTAACGTGCCTTGGAAGTTTCTACAACTTACCATAAAGGGCAAAATTGGTATTTTGAGTTTTGTAGAAATATCATATGGTGAAAATATGTCAAGTGCATATTATTATCTTATTTATCATGACAAAGGTGGTATTGTGATTATTTCTGACCATCGGAGGCATTTCTAGAGTTTTCTCATACCAGGGGTGTTTTAGTCATTTCACCCTCGAGGGCATTTATGGTATTTTCGCTCAAGGAATCTCTTGATTATATTATTATCTTTATTCTGGAGCTGTGTTATTGTTATTTTGAAGATAATGTGGTGATCTTATATCTTATTCTCTCAACCGATGATATTATTGACTATAGCTGGATATGTGACGATTTGAGATGTCACATTCTATTTTTTCTTGAAGACTCTCTTATATATGTTATAAGAGGATATTTATCATCATTATTCAGATATATTAAAGGTGTCAAAGGTGTGGAAATGTTCTTGACATATAAGAAGAAATATTGGGGAATTTCGGTGTTACACGTTGACATAATCTTGTCAACCGTTATCTATTTATTTCTTCTTCAAAAATCTGAGTTGATACACATATATATATGTTGAAAAACGTGTATCAACAGGTTGATATGATGTTGTACATATTTTATGAGTTGGTGATAAGTGGACAAATCAAAAAGGAGCTAGTTGGCAAAAATGCCAACTAGGAAAATTCAAAACGGCTACTAGACCTTTCTTGGGTATTTTCAGCAGATTTTTTGAAGTCAAATGGAGCTCTCACATGTCCTATTATTGTGCTTGAAGTTGAGGATAATTTGGTGGTATTATCCTTTCTTATTTTATTAAGAAAAATCAAAGTTATTTTTGGAAAAAGAACAAGGTAGCCAACGGCTACCTCATGGCTGGTTTGGAGCTGTTTTGAGTTTGAATTCTTCAAAGTCCACATGCCTATTCTTGTTCCAAGAAGTTGAGGGGATAGTGGAGTATTATCCCTTGCTTTTATCTTCACATTCTCAAGATAATTCTAAGTCATTTTTTAGTTGAAAAATCGGCCAACATGACATTGCCAAGGTGAACCAATCATTGTGTTTTATTTGCCAAGTGTACAAGTCCAACCAATGATGAGAAGACATTTGGAATTGATGATGAAGATGGTGACATATTGGAGTTCTTATCTCCAAGGCTCATCTCACACTATGAATAGAGGCAATGGTGAAGAAGATGAAACACACTTGAAGCTCACAAGCATTTGTTGAATTGTCTAGCTTTCATCTTCATCTTCTTGTTGTTATTGTTTTATTCATTGTAGCAAAGGTGTTCTTGTTGTATTGTGATGAGCTACAAGCCTCTTGAGCTTCATTGGTAAGATTGATTAGCCATCTTATAAGGCTACATCAATAGGTGTTAGAGGTGTTGCAACTAAGTATTGCCTAGAAGGTGATTATCCAAGTCTTGAGTAGGGTTGGTGTATAACCCAAGGATCAAGCTTGGCTCTTGTTGTAAGGTGTTCATTTCATAGTAAAATCCAAGGAAAGGTGTTCCTCGGTACTGGAGTAGGTCACATTGACCGAACCAGGATAAATCCTCGGTGTTCTTCTCTTGTTTCTTTATTTATGTTTTCTGTCCCTTTTTACTGCAGATTTCACACAACTTTTCACAATTTGAAAAATAGCTAAACATTTTCAAAATTCGTAATTTTTGGTGGAGTTATATTTCAGACTGTTAGCTTTCATTTGCAACAAGAATCGCTTGATTTGAGCAAGGAAAAGTTAGTCTTTCAGTCTTTGCAAGATAACTGCTCCAATCTCGCTGCAATCTGACAATTTTTGAGAAAACTTGTATTCTATATTTTTCAAGGATTGTTTAAGGTCGGGGACTTTTGAAAACTTCATCTACACATCCTAAGGAGTGTTTTGATATAAAGATCAACCTTTTTGGTTGAGTATTCAAAGAGAAACACGTTTTGCAAAATCAGCAACAGTCTGTCCAGATTGACCATCTGAATCTTTTTATTTGTTTGAAGGGTCAAACTATATTATTTTTGTCTGATTTTCAGACAGAGTTTTGTTAACTCATTGAAGTTCAATTCTGAAAAGTTTCATAATTTTTGGAGTTGTGTACAATTATTTGTGAATTTTTCAAAAACAGGTTCTGAATCTGAGGTGGTCTCAGATTCTGTTTTCAAAGGGGATTTTAACAAAGGGTTGTAGTGTAATTTCCGCTAACCACTATTCACCCCCCTAGTGGTGTTTATTGCAGGTGCACGGTCCAACATTTGGTATCAGAGCGAGGTCTACACCACTCAAAGAAGTAAGATTCAACACCGTACAAACAAGACAAGGCTAAGAAGCAAGAACTCATAGTAGCCTGCTAATCCCAAATCAAGAAGGTTTGGAGCATTTGAACACTTCAAGAAGGTTTGGAGCATTTGTATTCACTTGATTAAATATTCAAGGTATTCATCTAAAACCATACATTATGTCATCAATCTCTCATATCTACTCCTGATTTTGATTCTGATAATGAGATGACTTTCGATGAAATGTATGATGAATTCATGAAAATGCATGCTCATTGTAAAAGGTTGTCAAAAGAGAAGAAGAAACTAATTGAAGAAAATAACAAGTTGAAGACGTCCAACTTGGAATTTTTCGATCAATTAGAATCTTTTAAACAAGAGTCTACTAATACTCTTGATTCTTTAGAGAATAAAATTGAATCATATAGGAAAGATGAACAAAAGATAAAAACGGAAAATAATATGTTAAAATCCAAGTTGGAAAGTTGTGAAAATGAAATAATACAACTTAAGTCTTCTAAACTTAACTTAGAAAAAATGTTAGAACAATTTAAGTCGGGTGCTAATATGTTAGATACACTAATCTTATCACAAAAGTATGGTAATGATAAAACCGGCTTAGGCTATAAAGAAGAAAATGAAAAAGTAAATAAAAAGACTAAGTTTGTTTAATCTAGTACAAAGTTTCCATATAATACAAAATCAACTTTGCCTGCTACATCTTCTTCTACACCTTCTTCTACTTATATCAAGGCAAAAATACAACATACACCCACCAATATACACACGCATAAACATACATCTAGGCCAAATTTTGCATCTAGACAACCTAGAAATTATGCCCATATATATATAAATACAACTAGAAAGAATAAAATGCATCCAACTTATTATGAACCTAAGTATAGGCAACACATTTATAAGTCTTATAGAAATGCCTATGAACACACTTATATAGAGCCATTCAAGAATCGCATGCCTTATACCTATTATAAAAATCGGCCATCATATAATAATCAACCATGGCGCAGCATGTATAACAATGCATCTTCTTTTATGTGGAATGATAATGTATATGCTTATCCTTCTTATTTTAACCATGCTAAAAATGTGCCTAAAAGGTATGTTCAAGTTTGGATACCTAAGGGTTATCTAAACAAGAATAGTGCCTCTAACATTCAAGGACCCAAATAAACGGTACCTAAAACTTTGTCTCCATTGTAGGATAAACGCAAGGAATGTAAGAAGGAGGAAAAGTCAAAGAATCTGAAAACCAAATGGTTTTTAGATAGTGGATGTTCGAGGCATATGACAGGGAACCCCAAACTATTCATCGAATTGGAACATATCAATAATGGAGAAAAAGTAACATTCGGTGACAACAACAAAGGACAAGTTGTTGGAAAAGGAACAATTGGGGACCCTAACACATTTCAAATACGAAATGTGTTGTTAGTAAGAAATCTCTCTTATAATATACTTAGTATTTCACAACTAATAGATTGTGGTTACAATGTCTCTTTTCTTCCCAATTCATGTGATATAATAAATGAAAAAGGAGAAATAGTATTAAAAGGAAATAGAGATGGAAATATTTATACTCTTACCTTAGATAACATGTTAGATGCTAAGGTTAAGTGTCTAATATCACATGACTTATATGTAAATTTATGGCATAGAAGATTAGGCCATATAGGAATTTCAACTATTAAGAAATTGTCTAAGAAGAATTTAATTAGAGGAATGCCTAAGTTAGACTTAGATAATTTTCAAATGTGTGAAACATGTATTAAGGGAAAACACATTAAAGAAACCTTAAAACTGAAACATGAAGTGAGTACTAGTCATGTACTAGAATTGCTTCACTTAGACGTATTTGGTCCAAGTAGGACAAGAAGTCTAGGTGGACACTACTATGTGTGTGTCATAGTAGATGATTACCTACACATGGACATTGTTCTTAACACACAAAGACGATACTCCATTAGCAATCGAAACCCTTATTAAGCAACTTGAAAACATTTACGAAGAATATGTTAAAAGGATTAGAAGTGATAGGGCTGTAGAATTTAAAAACAAAGATGTAATTAAATTTTGTGAACTACATGGAATTAAACATGAATTCTCACCACCTAGAACATCACAACTCAATGGAGTTGTTGAATGTAAAAATAGAACGATTCAAGAAGTTGCTAGGACAATGCTTTGTGAAAATAAATTACCTAAATATTTATGGGCTGAAAAGATGTTAGTTGTGCATGCTATATTATAAATAGGATTACGATAAGAAAGAAATTAAATAAAACACCTTATGAATTGCTAAACAATAGACAACCTAAGATAGATTATTTTAAAGTATTTGGATGTAAGTGTTTTGTGCTGAATACTAAGGATAATCTAAATAAGTTTGAATAAAAGTCTATTGAATGCATATTTGTTGGTTACTCTACTAACTCAAGAGCATATAGGTGTTATAATCCTGCATCTAGAAAGATAATTGAATCTATACATGTCAAATTCAATGAAAATGCATGCTTTGAAGTTAGTGATAAACACCAACGTAAACAAGAAATAAATGTTGAAAATATGTTTGATGATGATGTATTACTTGAGCTTGTACTTGATCATCTAGAACCAACTCCCCCTGAACAAGATGTGCATGAACCTTTATATGATATCAATGAAGAAACTTTGCAATTGGAAGATACTGTAACTAATGATCCAATTACATATAATAATGTTCACACTAATGAAACATTTGAACAAGATGAGGGTGAACCTAGTCAATCTAGGAATTGGTGGCATCCTAAAGAATTAATCATTGGGGATCCGAGTGTTGGGGTTAGAACACGTAGAAATATAAGTCAACTTGAAGGACATAGTTTAATCTCACAATTAGAACCTAAGAATGTAAAGGAAGCCTTAGGTGATACATCTTGGATAGATGCTATGCATGAGGAATTAAATCAGTTCACAAGGAACAACGTGTGGGACTTAGTACCTAAATCTGAAGACAAGTCTATCATAGGAACCAAATGGGTCTTTAAGAATAAAATGGATGAACAAGGAAATATTACAAGGAATAAGGCTAGGCTAGTCGCACAAGGTTATAATCAACAAGAAGGAATAGATTATGAAGAAACCTTTGCACCCGTTGCACGACTAGAAGCAATTAGGTTGTTACTTGCGATTGCAAGTCTAAGTAACATTAAACTCTTCCAAATGGATGTCAAGAGTGCTTTCTTGAATGGATACATCCAAGAAGACGTGTTTGTTAAACAACCCCCTGGATTCGAAGATCCAAAGAATCATAACCATGTGTACAAGCTTAAGAAAGCTTTATATGGTTTGAAACAAGCTCCAAGAGCTTGGTATGATAGATTTGCAAACTTTCTTATTGCGAATAATTATCAAAGGGGAACAATAGACAACACATTATTCCTAAGAAGAAAAGATAATGATTTGTTAATAGTTCAAATCTATGTAGATGATATAATCTTTGGTTCAACCAACCCTACCTTAGTAAAAGACTTCCAAGAGTGTATGAAGCCAGAATTTGAAATGTCAATGGTAGGAGAATTGAATTACTTCTTAGGGCTTCAAATCAAACAAATCCCTCAAGGAATTCACATTAGCCAACTTAAGTATGTCAATGATATGATTAAGAAGTTTGGCTTTGAAGAGTTGAAACCTACAACTACCCCCATGAGTGTTAGTACTAAACTTGATAATGATGAAAATGGTAAACCTTTTGATGACACACTTTATAGGTCTATGATTGGATCACTGTTATACTTAACTGCATCAAGACCTGATATCATGTTCAGTGTGTGTATGTGTGCTAGGTTTCAATCTTGTCCTAAAGTATTACATTACAATGCAGTGAAAAAGATCTTTAGATATCTTAAGCATACACCTCACTTAGGACTGTGGTATGATAGAAAAGCTAAGTTGGAATTACACGCATATAGTGATGCTGATTATGGTGGTTGCAAGTTAGATAAAAAATCCACTAGCGGTACTTGTCAATTCATAGGAACCAACTTGATTTCTTGGTTTTGTAAAAAGCAAGCTAGTGTAGCTCTTTCTACCACTGAAGCCGAGTATATTGCTTTGAGTTTATGTACTACCCAAATACTTTGGCTTAAACAGCAACTTAGTGATTTTGGCATTATAATGACTAAGATTCTAATTTTCTGCGATAGCACAAGTGCAATCAATCTTTCACGGAATTCGGTGCTTCATTCTAAGGTCAAACACATTGAGGTGCGATACCACTTTCTTCGCGATCATGTTCAAAATGAGGATATAGTGATAAACCATATAAGAACTGATCACCAAATCGCTGACATCTTCACCAAACCCCTTAATCAAGCCACTTTTGAAAACCTACGAGCCAAATTAGCAACGATGACTTACGATACCATTGCATAGTTCTATCTTTTGCATGATTTGCAAAATAAAGGGGGAGATAGAATAAGAACATGATTTTAGTTGGTAAGTCATGATGAATCATATGCTAAGTGTTAATTGCTAAGTTTTAATTGGTATAAATTTTGGAGCATAGGTTAAGGGGGGGAGCATCATACTATTTCAAAGTTGAGTGGAAAATATTTGATTAAATTTTTGGTTATTAGTTGTGACATTAAAATCATGTTAGGTTATTTTGAAAATCATCCAAAAGGGGAAGAATGTTGAGAAATATGTTTGGATAATTTTCAAGGTCATGATTTTAAGTGGTGAATACTTAAAAATGTCACACATGGTGTTATATGTGATTAAAAGTTGAAAAGTTGAAAAAGTTGACATCGATCTCTCAGGTTGTTGCAAATCGATCGATCTATGTACATAGATCTCTCACGTCGATCGATCTATGTAAGGTAGAAAAGTTTAAGACCTTTCTGTGAAACATCGATCTATAAACCTGAGACACTTCAATCGATCGATGTCTAGGGTTTTTAGAAATATTTTTTCTAAAATGTGATAAAATGGTTGTTTTCATTTGTACATGATTTATACATGATCATTATGTGATTATCCTGTGTTTTGGTGATTATTATTGTCTTCTGACTAACGTGCCTTGGAAGTTTCTACAACTTACCATAAAGGGCAAAATTGATATTTTGAGTTTTGTAGAAACATCATATGGTGAAAATATGTCAAGTGCGTATTATTATCTTCTTTATCATGACAAAGGTGGTATTGTGATTATTTCTGACCATCGGGGGCATTTCTGGAGTTTTCTCACACCAGGGGTATTTTGGTCATTTCACCCCGAGAGCATTCATGGTATTTTCACTCAAGGAATCTCTTGAGCATATTATTATCTTTATTCTGGAGCTGTATTATTTTTATTTTGAAGATAATGTGGTGATCTTATATCTTATTCTCTCAACCGATGATATTATTGACTATAGCTGGATGTGTGACGATTTGAGATGTCACATTCTATTTTTTCTTGAAGACTCTCTTATATATGTTATAAGAGGATATTTATCATCATTATTCAGAAATATTAAAGGTGTCAAAGGTGTGGAAATGTTCTTGACATATAAGAAGAAATATTGGGGAATTTCGGTGTTACACGTTGACATAATCTTGTCAACCGTTATCTATTTATTTCTTCTTCAAAAATCTGAGTTGATACACATATATATATGTTAAAAAACGTGTATCAACAGGTTGATATGATGTTGTACATATTTTATGAGTTGGTGATAAGTGGACAAATCAAAAAGGAGCTAGTTGGCAAAAATGCCAACTAGGAAAATTCAAAACGGCTACTAGACCTTTCTTGGGTATTTTCAGCAGATTTTTTGAAGTCAAATGGAGCTCTCACATGTCCTATTATTGTGCTTGAAGTTGAGGATAATTTGGTGGTATTATCCTTTCTTATTTTATTAAGAAAAATCAAAGTTATTTTTGGAAAAAGAACAAGGTAGCCAACGGCTACCTCATGGCTGGTTTGGAGCTGTTTTGAGTTTGAATTCTTCAAAGTCCACATGCCTATTCTTGTTCCAAGAAGTTGAGGGGATAGTGGAGTATTATCCCTTGCTTTTATCTTCACATTCTCAAGATAATTCCAAGTCATTTTTTAGTTGAAAAATCGGCCAACATGACATTGCCAAGGTGGACCAATCATTATGTTTTATTTGCCAAGTGTACAAGTCCAACCAATGATGAGAAGACATTTGGAATTGATGATGAAGATGGTGGCATATTGGAGTTCTTATCTCCAAGGCTCATCTCACACTATAAATAGAGGCAATGGTGAAGAAGATGAAACACACTTGAAGCTCACAAGCATTTGTTGAATTGTCTAGCTTTCATCTTCATCTTCTTGTTGTTATTGTTTTATTAATTGTAGCAAAGGTGTTCTTGTTGTATTGTGGTGAGCTACAAGCCTCTTGAGCTTCTGGTAAGATTGATTAGCCATCTTATAAGGCTACATCAATAGGTGTTAGAGGTGTTGCAACTAAGTGTTGCCTAGAAGGTGATTATCCAAGTCTTGAGTAGGGTTGGTGTATAACCCAAGGATCAAGCTTGGCTCTTGTTGTAAGGTGTTCATTTCATAGTAAAATCCAAGGAAAGGTGTTCCTCGGTACTGGAGTAGGTCACATTGACCGAACCAGGATAAATCCTCGGTGTTCTTCTCTTGTTTCTTTATTTCTGTTTTCTGTCCCTTTTTACTGCAGATTTCACACAACTTTTCACAATTTGAAAAATAGCTAAACATTTTCAAAATTCATAATTTTTGGTGGAGTTATACTTCAGACTGTTATCTTTCATTTGCAACAAGAATCACTTGATTTGAGCAAGGGAAAGTTAGTCTTTCAGTCTTTGCAAGATAACTGCTCCAATATGGCTGCAATCTGACCAGTTTTGAGAAAACTTATATTTTGTATTTTTCAAGAATTGTTTAAGGTCGGGGACTTTTGGAAACTTCATCTACACATCCTAAGGAGTGTTTTGATATAAAGATCAACCTTTTTGGTTGAGTATTCAAAGAGAAACACGTTTTGCAAAATCAGCAACATTCTGTCCAATTCTGTCCAGATTGACCATCTGAATCTTTGTATTTGTTTGAAGGGACAAACGATCTTATTTTTGTCTAATTTTTGGACAGAGTCTTGTTAACTCATTGTAGTTTAATTCTGGAAAGTTTCATAAGTTTTGGATTTGTGTACAATTATTTGTGAATTTTTCAAAAACGGGTTCTGAATCTGAGGTGGTCTCAGATTCTGTTTTCAAATGGGATTTTAGCAAAGGGTTGTAGTGTAATTTCCGCTAACCACTATTCACCCCCCCTAGTGGTGTTTATTGCAGGAACACGGTCCAACACCTCCTACTTGCAATGACTTAAAAACTTCCGCACCCAACTCTTTGATTTTGGAAACAATGACCTGCAGCTCGTGCATCTGGTCCATAATTAAAATATTTTCAATCATCTTAAAATTAAAATACCTCATCACCTGGAATTTGTCCACACCTTGTTTCTCGTTGTTGTATTTAAATCCCAATGCGTTCTATACCTCCTTTGGTGATGATGTAGCTGTGAACAAATCGTAAATACTGTTGGACTGTGTACTTGTAGTAAACACCACTCGAGGGGAGTGAATAGTGGTTAGCGGAAATTGTACCACTATCTTTGGTTAAAATCCTCTTTGAAAACAGAATCTAAGACCTCCTCAGATTCATTACTTGAGTTTTAAAGATTAAAAAATCAGCGTACACAACTCCGAAAATTATGAAACTTTCCAGAAATTAACTTCAACTTCACTAGACTCTGTCCAAAAATGAAACAAAAATAAGATCGTTTGACGCTTCAACCAAATAAGAAGATTTAGATAGTCAATCTGGACGGAATTAGACAGAATAGTGTTGAACTTTGAAAACGTATTTCTCTTCGATTACTTAACCAAAAAGGTTGATCTTTATGTCAAAGCACTCCTTAAAATGTTTAGTTTATGTTTCTAAAAAGCCATGACCTGAAACGATTCTTGAGAAATTCAGAATGCAAGTTTTCTTGAAACTGGTCAGATTGCAGCTAGAATGGAGCAGTTATCTTGCAATGACTGAAAGACTAACTTTCCTTTGCTCAAATCAAGTGAATTTTATTTCAAATGAAAACTAACAGTATGAAGTATAACTCCACCAAAAATCACGAATTTTGAAAGTTTTTTGCTATTTTTTCAAGACATGTAAAGTTGTGTGAGATCTGTAATGAAAATGGGCAGAAAACTAAAAAGTGGAAAGAAGACAAGAACACCAAAGATTTATCCTGATTCGGTCAATGTGACCTACTCCAGTCCCAAAGAACACCTTTCCTTGGATTTCAGTATGAAATGAACATAAGTACAACAAGAACCAAGCTTGATTCTTGGGTTGAACACCAACCTTATTCAAGACTTGGATGAACACCTCTATGCAACTCTTGGTTGCAACACCTTTATCACCTATTGATGTAGCCTTATAAATTTGGCTAATCAATCGTACAAAAACACTAAGAGAGGCATGTAGCCCTATAACAAATATAACAAGAACATCTTGGCTACACAAAGAATGAATCAAGAATGAGGAGAAGAAGATAACAAGACAATGAGCTTCAACTTTAGCTTTCAAGTGTGTGTTCTTCTTCTTCACCTTTGACTCCTATTTATAGTGTGAAATAGGCCTTGAAGATAAGACCTCTAATGCATCACCATCTTCATCATCAAGTCTTAGTTCTCTTCACATCATTGGTTGGCCACATAACCATCTTGTACACTTGGCAACATAGAGAAACATGATTGGTCCACTTGGAACACTTATGTTGGCCGATTTTTCCACATAGAATTGTCTTGATTTATCCTTTCCAAAATTAAGATAATAAGAAGGAATATGCCACAAGAATCCCTCAACTCATTTCCATGAGAATAGGTCAAGAGAAGACTGCTCATTTTGGATAAAAACAGCCATATTTTTCAGCCTTATGACCGTTGGTTTCAAAAAGGAAATTGCCAACTAACTTGTATTTGGTTGGCCCACTTGTCACCAAGTCATAAAATGAATACACCATCATTTAGACCTGTAAATACACGTTTGGAGGGCTGTATATATGAATATCAACTCAGATTTTTGAAGAAAAAATGATATATAGTGACAAGTTTATGTCAACATATAATACCGAAATTCCCACAATTTCTCCTTTATATGTTATGATGAATTTTGCAGCATTAACACCTTTAAAATCTCTGCAAAATGATGAATAAGACTCTCCAATAACATATATAAGAAGGTCTTCAAGAAAAAATAGAATGTGGCATCGAACACCGTCATATATCCCGCTAGTATCGATAATGTCATAAAATGAGAGAATATAATTAAAAACCACCAAATAATCTTCAAGATAATTATAAATAAACTTCAGAATGAATATAATAAGATACTCAAGATATTCCTTGAGTAAAAATACCGAAACTGTCCTCGGAAATAAAATGACCAAAATACCCCTAGTGAGAGAAAACTCCAGAAATGACCCTGAATGTCAGAAATAGATATAATAACACCTTTGTGATGATAAATAAGAGATAAATGTGTCCCTGAAACATTTTCACCATGTCAAGTACCTACACAAACTCAAAATACCACTTTTGCCAGTTTTGGTAAGTTGTAAAAACTTCCAAGGCATGTTAGTCATATGACATTTATAATCATCAAAAACACTAATAACAACATGATAAACATATATAAATCATGTACAAATGAAAACAACCATTTTATCACATTTTAGAAAAATATTTCTAAAAACTCTATCGATCGAAGTGCTTCTGCTTGAGAGATCGATGTCTCACAGTGAGGTTTAAAGTTTGTCTCTCACCTACATCGATCGATTGAAGTGTATATCAATCGATCGATGTGTCTCAGGTTTAGAGATCGATGTCTCACAGTAAGGTCTTGGTTTTTCTCTTCCTTACATGTATCGATGATGTGAGGGATCGATGTACATCGATCGATCGAACTGCAATAACCTGAGAGGTCGATGTCATTTTTCTTCATTTAATTAATATATTTCAACTCTTAATCATTTGTAATATCATGTGTGACATTTTTATGACATGTAAGACTTAAAATCATGACCTTGAAAATTATCCAAACATATTTCTTAACATTCTCCCCCTTTTGGATGATATTCAAAATAACTCAACATGATTTTAATGTCAAAACTCTGTATCCATTGTTTATCACATATCTACCAATTTTATACCAATTGAACACATATCTACCAATTTTATACCAATTGAATTATTTTGAAAACCTTACCAATTCTATACCAATTATTTCAAACTTTCAAAACTGATGTTCTTAACATATATGCTCCCCCTCAACTTATACTTTCCCCCTTAACATATGCTTCAAGCCATTTTAACACTAATTAAAACTTATACCAATTGAACTTAACATATTATTCAACTCAAATCATGACTTAACAACTAAAATTTATTCAACTCAAATCATGACTTAACAACTAAAATCATGTTCTTATTCTAGGTCCCCCTTTATTTCGCAAATCATGCAAAAGATAGAATTATGCAATTGTATTGTAAGTCATCATACCTAATGTGGCTCGTAAAGTTTCAGAAGTGGCTTGATTAAGGGGTTTGGTGAAGATGTCAGCTATTTGATGAGTAATTCTTACATGATCTATGGTTGTGTCCCTATTTTGAACATGGTCTTGAAGGAAATGGTATCTTACCTCAATGTGTTTGGCCTTAGAATGAAGTACTGGATTCCGAAAAAGATTGATCGTACTTGTGCTATCGTAGAAAATTGGAATCTTATTCATTTAAATTCCAAAATCACTAAGTTGTTTTTAAGCCAAAGTATTTGAGTAGTGCATAAACTTAAGGCTATATACTCATCATCAGTGGTAGAGAGTGCTACACTAGCTTGCTTTTCAGAAAACCAAGAGATCAAGTTGGTTCCTATGAATTGACATGTACCGCTAATGGATTTTTTATCTAACTTGCAACCACCATAATCAGCATCACTATAAGCATACAGTTCCAACTTAACGTTTCTATCATACCAAAGTTCTAAGTGAGGTGTGTGTTTAATATATCTAAATATGTTTTTCACTATATTGTAATGAGATACCTAGGACAAGATTGAAACCTAGCACACATACACATACTAAACATGATATCAGGTCTTAACGCGGTTAAATATAACAGTGATCCAATCATAGACCTATATAGTGTGTCATCAAAAGGTTTACCATTATCATCCTTGTCTAGTTTGATGCTAACACTCATAGGGGTAGGTGTTGGTTTCAACTATTCAAATCCAAACTTCTTAATCATATCATTGATATACTTAAATTGGCTAATATGGTTCCTTGAGGGGTTTGTTTGATTTGTAGTCCTAAGAAATAATTCAATTCTCCTACCATTAACATCTCGAATTCAGACTTCATACACACTTCGAAGTCTTTTACTAAGGTAGGGTTGGTTGATCCAAAGATTATGTCATCTACATATATTTGGACTATTAATAGGTCATTATCTTTTCTTTTTAGGAATAATGTGTTGTCTATGGTCCTTCTTTGATAATTATTTGCATTAGAAAGTTTGCAAATATATCATACCAAGCTCTTGGAGCTTGTTTCAAACCATATAAAGCTTTCTTAAGCTTGTATACATGGTTAGGATTCTATAGATCTTCGAATCCAGGGGGTTGTGTCACAAACACCTCTTCTTGGATGTATCCATTCAAAGACACACTCTTGACATCCATTTAGAAGAGTTTGATATTACTTAGACATGCAATAGCAAGTAACAATCTTATTGCTTCTAGTCGTGCAACGGGTGCAAAGGTTTCTTCATAATCTTTTCATTCTTGTTGATTATAACCTTGTGCGACTAGCCTTATTTCTTGTAACGTTACCTTGTTCATTCATTTTACTCCTAAATACCCTTTTCGTTCCTATTATAGACTTATTGTCGGGTTTAAGTACTAAGTCTCACACGTTGTTCCTGGTGAATTGGTTTAACTCCTCATGCATGGCATCTATCCATGATATATCACCTAAAGCTTCCTTGACATTCTTAGGTTCTAAGTGTGAGATTAAACTATGTCCTTCGTCTTGACTTATGTTTCTATGTGTTCTAACCCCAACATATGGATCCCCAATGATTACCTATTTAGGGTGTTTATGTTTATCTTTTATAAGCCACCACTTTCTAGGTTGACTAGGTTCACCCTCATCTTATTCAAATGTTTCATTAATGTGAATATTATTGTATACAACTGGATCATCTTGCAATTTAGTTGTGTTATCTTCCAATTGCAAAATTTTTTCATTTATTTCACCTAAGGGTTCATGCATATCTTGTTCAGGGGAGTTGGTTCTAGATGATCAAGTACAGGCTCAAGTAATACATCATCATCATCAAACATATTTTCAACATTATTCTCTTATTTATGTTGAGTTTTATCACTAACTTCAAAATATGCATTCTCATTGAATTTCACATGTATGGATTCAATTATTTTTCTAGATGCAGGATTATAACACCTACATGCTTTTGATTTAGTTGAATATCCAACAAATATGCATTCAATAGACTTATGTTCAAACTTGTCAAGATTATCATTAGTGTTCAACACAAAACATTTATAACCAAAAACTCTAAGATAATCTACCTTAGGTTGTATATTGTTTAACAATTCATAAGGTGTTTTAAAGGTTATGATGAAGTACATGTGTCAGGCGACAACGAAGGTGAGACAAGTCGAGGTCCAGTGACAAGAAGCATGGCAAAAGCCAAGAGGTTGATGCATACCTGTTCAGACATGTGTGAGACGAGCCTATGAACCAAGAGGGACGTTGGGTTCACCTACTTGAGCCCAATCTTTGAGATTTTATGTGTTTGTAACATACATGTGTAATTTGTATTATTTCTTTTATTTCTTGAGTCGATTGTTTGAGTTCTTGTCTGTAAACGTTGTTGTTTTGGACTTGCATGACCAAACCTTGAGTCTTTTAGCTTGCTAGGTCTTTAGAGTTTGTTTAGTATGTGTCTATGTTTATTAGAGTTGTTTTAAGGTCTCATACGGTTGTTGGAGACATTTGAAGACCAAAGGAGTTGAAGAGAAGCAAGCTCATTTCAAAATGTGATTTTCTCACAGAACTAGCTTTTTTGTAAAATGGTTGTATCTCTCCAATCACAAGGCCAACTCAAATGATTCAAGTTGCTTTGAAAAGCTAAGGCAAAGATCTAAAAGTTTCATGTTTTGCATTTTCCAAGATCATCCTTCTTGATGGCCAAACAACGATATTGAAGTACAAGTACCGTTTTTGTCGAATTCTGTGACAGACTTTTAGTAATTTGAACTTATCTCTTCAATGATTGGGCCAACTTCATAGAACTTTATATGTTTGTATTTCTACACTCAATGAGCTATAATTCTATATAAGGAATCAGGCCTAGATCAAGCTACAAACGATCCAAAAACAGGCCACAAATCAGACATGATTTTAGGAGCCCATACTGAAAACATTCTGGAAACACAAATTTTGGAGGGCCATATCTGACTCATCCCCTAAATGAGGTGATCCAAAAGTCCAAATTGAATATCAAACCATAATCTGCAATTCTCAAGAAGGGATAAAGACCAAAATTAGCTTTTAGAAGGGTCAAACTGTTTGCCAACATATTACACATTTTAACCTCTTTTGTAGCCTTTTCTTTAGCATTGTAGAGTAGACTTTTTTTTAGACTTTTTGTCCCTATTTAAAGGGCTACCACGGCCATAACACATAGAGAATTTTGAGAATTGAAAAAAAATAGTTCTTTGGCAAAATCAGCCTATTTTCTCTTCACAAACACTTGTGAATTTTGCTTTGATTTTTTAAGAACAACTTGAGTGCTTTCTTTGTTTCTTTGAAAATCAAAGTTAGAATCCAATCAAGGTGTGAACAACCTTGTGGGAGATATCTAAGATCAGAGGTGTGACCGTCCAAGAGGGTGCAAACTTGCTTGGAAAATGGGTAACTTTTGAAGGAGAAAGGCTCAAATAAAATCTTGGTGATCAATGGCTAGGAGGGGGTTAAACTCTTGTCTACAATCGTTAAGGATCCAAGTATTAAAGGATACGATCCGTACGAGGCGTGACAACCGCACATCTGGTTAGAGGTGGCTAGTATAGCATACAAGATAAAGGAGGAGAGAATGAGATGGTTTGGACATGTGAAGAGGAGATAAACAACGGCGTCTATTAGAGCAGATGAAAGTCTCACTATAGAGGGGAATATAAGTAATGGTAGACCCAAACTGATTTGGGATGACCAGATTAGGCATAACCTACTAGATTTGTATCTCTCTAAGGACATGGTCCAGTATAGGTGTTCATGGAGCCAGAGAATTAAGGTTAAAGATGTCTAGACATGATATATGGGCACATTAGAGTATATTTAGAGGATTTAGATACTCTCTACACTTTGGTTGACTTTGTATTTTTTGTTTTTGTTTTTGCCGTTCATTATTTATGCATATACACAGTTATGACTATTTTAACATTGAAAGCTTTCTATTTGTGTTTATTAAATCTCTTCACTAATACACTAGCACACCATATTCCTATTATTATGTCATCTATGCAAGTATATATAGAGCCATGAGTCTCACTAGAAACAAGCTCTCTATCCCTTGATATATAAGTATTATTTATCTGTCTCTCGTCCTCTCCAGATCCTAACAATAATTTTTGTTGTTGTTAGGATATATTGAATATAATTGTTCTGGGTTGTTGTCGTACGAAAAGAAAACAGCAAAAAAGAGAAAAAAAGAAAAAGTAATACAAGGAGAGACTGGGAGAAGTTAATATTAATATCAAAATCTCATCCATAAAAGTTAATAAATATATTCAGCTACACTTTAGTAAACCCTTTGGCTTTCCAAGCACTTTTTTCTCTTTCTACACCGGCCACGGCGGTGACCAACGGCGGCGGTGCCAGGAGACGATGGAGGCACTGCAGTACCTCGATTCTCTCCGGAGAGCTCAACCGGAGCTTTGCGATTGGTTCAACACCCTCGCAGATCTATACGAACAGAAGCTGTGGCATCAGCTCACACTTAAACTGGAACAATTCGTAGCCCTCTCCATATTCCAGGTCTCAATTCTTTCTATAGTTAGAATTTCCAAGCATAAAAATTCTGCTTCTTACTGAATTGATTTGCGTATTGACCAATATTCTCTTTTTGACGTTCCAAATTGCTGGGTTTTAAGTCTGAGTGGTTTGACGAGGCATTGTTAGGGTTTGTCTTATTTTTTTTTTCTTTTGTGGAGGAATGATGGAGTTTTCTTGTGTACTTTCGTGGAAAAGTTGTTTATTGGCCGGTGAACTAAAAGTTTTAGAATGCGGATAAAATAGACGTGGTTTATTTCAGTACATTGCATCTGTTGTAAATTCACATATATATTGTCTTTGTTTCTTGGGATGTTGTTCCTTTATACAAATTATTTGGATCAGAGAGAAACTAGAAGTGAATGTGGAGGGATTACTCCCTCGGCGTGTAATAGCCGTGCTTTCAGACGGTATTTGCACAAAGAGTTGTTTGAGACGGGTGAGTGGGTGGGTACCTGGTTTTGCTGGCAACTTACTGTATTTGGAGTGATTGTTTCTGTCTTTTTAGTATGTGTTGTAATTTAAATTCAAGGTGGGAAGGGGTAGAAACTGAATGGCCTTAGGGAGGTGTGTGGGTGTGTGGGGGAAATCTTAATTATATATTGATAGAATATCACTGTACTTAAAATTCATAGATCTGAGTGTGTGTAGCTGATTATACAGGTACAGACACCAGTGATGTTTAGTCTTTTTAGATTTCATTGCTAAGGTGCTTAAACCACTAAAATGAAAGTTGACAACTTTGGACTGCTCATATGATATTAGGAAATGAGAATCAGTGAATTAGTTTTATTAGTTATGTGTCCTTTTGATAAGTAGAACTAGATGTCTAACAATTTAGTCAAGCAAGATTTTTTTTTATATTTTTTGAAGTGTATTTGGAGGAGTATTAATTGTTGCATGTTTGTTTAAGAAATTATTGATATCTGAAAGGACACTTGCTGGTTAATGGAAAATGTGAAGTTTTTAAGGAAACTTGATGTGCTAGAAAACTGTTGTGGTAATCTATTCTACTTGTGTATGGAAACAATATAACTCGATAAAGTAAATCATATATCCTATTTGACATTGAATAAGAAGCAATACTCTTTAGACGTATATAATTTTTGCGGGTGATTAATATTGACCATGCAGTATTATGAATAAGATAATTATTCTGGTTTTAGTTTTGTATATGGAAATTCACCTGTTGGTTTCAATATGACTTCGCTTAAGTACTGAATTTTTGAGATTTTGTATTGAGTTCATCGTCATGCACTATAATTGCTGGATCATTTTGCTGTTTGAGGTAGCGCTTATAAGAAGGTTTGATTAACATATGTACATTGTTATTACAAAAAGAAAAAAAAAAGATGTACATTGTTCCTGCACAGTGGCAAATGCGCAAACATATGTTGGTTTTTTTCTCTCAAAAAAGAACCAAACCAACTTCCAAGAAAATTATATGCCGGAAATAGAAATTCTGATGTAGGCATGATAATGATATTAATCTTGCTCATTTTCCTGTGACGAATTTGTGTTCCAAATTCCGAAATAAATTTGTTTAATGTTAACATATTAACAGCAATGAATTTTCAGGAACCACTACAATCAGTGAAGGAGACCTCTGTCATTAGTAGCAAGTTAGGATGTCTTTTTTGTTTGACTTGTTTTTAACATCTTCTAGTACCTTTTTATATTTGTTTTGATGAGTTATTGTTTTCCTTACTTCAAATGCAAACAATGGCCAAAGTATCTACAGTTCTGAAGTTACATTTGTGTTTATTTATTTTGAGCCTTTTTTATTTTTACTTTTTGGAATTTTCAGACCGGGGATGTCCTAATCCAGTTTTATCATAAATTCATTGCCGATTTTGAGACAAAAATCAATCCTCTCAAGCTTGCACATTTTGCTGTCATAGTATCTCGGCGGTATTCAGACAAAGTTGCTGCAATTAGCTTCCTTGAAGGGGTGATTGAAAAGCTGCGCAATACTAGAGAATCACGAATAGAAGAGCCTATCCTTTATACTAAGATGCAGATAGCTTATCTTAGGCTTCAGCAAGGAGATCTAAAAGATTGCAAAAAACTTTTGGAAGAGGGGAAGAGTACACTGGACAGCATGACTGACATCGATCCATCTGTGTATGCTACCTGCTATTGGGTTTCTTCTCAATACCATAAATCTCGTCAGGAGTTTGCAGACTTCTACAAAAGCGCCCTTCTTTTTCTTGCTTATACTAAAGTGGAGTCATTATCTGATTCATTCAAGCTGGTATTCTGCTTATTTACATTTCCTTGTATAATGGGAAGAAGATCAAACTTTTTGCTACTTCTGCTAATTCAAGTGCTGTATATAGTTATTTGAAAAATAGGGAGCTGCATATCAAGCTTCAAATCAGTTTACTCTCGTGTGTGCAAGCTGAAATATTATGTCGAAGGTGTCGGCGTGTGTCCACGATTGGTCTCTCGACCTCCTTTATTTTCTTGCTTTTTGTGCCCTACCCATTATTTAATTACAAAATAACCATAAAGTAAAGAGAGGGTGGCATGTGATAGTCTGATGCTTCTCCTTGGTTCATGATTTCATTGTTTATTGTGTTTTGAGAGTAGTAAACTGTTTCCAGAAATGAACCCTTTTCTATTGCCGTTTTGCCTTTGTTTACTGGTTTGACTTTCCTCGGAATAGCTTGGTAAATTTTTTTTTGTTCCCCTAATAAAGAATTGACTTGAAAAGTCGATGGTTTCCTTGTCAGATTAGCGTTTGCTTGATTCATACTGCATTTTCATGCCTTTTAGGACCTGGCTTTCGATTTGTCTCTGTCAGCACTGCTTGGAGAAAACATCTATAACTTTGGGGAGCTTCTTGCACATCCTATTGTAAGTGCATACGTAGTTTTTCCTCTCATAATTACCAAAAAGAAAAAAAAACGTTTTTCTTCTCTCTTAAACGTATTCTTTTCAATTTGGTGTTTGCTAAATTATGCTAGTGACTGATATAGTTGGTGACTTTTTGTTTCATTTCATTGTCCAACAATATAGAAATAGTTGAAGACATATGTATATTTTATATTATGATTCAAGTGTACAAGAGGTGCCGTTTATATAGAGAATTAAAGTACAAGCCACCAACGTCTAGGAAATAGCCTCCTGGGCCACGATCCAACGGCTATATTTGGCTATAATCACCAAAATAATGATGTTTATAATATGCTAACTGTGCACTTGCGTATACGTCTATAATGTATGCGTATGTGTATTTACAAGTGTATTCTACCATATAAAGTGTGTTTTTGTACTATGTATTTCTACAAACCCCTCAAGCTTGGTGTATATGGTGTATATGTTTATACAACCAAACTTGACAGCTAGTGTATGGAATATACTTGTTGATACCAGTTTGGTGAAAATATCTGCCATCTGATTGTGTGAGAACACGTGCTCTATCTTGATAACATCAGCTTCAATTTTTTTCTGATAGAATGTCTATCTATCTAAACATGTTTAGGCTGATCATTCTGGATAGGATTCTGTCATGTTAATTGCTAAGATGTTGTCACAGTTAACCTTGATTGGAGATGGCACTGGTTGACCTAGTTCCTCCAGTACCCTCTTCAACCATAGGCCTTCACATAGCCCAAGAGTCAATGCCCTAAAATCTGCTTCTGCACTGCTTTTTGCTACAACTGACGGCTTCTTATTCCTTCAAGTTACCAAGTTTTCATATACATGTCCCATAGCCAATGATTGACCTCATATCCACCTTAGATCCTGCACAGTATGCTTCAGTAAACATATGTATGTCTCTGTATGAATGTTTTGTGAAGTATAAGTCTTGATCTGGTGCAGCCTTTAGGTACCTGAGAATTCTTGAAGCAGCCTTGAGGTATTTATTAGCAGGATCAAGTATAAATTGACTACAAAGCTAACTGTATACTATATATCAAGCTTAGTATGAGATAGATATATGAGTTTACCTACTAGTTTTTGATAACTTGCTTTATCAATGAGAGTTTTATCCCATAAATCCTTAGTTTTATGCCCAGGATCACTAGGATAAGCGCAGGTTTGCAGCCAAGCATCCTTGTTTCCGGAATTAAATCCAGGATGTATTTCTGTTATGATATGCTCATTCCATCTTTTGTTCTACCTACCTTCATGTTTAGGAAGTACTTTTGTTGTCCCAAGTCTTTAATCTCAAATTCTATGGATAATTGTACCTTTATTAGTTGAATACTGGGTACGGATGATGATGATGATGATTAGTTGAATACCTCTTGCATTATTTCCTGTGAGCATAATGTCATCTACATACACAATGAGAATTGTAAGTTTACCTATCTCAATAAATTTTGGGAATATGGTATGATGACTTTGAGATTGTTTAAAACCATGTTTAATGAGTGCTTTAGTGAACTTCCTAAACTAGGCTCTAGGAGACTGTTTAAGGTCGTATAAGGATTTCTTTAGTTTGCATATCATGTTTTTATTTGTATTTTTAGTGAATTTAGGAAGGATATTCATGCACACTTCTTTTTGTAAGTCACCATTTTAACAAACGTTCTTCACATCTAGTTGAAATAAGCTCCAGTCTAAGTTAGTAGCTAGTGAATAAATAACTCTTACTGTGTTTAACTTTGCTACAGGTGCAAATGTTTCTAAATACTCAGTTCCATATGTTTGTGTAAAGCCTTTTGCTACCTAGTCTTAAACCTGTTAATTGTCTCATCCGTATTGTATTTAACAGCAAGTACCTATTTGCAGCCTACTGGTTTAATGCCTTTAACCAAGGGTACTACTTCCCATGTGTTATTCTTGAGCAAAGCTTTCGTTTTCTCATTTAAAGCAACCCTCGAGTATGGTATGCTCAGGGCTTCTTGGACTGTTTGTGGTATAACCTGGTTATCCAGGGAACAAGTAAAAACGTTAAAATGTGGGTTTAAGTGTCGTATGTCAGAAAGTTGTAGAAAGGATGTTTGATACACTCCCTTACTCCTTTTCTAAGGGCAATAGGTCTGTCATTTATAAGAGGACTTGGATTACAGAAACTCTCTATGTTAGTAGGTTGTTGAATGTCAGGACTCATTGTGTGTCTCCTTATGTATACTATAGCTACAGGTAAGTTACCTCTTGTCAAGTTCTCAGGTTCTACCTGTTTATCCCCTAAATTAATTCCTCTGGTTTCTTCTTCCCGTGCTTCATTACCTACTGATGTGGACCTCACAACTTCGATTATACCTGAAGAACTCTCCTGTTCAAGTCCAAGGACACTCATCTTTGGGTTCTTTAAATAATAAGAGTGTTCCTCATAAAAAGTGACATCTAAAATCACAAACATCTTCTTGCTTATAGGGCAATAACACTTGTAACCTTTCTGAGAACCAGAATATCCAAGGAAGTTACATATAGTAAACCTTATATCTAGCTTACTCCTCATATGAGGTTGTACATGTACATATGCAACCCAACCAAAAAATTTAAAGAACAATACAAGGAGTAAATTAGTAGTAGAAAAATAATCAGTAAGAGTCCGTTTAGGAGTCTTATAAGATAGTGCTCTAGAGGGTATCATGTTGATTAAGTTGCTGTGGGCACTGGCTCTCTCCAATAGAACTTTTGTACAACCTTTAAAAATATAATGGTTCTAGTTACTTCTAGTAAATGTCTATTTTTTCTCTTAGTCACACCATTCCGTTGTGGTGTGTGAATACAATATGTTTGGTGATATATATTAGTTTTTCCATGAAGTCTCTAATTGTTTTGTCTATGTATTCGGTCGCATTATCTGACTTAAAGCTCTGATGCCATGTATAAATAGTTTAAGACTGGGATGTATATTTCAGATTAAGATTCAAGTGTACAAGAGCTGCCTCTTATATAAAGAAATGAAGCACAAGTCACCAACAGCTAAGAAGCAATCCTAGGCCACCAGCCAACATCTAGTTCTACCAACGGCTATATTTTGCTATAATCACTAAACAGTGATGTTTATACTATCCTAATTGTGCACTCATGCATGTCTATAATATATCTATGTATGTGTATTTACAAGTGTATTCTACCATATCAATTTTGTAGGAAATAGTTCGCAGTTCATCTTCCTCCTTCCCTGTTTAGTCCTGATGTAAGGGACATCTCTTTGGCTCTTCTTTATAGTGGTGTAGGTCTAGTTGTTAATATTTGTTATTTCTCGAATTGACACTTAAAAGGGTTCGGAATTTAATTATAAGAGCAAAATCAGATTCAGTGTTCTGTTTCGTGATCTCTTCTTAACTTCTTGCATGGTTGGGAGAGTGTCTAGTTTCAACCATCTCTATAAATTTAGTTCTCTTGTGTTGATTGAATTCTTGGATAGATGCTAGCTGCTGTTAGATATTTTCAGCTCGTTCTATATTGAGTCCTTGAGTGAAGCAAAACCAAGGTTTCCCAATGAAACTTGATGGTGTTGGATGGTAGTATGAGATGAGATATTAGTTTGACGTCTGTAATTATAAGATAGATGGTACATCACTTAAATTCTGTGATCCTAATTTTCATGAAGAGAACAATATTCTCAATGACAATCCTTTTTGTGGTATTTGGTGGTTTTGGTGATTTTGTCTCTGTTCCACTTATCGAAGTGGTCTCTGGAAGTTGGATTCTTCCCATGAGGCATGGACACTGTTATGCCGATCATTTTGATTAAATTTCTGTTGATCAAATAAAAACAATTTCTTTATTTTTTTTCATGAGCTTGTTGATCTTTGAACCTCTCTTTTCATCGAAGAATGCTACTCAATACTTCTACGATGTCTGAATTTGAAGATTTGTATTCTATTCGTTGTTCCAACTGTTGGTTTTTCTGTTGTCACTGGTGATGTAGTCCGTGTCTCAAATTACTGGGTCTTCATTTTTTTTATTGGCAAACCACTGGTATTCTTTTAAATTTGCTAGGGGAAGTCTTTTCTCAATTACATATTTTCAAACTGTTGCTTGTGCAGATAAGAAGTCTTCTGGGGACACAGGTTGAATGGGTCTACTGTATTCTTGAAGCATTTAATACTGGTGACTTAGTTCGTTATCAAGAATTGTGTGGTGTTCATAGAGCTGCTCTGAGTTCTCAAGGGGCGCTGGTTCAGAATGAGAAAAACCTGCTGGAAAAGATTAACATCCTCTGCTTAATGGAGATTATCTTCAGGTATGTCTCTATAATCTAGAGTTTTGTGCCCAACGGTTGGAAGATCAAGTTTCATGTTGAATTGATTTCTTTCAAAATTGCAGTCGACCATCAGAGGATAGAACCATTCCATTGAGCGTTATTGCTGGCCGCACGAAACTCCCTGTGGAGGACGTGGAGTATCTCCTTATGAAGAGTCTTTCTGTAAGTACATTTTGGTCTCACATTCGATACAGGATGAGCTTTTTCTTCTGAAATATAGTCCTCCAGTATGCATTTGGTGATTGATAAGTCCTGTTTCTTGCTGCTTACATTCTAACTGATCATTTTTTCCCATTTTCTAGAATTCCTGGTTTCTTCTGTGGTTAGGTTATAGATGAGGAAAATAAATGAGGTACTTGTATGGGTGGTATAATGAGATTTCAGGCCCAAGGACATTGCCTTTTCTGAGGAGGCAATAGTAGGGAAGGATGGTAGTTTCTCTTTTCTGCTTACTTGGTATTTACAAGATTGCCTTAGTGGGGATATTGTGGTCAAATTTTCTGAGGATTGTTGTAGTATTATGTTCGGGGAATTGTATGATTTTTAAGATCAAATGTGCTAATATTAGCTGACCTCACAAAGTGGGAAAAGGCTTTGTGCGTTGTTGAAATGTGCTAATGTAAGCATTGTCAATCATTTAGCGGAAAATTCTGTTTTTTCTTTTCCACTATGTTTATTTCATTGAAAAATCTTTTTATTTTTGTTCATTAACAAAAAGAATGGATGCGTAGACATATTTTTAATAATCTCTCGTCTACATTACACGATTATCCTGCAGGAATACGCGTTACTGCCCAATGTATGGTCCATGTAAAATTTATGTCCCTGAAATTATTATTTGGTCGTTTACTTCCCAGAAGTATATAGTTTGTCTTGATATATATTGTTTGCTGATTTGGCCTCGTTGGTCTACCAGAACCGATACAAATTGTGCATTCTCTAGCTGTGGGAGCTTTGTCCTTTATGCTTGATATGTGAAAGTTGTAGGATGGAATCCCTAGTCTTTGAAAACAAACTCTGACCAGCAAACGTCTCTATTATTTGTCGTCATCACCAGTTTATGCACCAAGGTCTCTGCTAGTTCAAGATGGCAATCAAACTCATTGAACAGTTTCTTCACCGAAACTTCTTTATCTAATTTAACAAAGGAATTTTCATTATAGGTTTGCCTGTAACTAACAAAATTCCTTAGTTAACTTAAAGGACACCGGAGTTAATAGGCAAAAAGCAAGAGCAAGCTCTTTCCCTCTCTGATTGTCAGTGGTAACATTTATTTGAGACGGCTTAATAAATATCTGTTCGGAAAATAATGGAAAAGAAGTGTACTTCTACTAGGAAATCTGAACACCCTTGAATTTGACCTTCTTTTACTTGGAGAAGAGGATTTAGGTCTCTTCCTTATTTTTTCCGGAGAATACATGATTATCCAGCAGCTCTGGAAATCCAAGAGTTCTGCAGCATCCAGATTATACATGCCTTCTTTTCCTGCCAAATTGTTTCCCCTTTTTCTTCACCCAGGCAGTTTCTTCCCACTTCTCTTGTGACACATTTTTTTCTTTCTTGGATGTGATAGAACGAAACTGTTAAAAAACATCAAGCTGGGTTGGGTTTTGAGACATGCCTGTTTAAGGGTTCAAAATGTGTGAATGATTGTAAATCAAGTAATATTTATATTTCAGGGACAAAATCAAGCAATTATGATTGTAAATTTGGCATGAATTATAATTTGGGCCTACCCATTATCCTTGCTCGTGTTGAGTGCTTCTACTGTACCTTGGAACTCTTCAGGATCTTACTCCTGTGTTGTGATTCACTGCAGGTCCATTTAATCGAAGGAATAATTGACCAAGTTGATGGAACCGTTCATGTCTCTTGGGTGCAACCAAGAGTTTTGGGCATCCCCCAGATCAAATCTTTGCGTGACCGGCTCACTAATTGGACGGAAAAAGTACACACGGCTTTGGTATCTGTTGAAGCAGAGACGCCTGACTTAATTGCTGCTTGATTGAGGTCATGCTTTTAATTGTCCATGTACCATAGTGCTCTAATTGATCTAGTCGTCCAGCTGGATAATTTGAAAAGATGGCTGTCTCATTACTTGGGCTACTCTGCATGAGAGTTGCTATGCATTTTTTAGATTCTCTCTTCGCTTCCTTTATATTGTTTTTGTTCCTGCATTGTATCATTAGTAGGGAAACGGGATCCAGTTTATTTGATACTACCAAGTATAATTTATCGGGACAATTCACTCATGAATCTTTTGGCAGTATTTTCGTCTTGTAATGATTTACATCCGTAGATCACATAGCTGGTGGGTGCATTAGAATATGAATGGTAAGCTGCTTTCTTGTTGGAATCATTTCAATGTCCTTTTCATATTGTCTTGTGTAATGGAATCCTCTTTCCTATCAGGCATGATGTCTTCCTTGCCTTCAAACAATATGAAGTATGAAGTATGGAGTTTAGACATTATAAGGGATGTCTTCTCTTTCAGTTTTATGGGGGCAGCGAAGCTAATCTTTGCTTGTGATGTTTGGAGTACGAACGAGTTTGTCTTCTAGCTTCAGTTATACCATGAGATATTGCATAAAGTTTTGAAATGATAGAGCAGAAGTTAATTGTTCAGGTTAGTATTGTCTGAGGAAGAGGACCGATGGGGCAAAAACTGTCTAGGTTTCTCAGATTGGCCTCACAATCCAAGATTTGCGTGATGGAGATTTGGATGCCAGCAAGTGTTTATCCTGTTGTTTATGAATTCTGACCATGTGTTAGACAACTCTCGTGTTTTCTGGGTCATTCCTCAACTAAGGCCTTGAAATTCTGGTGGGTTGTTTCCAGGCATCATCACAACTGAATGACCATAAAGAAAAAACGGAGAACTTTGTTAGACTATTTGTATAAACATAGTTTCGCAATAAACGTTAGTAGACTTTTTGTATACCCTTTATATGAATGTAGACTTTTTGTAGACCCTTTCTATAAATGTAGATTTGCAACGAACTTTATTAGACCTGTTTTTTTAACTCTGTTGAGCAACCAACAATTTTCTTGACGTTAGACCTGTTTTTTAACTATGTTGAGCAACCAACAATTTTCTAGTTAAGAATCTTGGTATGTTGAAAAGCTTCTTGAACATTTTGAGGGATATTTTCATTTTATGATACTATATACATGCAAGATGTATTGGGGTAAAAAAATCATCCTTTTTCTTTACAGTCGTATCTACTGTAATAAGAAAGCGCTCTTAGTTCAGTTCGGTAGAACGTGGGTCTCCAAAACCCGATGTCGTAGGTTCAAATCCTACAGAGCGTGATTCCGTTCTTGTTAGGTCTAATTAGAAGG
>AP025059.1:28119818-28147050 GCA_036186865.1 Eustoma russellianum
ATATTTTCATTTTATGATACTATATACATGCAAGATGTATTGGGGTAAAAAAAGAATCCTTTTTCTTTACAGTCGTATCTACTGTTATAAGAAAGCGCTCTTAGTTCAGTTGAAGTGATGTATAGCAATGATTAAACCCTGATGAGGATCGTGGTGTTGAGTCCGCTCTATCTTTTGAAACATGCGATTCAATAACTGAACTGTAGGAAACCGTGGAACACTAGCATTCGATGCATCAATGAATTGCTGCAGTTCGGTCGAGTGACTTCATACCTAAGTCTCAACTAAGCCACTTGTATTCATACTCTAATTTCTGTAATTTCTGTTCAAAGAATTGATTGAATTTAAAAAACCGAAGTTTGAACAAACAAATTTCAAAGAAATTGCATACGACTGATTTGGTGAGCAAAGCTTGAATTTTCTCAATTTTTATTGATGATGATGAATGTTCAAGATGGTTTATTTATAGGTTTAAAAATTTTAAAACTTAACTAACAAGATAAGAACTTTCCTATCTAATTATTTTAATAAAATAATTTAAAATAATAAGGAAACACAATAAAAATCAGCTAGACACTATGTATAACTGCCGGCCCTAATGGGTTTCAAAAAGCTGTCTAGTTATAACTTAAAATTTCAAAAAGCATACAGACAAATTTTAATTCAACTCACTTTCTTATCATGGCTTTGTTAGATTTTTTTACTTCAATTATATTAACTCGATGTAGACCTTCTGTTAGGCCCGTAACACACTCTAGCGGAGAGGTGAATAGAGTGTTTGACAATTTTGCAGAATTTTCTTGTTTGACTCAACTTAAATGGAATTCAAAATCAAAGCAAGAATGGGAGATGAGAAACAATGAATGAATACACCGGATATAGAGTGGTTCGAATCGTAAATGATTCTACTCCACTATCACTTTGTTGCTAAAGTGGATTTTCAACAACTAATCTTCTTATTAAAGCTTATAAGAACAACCATAGCAATACTTATACTAACACCTTAGCGTAAGCAACCACAACAACAGCTTCTTGCACAAAATACACTTGTGCAACTACAGCAACTACATCTCTAAGCAAGAACAACTTCTTGCTACCTTACAACTTCAACAAAGTTCCCTTCAAGAACTTCCTCACAGTGGGTTGAAGGAAATAGTAGGATTCACACTTTCTCACTAGTCTAAACACAAGCAAGAGATTAAATATTTATGGTTCTTCTTGTGTTAGACTCTCTATCTCTTAATATACAACAATGAAGAACAAAGAAAGGATTGACAAGCTTTAAGCACTTTTACAAATATGAGAGAAGTATACTACAATGAATAATGAAGCTTGATGATGGTGAAAATGTGTATTTGCCCCATCTAAGCTTCATCCATTTATAGAAGGAGTTCACCACGTTTTGGAGCCTTCACCATGTCTTCAAGTCAATCTCCAAATCTTGAAAAATTGAAAATAACCTTTAGCTACCCTATGGAGTGATTTGATCCTCCATAGCCACCCTAGAGAATCTTAGACATGGATAAAATAGTCAAGGAAGCATGTATTATACTGGAGTAAAGTCCACAATAAATTTGAGCAAAATTGGAGAGATAAAACATCATAAATCTCCATTGGATTTTGTTCCAACGTTCAAAAAATTTTGAATTCTGGGGGACGTCGATCGATCCATGTGCCTGTGCTGAGAGACCGACGTCCTCCAGAAAGTTTGCAGTTTTGAAACTTCAGTACATAGACCGATCAATGTCTCTCTTTTGAGAGACTGATGTATATCGATCGATCGATGTCTCCTAGCCTGAGAGATCGTTGTCTTCCAGAAACTTTCTGGTTTTGACACTGCCTGACGTCGATCGATCGACGCCTCTTTCTGAGAGACTCACGTGACGTCGATCGATCGATGTCCTTCTGGTTGAGAGATCGACGTTGGACAGAAAGTCCCAAACTTGCACAATCTCCACATGGATCGATCCATGTCTCTTCCTGAGGGACTGATGTATACATCAATCGGTCCATGTGAGAGATTGACGTCTCATAGTGTATTTTTCTCATTTTGTTTCAAACTCCAAGTGTGAATTTCCATTTTTAACTCACCCAAAACATCTTTTAACATCATCAAAATATTTCATATTCCAACAGTCTCTCCCTTTTTGATGATTTCAAAACCAAGATTTAAAAGATGTTTGAACATTTACATTTGAACTTGCTAAGTGTTTCAAACTCAAAATTTTCAATCTCCCCCTTAGTCTATGTATTTTATACTTTCTGTAATAACACATGTGAACATGATCTTCACAAACACAATGAATATTTTAAAAAAAAATCAAAATGCTCCCCTTCAATCAATTATGCACCAGAAAGACTCTCCCTCAACCAAACATGCATCAATTACCAAATTTCCTCAACCAAGCATGCATCAATTACTCCCCATGCATCAATTACCAAATTTCCTCTTTTCACTAGCCATCAACAAAATTAATATCAAAGCCATCAAAGCCATCAAATATCAAGCAAGCATTACGTTTTTCCATCAATATTCATATGCAAGCAATAAACAATAAGCCACACACACTTTCTCCCCCTTTTTAAAAGCATAAAAACAACGATTCTATAGAAACATACTACTTCATTAAACTTCAAACCACAACAATGTTTAGCAAATACATAAGCCGATAACTAGCTATGCTAGAATCTAAAAATGAGGATAATCGGGGAAATCATGATAAGGAAAAGTCCTAGTCTTCATCGGATGAGGATGTGATTCCGGGGATACACGCCTTCATCTTTGCTTTAAGCTTGGCAAACCTTGACTCGTGCAAGGTCACTTTGCCTTGTAGCTCACCGACCTCCTGCTGAAGACTATTATCTTGAGCTTAGAGTTCCAGAACGTTTGAACTCAAGCCACTAGGTACTTCTTGGGTGTTGGGTTCAGGAATAGGTACCTATTCCGGAGCACCCACGTCTTCATCTGCTTCTTCTATTTTTGCCCATCCTTTCATGGCTTCTTTCCTGGCCTTTAGCACTTGTTGGATGTTGACCTTATCATAAAAATCATTATGCGTGAGTTGGTCAACATCCCTGTCGTCTACATATACCCCCGACTTCACAAGCATCCGATAGATAAGATTACTATAGGAAAGAGCTTTGTTTTGCTTCGTTGCGGCCTCAATCACATTCGTCTCTCTCACGGTTGGCTATTTGGTAGGCAATATAGAAATCCAAATTTCTAGGCACTTTAGCGGACTTGCCATTTATACAAAAGGTTACAATGGCAAGAAGGGTGCGGTATACCAAGGGCATGTCATTTGTGTTCTTAGTGGGATGATAACCTAGGAATGTTTTCACTTCATCCTCAGTGACTCTCCATCGTGCCGTATCCCACTTCCACACATCAAGTTCATAGAACTCTTCATTTGGAACTCCAATAAACTCACAAATATTTCCAACATCACATTCAACGTGATTTCCATCAATGATAGTGTGCAAAGCTAAAAGAAGATCATTAATATATTGGACCCACAAATTTGCATAGAATAGTCTAGTATACCTGGTGGACATTTTGTCGATCTCTCTTTCAACCCAAATACTTCTCCATTGTTGGATATCCAACTATTCAGTGATGTGGTTTAACTCATGATTGCTTATAATATCATTGATTCTAAGCAATTTGAGTGGAATAGTTGCCCTCTCTTCTCTATCCCAATTTGTCATATAACATTTGAGAATGTCTAGTAATGTATCTCACATGTCCGGGTGGGTATGGTTCCTTCAACGCATCTTTGGCTTCCCTAGTCTTGATCTATGGAAAATTTGAGAAATTTAGGTCACTCCTTATTTCGGCCAACACTTGGGATTGACTTTCATCCATTGATTGTTTTCTCCTAGGTTGATTTCTTGCCTGAGTTTAAGAGAATTGTCCATGGTGAGGATTGCTTGAACATTCTCCTTCATTCCTAGTTGATCTTGGCCTTTTTGTAGTGTTTTTACTTCTTGAAGACATGGTGTATAAAATTAGGACACTGGAGTGAGAATTTTTCTAGAGGAGATTTGAGAAAGATGAAGTTATAAAGTGAAAATCAAGTGTAGAGATGATGTAACTTTGATTGTGAGATGAAATTGAAAAAAGGAAAGGTTTTTGGAGAGGGAGACACAGGGTATTGGAGATGCTTCAATCGATTATGAAGATTAGAAATGAATGGGTTTGCGTTTCTGACAGAATTTAGAAGTGCAAAAAACGATGACGTCGATCGATCGACGTACATCGATCGATCGACGTACATGGATCTCTCACTCAATCCATGTGTGCCCATTTTTGAAATTTTGTAATTTTAACCCTCTAAACATTTGTTCATCATCCCTCATCTTGTTTTAATGGACTCGAATGTCTCAGTAGAAGGGATTTAGTAAATATATCCACTAGTTGGTCATTGTTTGGAACAAATTCAACGTATATCAATCCTTTGTGAATGCAATCTCTTATAAAGTGATGCCTCACTTCAATATGTTTTGTCCTATATGGTGAACCGAGTTTTGTGCTATACTTATGGCTGATGTGTTGTCACATAAGATGGGGACTTTATCAAACTTAACATTGTAATCATTTAAGGTGTTGATCATCCAAAGTAGTTGTGCACAACACGAAGCGGCCGATACATATTCGAATTCTGCCGTTGAAAGTGACACACTATTTTATTTCTTAGAGAACCGAGAAACTAAACAATCTCCAAGGAATTGGCATGTCTTAGAGGTGCTTTTTCTATCGACTAGGTTTCCGGCGTAGTCGGAGTCACTATATCCTCTTAAGTCAAAACAACCATTTTTGGGATAAAACAACCTAAAGTTCAAGGTTCCTTTCAAATACCTAAAGATACATTTAATGACAACTAGATGTGATTCCTTAGGCATACTTTGAAATCTAGCACATAAACACACAACATGCAAAATATCAGGTCTACTAGCGGTCAAATAAAGTAAACTACCAATCATACCCCTATATTTGGTTACCTCAACCGGCTTTCCTTTTTCATCTTTGTCAAGATTTGTACTTGTGCTCATTGGTGTGCTCACATTTCTTTCATCCTCAAACTTGTATTTCTTGAGTAGATCCTTCGCGTACTTTGTTTGAGATATATATACTCCATCTTGAGTTTGTTTGATTTGAAGACCAAGGAAGTAGTTGAGTTTGCCCATCATGCTCATCTCAAATTCTCCTTCCATCAATTTTGCAAAATGCTCACAAAGAGAATCATTAATAGCACCAAATATAATATCATCCACATAAATTTGAACAAGTAATTGATGGTTTCTTTGTTCTTTAATAAAAAGAGTAGTGTCGACTTTTCCTGTTGAAAACTCATTTTCAAGTAGGAAGTTACTTAATCTTTCATACCATACCCTAGGAGCTTGTTTAAGTCCATAAAGGGCTTTTTTGAGTTTAAATACATGATTTGGATAATCATGATTTTCAAACCCCAATGGTTGATCTACATACACCTCTTCTTTAATTATTCCATTCAAGAATGCGGATTTCACATCCATTTGATATAGTTTGAAATCCTTATAACATGCATATGCTAATACCATCCTAATGGCTTCTAACCTAGCTACGGGAGTAAAGGTCTCATCATAGTCTATGCCTTCTTTTTGGCTATATCTTTGAGCTACTAATCTAGCTTTGTTTCTAGTGATATTTCTTTTATCATCCATTTTGTTTCTAAATACTCATTTAGTGCCAATTATGGGGTGATCACTAGATTTAACCTCTAATTCCCAAACATCACTTCTTTCAAATTGATTTAACTCTTCTTGCATGGCTAATACACAATTTTCATCATTTATGGTCTCTTTTATATTTTTAGGTTCAACTTGTGAAATGAAGGCATTTTCATTAAATTTTCTTCTTGTCATTATGCCTTGAATTGTTTCACCTAGTATTAGTTCTTTTTAGTGATTTTTCTTATACTTATATGAATCCGGTAAATTTGAAATATCTCCTCCTACTTCTTCATCTTCAACCTTAAATTCAAGTGGATCAATCCTAAGGTCAATGACAATATTCCCTTTTGGATTCTCAAATTTTTCTATGTGACGTACTTCAATTATATCCTCATGATCATCATCATTTATGCATGCTTCATCCTCAAGGAGTTCACTAACTTGACATGAATTGACTCTTCAACTTTCATACTCCTTTTATTATATACTCTTAATGCCTTGCAATTTTGAGCATATCCCATGAAGATTCCTTCATACCCATTGAAATCGAGTTTATCCAAGTTATCTTTGGTGTTAAGTATAAAATATATACAACCAAATACCTTGAAATAACCAATATTTGGTACTCTACCTTTCCAAAGCTCATATTTGAGAGATGGTCTCAAGTAAACTCTATTAATTACATGACAAGAGATGTTTACCGCTTTGGTCCAAAAATACTTGGATAACTCAAATTCATTTAGCATGGCTCTACTCATTTCTTGAAGTGTTCTATTTTTTCTTTTCGCAACACCATTTTGTTGAGGAGTTCTTGGAGCCGAAAAATTGTGTCCATACCCTTTGGATACGCAAAATTCTTGAAACTCACCATCAAACTCACCACCTCTATCACTTCTAATTGTTGGACTGTGCACCTGAAATCAGCACCACTAGAGGGGGAGGGATGAATAGTGGTTATCGGAAATTACACTAATACCATTTGTAAAAATCCCCTATGAAAACAGAATCTGAGACCACATCAGATTCAGAACCTGTTTTTTGAAAAATTCAAAAATAAGTGTAAATAACTCCAAAAATTATGAAAATTTTCAGAATTTAACATCCATGTGTTAACAAGATTCTGTCCAAAAATCAGACAAAAATAAGATCGTTTGACCCTAAAGATTCAGATGATCAATCTGGACAGAATTGGACAGAATGTTGCTGATTTTGAAAAATGTGTTTCTCTTTAAATAATCAACCAAAAAGGTTGATCTTTATATAAAAACACTCTTTAGGATGTATAGTTGATGTTTCTAAAAGGCCCTGACCTTAAACAATTCTTGATAAATACATAATTTAAGTTTTCTCAAAATTGGTCAGATTGCAACAAGAATGGAGCAGTTATCTTGCAAAGACTGAAAGACTAATTTTCCCTTGCTCAAATCAAGTGATTCTTGTTGAAAATGAAAGCTAACAGTCTGTAGTATAACTCCACCAAAAATCACGAATTTTGAAAGTGTTTAGCTATTTTTTCAAATCATGAGAAATTATGTAAAAACTGCAGTAAAAACAGGGAGAAAACAGAAATGAAGAAACAAGACAAGAAAGCCGAGAATTTATCCTGGTTCGGTCAATGTGACCTACTCCAGTCCCAGGAACACATTTTCTTGGATTTCACTATGAAATGAATCACCTTACAATAAGAACCAAGCTTGATCCTTGGGTTATACACCAACCCTATTCAAGACTTGGATGAACACCTTCTATGCAACAATTAGTTGCAACACCTCGACTACCTATTGATGTAGCCTTATAGAATTGGCTAATCAATCTTAAAAATAAAGCTCAAGAGGCTTGTAGCTCAACAAATACAACAAGAACACTTTTGCTACAAAGTATGAAACAAGAACAAAACAAGAAGATGACAGCTAGACAAATCAACCAATGCTTTCAAGTGAGCTTCAAGTGTGTTTCATCTTCTTCACCATTGCCTCCTATTTATAGTGTGAATTGAGTCTTGGAGATAAGAATGCACATGCGTCACCATCTTTATCATCAAGCTTAAGTGTCTTCACATCATTGGTTGGCTTTGTACACTTGACAACATAAAGAGAAATTATTGGTCCACCTTGGCATCAACATGTTGGCCGAAATTTACACCTTGGCATGTCATAATTATCCTTTGCAAAATGAAGATAATAAGAGGGATAATGCCACAAGAATACCTCAACTTCTAGGCTTGAAAATAGGGCATGTGAATGCTGAATGTTTGACCCCAAAATCAGCCATTCTTCAACCATTTAGCCGTTGGCTACATATTCAAAATTTTCAATTTTTCCAAGTTGGCAATAGCCTCTTTTTGATTTGTCCAGTTGTCACCAAGCCATAAAATGAGTACACCATCAATTCCACCTATTTATACACGTTTGTAGGCTTGCATATATGTATATCAACTCAGAATTTTGAAGAAGAAATCACCAAATAATAATTGACAAGATTATGTCAACATGTAACACAAAAATTCCCAGTATTTCTTCTTGTATGTTGTGATCATTTGCACACCTTGAACTCCTTTATATTCTCTGAAATATGATGATAAATATCTTCCAATAACATATATAAAGGAGTCTTCAAGAAAGAAATAGAATGTGACATCACAACTCGTCACATATCCCGCTACAGTCAATAATATCATCATGTAAGAGAAATAACATTAAATCACCATATAACCTTCAAAATAATCATAGCTCAACTCCAGAATGATGATAGTATGCTCAAGAGATTTCTTGAGTGAAAATACCAAAAATACCCTCAGGGGTGAAATGACCAAAATGCCCCTGGTAAGAGAAAACTCCAGAAATGACCCCGATGGTCAGAAATAATCATAATATCATCTTTGTCATGATGAATAAGATAAAAATATGTCCTTGAAGTATTTCCACCATATCATGTTCCTACAAAACTCAAAATACCAATTTTGCCCTTTTTGGTAAGTTGTAGAAACTTCCAAGGCACATTAGTCACAAGTCATTTATAATCATTAAAAACACATAATAATAATGAACATATATAAATCATGTACAAATGAAAACAACCAATTTATCACATTTTAGAAAAATATTTCTAAAAACCCTAGACATCGATCGATCGAAGTGCCTCAGCTTCAGAGATCAATGTCTCACAGAAAAGTTCAGGTTTTGTCTATGACCTACATCGATCGATCGATGTATCTCAGGTTTAGAGATCGATGTCTCACAGTAAGTTTCATAACTTTCTTTGCTTTACATAGATTGATCGATGTGTGGGATCTATGTACATAGATCGATCGATGTGCAACAACCTGAGAGATCTATGTCAACTTTTTCAACTTTTAATCACATATAACATCATGTGTGACATTTTTAAGCATTCACCACTTAAAATAATGACTTTGAAAATTATCCACATACAACACCGTGTGTGACATTTTTAAGTATTTACCATTTAAAATCATGACTTTGAAAATTATCCAAACATATTTCTCAACATTCTTCGCCTTTTGGATGATTTTCAAAATAACTTAACATGATTTTAATGTCACAACTTTACCAATTGTTTTCAATATTGTTTTCAATCTTTTAAATAGTATGCTCCCCCTCAACTTATACTCTCCCCCTTAACCTATGCTCCACTATTTATACCAATTAAAACTTAGCATATGACTTACCAACTAAAATCATGATCTTATTATATCTCCCTCTTTATTTTGCAAATCATGCAAAAGATAGAACTATACAATGATATCATACGTCACCATTCCTAACTTGGCTCGTAAGTTTTCAAAATTGGCTTGATTAAGGGGTTTGGTGAAGATCTCAGCGATTTGGTGATCAATTCTTACATGATTTATAACTATATCCTCATTTTGAACATGATCTGGAAGGAAGTGGTATCTTACCTCAATGTGTTTGGCCTTAGAATGAAGTACCAGATTCCGTGAAAAATTGATCGCATTTGTGCTATCACAGAAAATTGGAATCTTTTTCATTTTAATGCCAAAATCATTAAGTTGTTGTTTAAGCCAAAGTATTTGGGTAGTACACAAACTCAAGGCTATATACCCGGCTTCAGTGGTAGAAAGAGCTACACTAGCTTGCTTTTTAGAAAACCAAGAGATCAAGTTGGTTCCCATGAATTGACACGTACCGCTAGTGGATTTTCTATCTAAATTGCAACCACCATAATCAGCATCGCTATATGCGTATAATTCCAACTTAGTATTTCTATCATACCAAAGTCCTAAGTGAGGTGTGTGTTTAAGATATCTAAAGATATTTTTCACTGCATTTTAATGTGATACCTTAGGACAAGATTGAAACCTAGCACACATAGACACACTAAACATGATATTAGGTCTTGATGCGGTTGAATATAACAATGAGCCAATCATAGACCTATAAAGTGTGTCATCAAAATGTTTACCATTTTCATCCTTGTCTAATTTGGTGCTAACGCTCATAGGTGTAAGGGTTGGTTTCAACTCTTCAAAGCCAAACTTCTTAATCATATCATTGACATACTTAAGTTGGCTAGTATGGATTCCTTGAGGGGTTTGTTTGATTTGAATCCCTAAGAAGTAATTTAACTCTCCTACCATTGACATTTCAAATTCTGACTTTATACATTCTTCAAAGTTTTTTACTAAGGTAGGGTTAGTTGAACCAAAATTAATATCGTCTACATAGTTTTGAACTATTAATAAGACATTATCTTTTCTTCTTAGGAATAATGTGTTGTCTATTGTTCCCCTTTGATAATTATTTGCAATAAGAAAGTTTGCAAATCTATCATACCAAACTCTTGGAGCTTGTTTCAAACCATATAAAGCTTTCTTAAGCTTGTAAACATGGTTAAGATTCTTTGGATCTTTGAATCGAGGGGGTTGTTTCACAAACACTTCTTCTTGGATGTATCCATTCAAGAATACACTCTTGACATCCATTTGGAAGAATTTATTACTTAGACTTGCAATTGCAAGTAACAGTCTAATTGCTTCTAGTCGTGCAACGGGTACAAAGGTTTCCTCATAATCTATTCTTTCTTCTTGATTATAACCTTGTGCGACTAGTCTAGCATAATTTCTTGTAATATTCCCTTGTTCATCCATTTTATTCCTAAACACTAATTTTGCACCTATTATTGATTTGTTTTCGGGTTTAGGTACTAAGTCCCACACATTGTTCCTGGTGAACTGATTTCCTTCCTCATGCATGGCATCTATCCAAGATATATCACCTAAGACTTCTTTTACATTCTTAGGTTCTAAGTGTGAGATTAAACTATGTCATTAAAGTTGACTTATGTTTCTATGTGTTCTAATCCCAACACTTGGATCCTCAATTATTAATTCTTTAGGGTGCCACCAATTCCTAGATTGACTAGGTTCACCTTCATCTTGTTCAAATGTTTCATTAGTGTGAATATTGTCGTATGTAATTTGATCATTAGTTGTATTATCTTCCAATAGCAAAGTTTCTTCATTTATTTCATCTAAGGGTTCATGCATATCTTGTTCAGAGGGAGTTGGTTCTAGATGATCAAGTACAGGCTCAAGTAATACATCATCATCAAACATATTTTCAACATTAGTTTCTTGTTTATATTGATTTTTATCACTAACTTCAAAGCATGCATTTTCATTGAATTTCACATGTATAGATTCAATTATTTTTCTAGATGCAGAATTATAACAGCTATGTGCTCTTGAATTAGTTGAATAACCAACAAATATGCATTCAATAGACTTTTGTTCAAACTTGTCTAGATTATCCTTAGTGTTCAACACAAAACATTTACAACCAAAAACTTTAAGATAATCTATTTAGGTTGTCTATTATTTAACAATTCATAAGGTTTTTTATTTAATTTCTTTCTAATTGTGAGTCTATTTATAATATAGCATGCACAGCTAACAGCTTCAACCCATAAATATTTTGGTAATTTATTTTCACATAACATTGTTCTAGCAACTTCTTCAATTGTTCTATTTTTACGTTCAATAACTCCATTGAGTTGTGGTGTACTAGGTGGTGAGAATTCATGTTTGATTCCATGTAGATCACAAAATTTGATTACATCTTTGTTTTTAAATTCTTCACCTCTATCACTTCTAATTCTCTTAATATTTTCTTCGTATATATCTTCGAGTTGCTTGATAAGAGTTTCGATTGCTAATAGAGCATCGTCTTTGTGTGTTAAGAACAATGTCCATGTGTATCGTGAGTAATCATCTAGTATGACACACATATAGTAGTGTCCACCTAGACTCTTTGTCCTACTTGGACCAAGTTGTAGAGAAAAAGGGGTTTGAGTGATTTTCAAATACATGATTTAAATGTGCACAAAAACGAGCATAAGATAAAACGTGCATAAGATATACATGTATGCATGATACATTGCTATTACTTGCCTTATTTAGCTTATATATAATGTTGCCGGACTAACGAGCCATGAAGCGTTAAAGCTTACATCATATGGCAAACATTGTAGGATCTGCGAGGCACCACTAGAAGGGGGAGGGGGTTGAATAGGTGGTGCGGAAAGTGTGGTTTTTAAAATTTCTTTAAACCTAACCAATTCAACTTCTGAAAACAGATTCTGTTTTCAGGACCTGTTTTAAAACGTTTTTAAAACCAGGTTATAGGTCTCCAAAAATTCTGAAATTTTGAGAGAACTTAGCCTCAGATGTTATGAGGGTCCCCTAAAAATTTCAAATTAAAATTCAACCTTTAACCCCTTCAAAAACCGTTGGTAATCAGATTGTGCGAATCTGCCAGAAACGGTAGATGGTTTTGAAAAATTAATTCCTATTTTTGTGTATGTCCAAATTCTCTGCAAATTTAACCATTAACTCCTTATATACTATATTGAATTGGGTTGAAACAGTTTTGCAAAATTCTTTTTAGAAGTAGGTCAACCACAATCAAAGTCTCAACCTTTGCAAGTCTGAAATTCAGACTGCACTAGTCTCAGAACTTTTGATGTTTGATCAACTTATACTTATCCAAAAGGGTTGAAACTTGTGCCAAATTAACCCTAGAACGTGTGAGTATATTTCTGGAAATTTTCGTGATTTTTGAAAATCGTTTACTATTTTTACGAATGCGAACACTAAGAGTAAACAGTGCAGTAACTGAAAAGTAAATGCAGAAAGTAAATGGCACCAAGAATTTTATACTGGTTCGGTTATAAACAACCTACTCCAGTCTTCAAGGAACACCTTCCTTGGTTCACACTAATCACACACACACAGTACACCTTACCGCAGGGTTGATAGAGTTACACCTTAACTCGAACCCTTTACAAACCTTGTATGACAAGTACAATTTGCACGAACACCACCACCTCGCAAGAATGAAGATTGATCACACCTTGATCAATCTTTTACAAAGATATAGAATGAATGGTGGTTTATATCAAGCCTATTCAAGATTGAAAGAATATGAATACAATAGGCTTACAAGAAGAAAGAAAGAAAGAGAGAATGTAGAAGAAGAAGAACTAGGCTTTTGATCACTTTGATTTTGCAATGCTTGGCCTTATTTTGTTTGCTCTCTTCTCTTTCCTTTTAACATGGTCCAGCCGTCCCTTGTATGGTGTCTCCCCCTCTTGAAAATTATCTTTTAAGTCCTTGAGAGAGTGTAAGACATCATTGTGACAATGTCTTGCTTACTTGGCATCTTCTTATTGGATGATCATTTAGTCTTCGCTTACTTGGCACCTTCTCATTGGATGAATGTTGTCATCATGATGACTTGGAAAAAAATCTGAGAATACACTTAAACATGTGCCAAAAATCATCACAAAATAACTTCCATAACTCATAAGATATGTCACATAAATTGCAAGATAAAAATCCTTCCCAACTTAATGAAAAAATCGGCCAACTAGTGATATTGCCATGCTGAATTTTCAGCATGTGCATCATTCCTTTTCTTACAAAATAATGCCAAATATTCTTTGATTTTTCATTATAAAAATGAATCAACAATTTATGGTAAGTATTGCTACCAAATAAGAAATGAACATGGACACATTTTGGCTCTCAAATTCGGCCACAAAGTTGTACACATGCTGAAAAATTTTCAGCATGTGTGATATACAAAATATCACTCTTTATTAATTTAAATAATATTCAAATCATTTCCATTTCTTCTTCCAATCAATCACATAATAAGAGATGATGAAATATATCACTTTCAATGTCATAAAATCGGCCACCCTATGTTTAGCATGCTGAAATTTTCAACATATGATATAAGAGAGATATATTTTGAATTCTTACCATTTGTAGCTTCTCTCTTCAATTCACCGACATTGTATGATTGATCCTTGACCAATCAATATGCCAACAAGGCTCCAAATAAGATCCATCTCAGCTGTAGGTGGCGTTGGAAATGATTGTGCATGTGCTGAAATTTATTTTTGCTAACTTTGTAAAATAATGCACATTTAATAATACACACATGTTATATTCCAATCAGCCCTTAATTTAATTTTCTAGAACACTTTAAGATGTATATCATATGTAAAAAGTGTCTAGATACGTGTCACATGATGTACCAAAAACATTCCATGTGTTGTGTGCGTAGAAAACCGAATTTTCGATATTTATCGATTACCCGATTTTTCTCTAATTTAAATTCCAACTTTTGCACATGTTATATATATTATGTTATACATAATATATATAATATACTTTAAATCTCAGCACTTGGCTGGTTTAAAGTGGTACCATTAGCATGTGACAAAATTAAACTTGGAATCTTCACATTTTGGCCTTAATGTGGAGTAATTTGTGTGTGCCAACATGGAAAGTTTTTTTGGCTTATTTTTCTGTCATGTGCACGAAATTTTAATCCATTTTTGATGTATATGGTCTGGCCATTTATTTATCGCAAGTACGTGATACATTGGCGAAGTTTCGGTATTCGCCCGATACGACAAATTTCGGTTTAGAACCTTTTATCGTGTCATATTTGATTTGTCATCACCATATCTTATATCATATGATATAAGACCTGAATATACTCATAAATATGAGTTAAGTATAGTGGTGTGACGTTAACGTATGTACGTAAAATATATAACGTGTCGGTAGTACGTTGGAATACATGTGTATGTGCCTTTAAAAAAAATCTGAAAATAGGTGTAATATATATGTATATTGCGTGTATAATTAAGATGTGGAGGAGGAGAAAACTTTCCTTCCTTAGCCTTGTTGCCTTTGTGCCTTTTCCAAATGTGGCTTCCTTTAATGAACTACTTAGTTTATTAAACTAAGTACTTCACTTAATGAACTAGTTTAGTTCATTAATGGTGGCACCTGAAAATAGTATAAACACAAAAAATGTTTGCCATATGATGTAAGCTTTAACGCTTCATGGCTCGTTAGTACAGCAACATAATATATAAGCTAAATAAGGCAAGTACTGAGCAATATCATGCACACGTTTGTTTATATCATGCACATTTTATCTTATGCTCGTTTTTGTGCACATTTAAATCATGTATTTGAAAATCACTCAAACCCCTTAATCTCTACAAACATTTGTTGTATTTATACTATTTTCAGGTGCCACTATTAATGAACTAAACTAGTTCATTAAGTGAAGTACTTAGTTTATTAAACTAAGTAGTTCATTAAAGGAAGCCACATTTGGAAAAGGCACAAAGGCAACAAAGCTAAGGAAGGAAAGTTTTCTCCTCCTCCCCTCCTTAATGTGTACACGCCACATATACATATATTACATATATTTTCAGATTTTTTAAGAAAAGGCACATACACATGTATTCCAACGTACTACCGACACGTTATATATTTTACGTACGTACGTTAACGTCACACCACTATACTTAACTCATATTTATAAGTATATTCAGTTCTTATATCATATGATATAAGATATGGTGATGACAAATCAAATACGACACGATAAAAGATTCTAAACCGAAAATTGTCGTATCGGGCGAATACCGAAACTTCGCCAACGTGTCACGTACTTGTCATAAGTAAATGGCCAGCCCCTATACTTCAAAAATTGATGAAAATTTCGTGCACATGACAGAATATTCAGCCAAAAATACTTTCCATGTTGGCACACACAAATTAATCCACATTAAGGCCAAAATGTGAAGATTCCAAGTTTAATTTTGTCACATGTTAATGGTACTACTTTAGACTAGCCAAGTGCTGAGATTTAAAGTATATATTATATATATTATGTATAACATAATATATATAACATGTGCAGAAGTTGGAATTTAAATTAGAGAAAAATCGGGTAATCGATAAATATCGAAAATTCGGTTTTCTACGCACACAACACATGGAACGTTTTTGGTACATCATGTGACACGTATCTAGACACTTTTTACATATGATATACATCTTAAAGTGTTCTAGAAAATTAAATTAAGGGCTGATTGGAATATAACATGTGTGTATTATTAAATGTGCATTATTTCACAAAGTTAGCAAAAATAAATTTCAGCACATGTACATACATATCCAACGCCACCTACAGCTGAGATGGAGCTTATTTGGAGCCTTTTTGGCATATTGATTGGTCAAGGATCAATCATACAATGTTGGTGAATTAAAGAGAGAAGCTACAAATGGTAAGATTTCAAACCTTGTCTCATTTGAAACACATGCTGAAAATTTCAGCATGTGAGTTTAAGGGTGCCGAATTTTATCAAGTAAATGAGGCATATTTTACTTCTTGAATTAAGTGAATTAATTGGGAGACAATTTGGAAGTGTTTTGAATATTTTATGGAATAAAGAAAGTGATATTTTTGAATATCACACATGCTGAAAAATTCAGCATGTGTGTAATGTATATGGGCGAAATATAGGCCACATGGTTGTCAAATTTTATTCCATACATGATGAGAATATTGTATACTAAATGTTGATTGAATTCTTGAATTAAAACAATGCAAAATAGGCAACATTTTGAAGAAAGAGTGGATGTTACACATGCTGAAATTTCAGCATGTGCAAGACATGTTTATGGCCGAATTTCTTACCCAATTTTGTGAGATATTATCTTGCTTAACTTTATGTGACAATCTTATGAATTATGGTAATTATTTTGTGATGATTTTGGCATATGTTTAAGTGTTATTCTCAGATTTTTCCAAGTCATCAATGATGACAACATTCAACCAATCATGAAGTGCCAAGTAAGCGAAGCTTAGATGATCATCCAATAAGAAGATGCCAAGTAAGCAAGGCCATGTCACAATGATGTCTTACATCCTCCCAAGGACTTAGAAGATAATTTTCAAGAGGGAGACTACACTCAAGGGGGCGGCCAAAACAAATTAAAAGGAGAGAAAGAAGAGCAAAACAAGAACAAGAACAAGAGTTGCAAGTTCAAGGATCAAAAGTGTTCTAGCCTTCTTCTTCTACATTCTCTTTCTTTCTTTCTTCTTGAAAGTCTGTTGTATTCATATCTTTCAATCTTGAATAGGCTTGATATAGACCACCACTCATTATATATCTTTGTAAAAGATTGATCAAGGTGTGATCAATCTTCATTCTTGCGAGGTGGTGGTGTTCGTGCAAATTGTATTCACCGTACAAGGTTTGTAAAGGGTTGGAGTTAGGTGTAACTCTATCAACCCTGTGGTAAGGTGTGTTGTGTGTGTGATTAGTGTGAACCAAGGAAGGTGTTCCTTGAAGACTGGAGTAGGTTGTTTATAACCGAACCAGTATAAAATTCTTGGTGCCATTTACTTTCTGCATTTACTTTTCAGTTACTGCACTTATTATCCTTCTTGTTCGCATTCGTAAAAATAGTTAACGAATTTCAAAAATCACGACAATTTCTAGAAATATACTCACACGTTCTAGGGTTAATTTGGAACAAGTTTCAACCCTTTTGGATAAGTATAAGTCGATCAAACATCAAAAGTTCTGAGACTAGTGCAGTCTGATTTTCAGACTTGCAAAGGTTGAGACTTTGATTGTAGTTGACCTACTTCCCAAAAGAATTTTGCAAAACTGTTTCAACCCATTTAAATATAGTATATAAGGAGTTAGTGGTTAATTTTTCAGAGCTTTTGGACGTTCACACAAACAGGAATAAATTTTTCAAAACCATCTACCGTTTCTGGCAGATTCGAGCAATCTGAGTACCAACGGTTTTTGAAGGGGTTAAAGGTTGAATTGTAATTTGAAATTTTTAGGGAACCCTCATAACATCTGAGGCTAAGTTCTCTCAAAATTTCATAATTTGTGGAGACCTATAACCTGGTTTTAAAGACGTTTTAAAACTGGTCCTGAAAACAGAATATGTTTTCAGAAGTTGAATTGTTTAGGTTCAAACAAATTTTAAAACCACACTTTCCGCACCACCTATTCAACCCCCCCTTCTAGTGGTGCCTTGCAGATCCTACAAGTGGTATCAGAGAGCAGGAACACTCACTTCAAGGAATCCAACGATTCAGTGAGATGGCAACCACAAATCTCAAAACCGAGCAAGAAGGTATGTCGAGCCAAAGGCCTCCACTTTTTGACGATGAGTCTTTTATTCAATGGAAATTAAGAATGAAACTTTTTCTTATGGCTATTGATATTGATCTATGGTCCATCATAGAAGACGGTTTATTTGTTCCTACTAAGACGTCCATTATTGATGGTGTCACACTAGAGGTTACAAAAGCGAAACAAGAATACACTAGTGATGACAAAAAGAAGTTGAGTATGAATGCTAAAGCCATGCAACTACTATTAAACGGCCTAAGTAAAAGTGAGGCTAGTTACGTGTCTAATTGCTCTAGTGCTCAAGAGATGTGGCATATTCTTGAAATGAAACATGAAGGGACTAGCCAAGTAAAGGAGTCCAAAATCAATATGCTTATGTCCACACTTGAGTCCTTTAAATTATTGCCAAATGAGTCTATTGTTGAGATGGATTTATGCTTGACTAACATTTACAATTATCTTGAGTCTCTTGGCAAGGCCTTCACTATGCAGGAAAAGGTATAAAAGGTCTTGCGAAGCCTTCCATCCGAGTGGGATCCTAAAGTAACGGCCATATAAGAAAGCAAAGAGACCAAATCGATTAAAATGGAAGAACTAATCGGATCACTTAAGGTATATGAAAACAAACTTGCTTTAAGACATTCTGAATCCATTTCTAATAATGATAGGGCTATAGCTTTTAAATCAAATGAATACGTCGTAGATGATAGTGACACAGATTCCGATGATGAGGACTTAATCACAATGGCTAAAAGATTAAGAAAAATATTGAGAAAATCGATTAAACATAAGTCTACCTCATCTAAGGATCATAAAAATAAAAATAAGGAAATAAAGTGCTATGAATGCGGCAAACTTGGACATCTATCATATGACTGCCCTAATAAAGAAAAACAAACAAACAAATACCCTGACAAGGATCGGAACAAGAATAGACTCGTCTCAGAACCTAAGCAAAGGAGAAGAGCATTCAAAGCCTCCACTTGGAGTGACACATCCGAATCTGAGACTGATGATACGGAAGAACACAAGGCACAAGTATGCTTTACATCTAAAGCATCAAATGAGGTATCTTCCGACTCTGATTCCGACTCTGAATGTTCATATGATGATTTATTTAGTCAATATTTAGAATTGCATAAGTTTTCAAAGACTCTTGCAAAAGAAAAGAAGCGATTAATTGAAGACAAGAAATTGTTAGAATCTTCTAACAAAGATCTTGTGTCTCAATTAAACGATTCAAAAGAAGAGTCATCATGCATTATAAATTCATTAAAATCTGAAATTTCATCATTGTCATCCGAGAACATTGAATTGAAATCCAAGATTTCAAACTTGAAATCAAGGAATGCGGATGTAGAGAAAAAGGTGAAACAATTTGACACGGGATCTAACATGCTGCATCGTATTATCTTATCACAAAAGCATGATAGTGACAAAACGGGGTTGGGATACGTTGATTATGTTAGGTGCAACAATTGTCCCGTGGCGTAGGCCGTGTGGGCCAAGTCACAGTCGAATGCCGTGGGCGCTTGTGTGCTGAATGCACTATAAGGCTAGGGTATGCGCATCCTCTGTCACCAATTGGTTTTGGGAGAGATGGTAGCGCCTGAGGTCCTACAAGTGGTATCAGAGCGAGGTCACGGGTTCGATTCCCAGCAGGAGCAATTGCTGAGGGAGAGATTGTTAGGTGTAGCAATTGTCCCGTGGCGTAGGCCGGTGGGCATAGGCCGTGTGGGCCAAGTCACAGTCGAATGCCGTGGGCACTTGTGTGCTGAATGCACTATAAGGCTAGGGTATGCGCATCTCCTGTCACCAATTGGTTTTGGGAGAGATGGTAGCGCCTGAGGTCCTACAGATACTAATGAAGTATCCACCAAACAAACTAAGTTTGTTGTGTCTAAGAAAGTAGACACCCCAAAGCCTGAAATGGCGTCTAAGATGACGCAAAAATTGCCTATTTCCTCATCACGCCCCACTTCCTCTTCACGTCATGTGAAATACAACTTTGTACCACATAGATATGAAAAGAAAAGAGTAATGCATACACGACATTCATTCCATCCACGCACTACGCATACACACACAAGGACATATCAAAAACGTCCTACATATAATGCGTATAAAGGAGTTCTTGGCCAAAGGCCAGATACAATTGCACCAAAAGTTTATTATGTTGCGTTCTCATCATCTTTCTCACCTCTTGGAAGACCTAGAAAGGTCATCCAAATGTGGGTACCAAAAGGGACATTTTCAAAGGGTTGAATAAATAACCCTTACGAACGCACATATTGTAGGATCTGCAAGGCACCACTAGAAGGGGGGTTGAATAGATGGTGCGGAAAGTGTGGTTTTTAAAATTTCTTTAAACTTGAACAATTCAAGTTCTTAAAACAGATTCTGTTTTCAAGACCAGTTTTAAAACGTTTTTAAAACTAGGTTAGAGGTCTCCAAAAATTATGAAATTTTGAGAGAACTTATCCTCAGATGTTATGAGGGTCCCCGAAAAATTTCAAATTAAAATTCAACCTTTAACCCCTTCAAAAACCGTTGGTACTCAGATTGTTCAAATCTGCCAGAACCAGTAGATGGTTTTGCAAAATTAATTCCTATTTGTGTGAACATCCAAATGCTCTGAAAATTTGACCAATAACTCTTTATACACTATATTTAAATGGGTTGAAACAGTTTTGAAAAATTCTTTTTGGAAGTAGGTCAACTATAATCAAAGTCTCGACCTTTGCAAGTCTGAAAATTAGACTGCACTAGTCTCAGAACTATTGATGTTTGATTGACATATACTTATCCAAAAGGGTTGAAACTTCTACCAAATTAACCCTAGAACGTGTGAGTATATTTCTGGAAATGTTTGTGATTTTTGAAAATCGTTTACTATTTTTCCGAATGCGAACAAGAAGGATAAACAGTGCAGTAACTGAAAAGTAAATTGCACCAGGATTTTTATACTGGTTCGGTTATAAACAACCTACTCCAGTCTTCAAGGAACACCTTCCTTGGTTCACACTAATCACACACACACAACACACCTAACCACAGGGTTGATAGAGTTACACCTAACTCCAACCCTTTACAAACCTTGTATTGTAAGTACAATTCGCACGAACACCACCACCTTGCTAGAATGAAGATTGATCACACCTTGATCAATCTTTTACAAAGATATATGAATGGTGGTTTATCTCAAGCCTATTCAAGATTGAAAGATATGAAAACAATAGGCTTTTACAAGAAGAGAGAAAGAAAGAAGATGTAGTAGAAGAAGAGCTAGGCTTTTTGATCTCTTTGAATTGCAATGCTTGTTGTTCTTTTGTTTGCTCTCTTCTCTTTCCTTTTAACATGTCCAGCCGTCCCCTTGGTATGTCTCCCCCTCTTAAAAATTATCTTTTAAGTCCTTGAGAGAGTGTAAGACATCATTGTGACAAGGCCTTGCTTACTTGGCATCTTCTTATTGGATGATCATTTAGTCTTCGCTTACTTGGCACCTCCTTATTGGTTTAACGTTGTCATCATGATGACTTGGAAAAAATCTGAGAATTACACTTAACCATGTGCCAAAATCATCACAAAATAACTTCCATAATTCATGAGATATTCACATAAATTTCAAGACAAAAAAAATCCTTCCTAAACCAATGCAAAAATCGGCCATTAGTAGTCTTGCCATGCTGAAAATTCAGCATGTGCAACATTCCTTTTCTTTCAAAAATAATACCCAATTTACCTTGATTTTTTCTTTAAAAATTGAATCACCAAGTTATGGTAAGTATTGCTATCACATAACAAATGAACTTGGACACCATATAGCTCTCAAATTCGGCCACACAAGTTGTACACATGCTGAAAAATTTTCAGCATGTGTAATATATAAAATATCACCATTTATTTATTTAAATAATATTCAAAACCTTTCCATTTCTTCTTCTAATCAATTACATAATAAAAGATGATGAAATATCTCACTTTTAATGTCACAAAATCGGCCACCAACATTTTAGCATGCTGAAATTTTCAGCATGTGATATAAGAGAGATATATTTTGAATTCTTACCATTTGTAGCTTCTCTCTTCAATTCACCAACATTGTGTGATTGATCCTTGACCAATCAAGATGCCAACAAAACTCCACATATGCTCCAAATCAGCTGTAGGCGACGTTGGAATGTGTATGTACAAGTGCTGAAATTTATTTTTGCTAACTTTGTAAAATAGTGCACATTTAATAATATACACATGTAATATTCCAATCAGCCCTTAATTTAATTTTCTAGAACACTTTAAGATGTATATCATATGTAAAAAGTGTCTAGATACGTGTCACATGATGTACTAAAAACGTTCCATGTGTTGTGTGCGTAGAAAACCGAATTTTCGATATTTATCGATTACCCGATTTTTCTCAAATTTAAATTCCAACTTTTGCACATGTTATATATATTATGTTATACATAATATATATAATATATACTTTAAATCACAGCACTTGGCTGGTTTAAAGTGGTACCATTAGCATGTGACAAAATTAAACTTGGAATCTTCACATTTTGGCCTTAATGTGGATTAATTTGTGTGTGCCAACATGGAAAGTATTTTTGGCTGATTATTATGTCATGTGCACGAAATTGTAATCCATTTTTGAAGTATAGGGGCTGGCCATTTATTTATGGCAAGTACGTGACACGTTGGCGAAGTTTCGGTATTCGCCCGATACGACAAATTTCGGTTTAGAACCTTTTATCGTGTCGTATTTGATTTGTCATCACCATATCTTATATCATATGATATAAGACCTGAATATACTCATAAATATGAGTTAAGTATAGTGGTGTGACATTAACGTACGTACGTAAAATATATAACGTGTCGGTAGTACGTTGGAATACATGTGTATGTGCCTTTTAAAAAAAATCTGAAAATAGGTGTAAAATATGTATATAGCCGTGTGTATTAAAGATGGGGAGGAGGAGAAAACTTTCCTTCCTTAGCTTTGTTGCCTTTGTGCCTTTTCCAAATATGACTTCCTTTAATGAACTACTTAGTTTATTAAACTAAGTACTTCACTTAATGAACTAGTTTAGTTCATTAATGGTGGCACCTGAAAATAGTATAAACACAACAAATGTTTGCCACATGATGTAAGCTTTAACGCTTCATGGCTCGTTAGTACGGCAACATAATATATAAGCTAAATAAGGCAAGTAATGGGAAGATATCATGCATACATGTACACGTTTATATATATGCTTGTATACGTTTATATATATATGCATTCAAGTTACTTATTTTGAAATCACTCAAACCCCCTTATCTCTACAATCTCCCCCTTTTGATGATTTTCAAAATAACTTGTGTACATGATTTAAATGCTATCTCTCCCCCTTGAACCATGCACAAATTTGAAGTTTGAATTTCGAATTTCAAATCCGGCTCCCCCTTGATTTGTGCAATTAATATCAATCAGTGTCTCTCTCCCCCTTAAATCATGCTTTTCTCTCCCCCTTTATTTTGGAAAGTAAATCAAAAGATTCCTGTCAAAAAGGAAAGAAAATCAAATCACGTCAAATCAAATCATATTCATGGGAATCATGCCTAATTTGGAACGAAGAGATTCATACGTGGCTTGATTTGAGGCTTTTGTAAAGATATCCGCTACTTGTGTGTCTGTGCGTACATGATCTATGACAATATCACCATTGTTTACGTGATCACGAAGAAAGTGATAGCGTACTTCTATATGCTTAGCCTTAGAATGTAACACGGGATTCTTAGACAAATTTATGGCACTCATACTATCACAATATATAGGAATTTTATTTACGGTAATTCCAAAGTCCGAAAGTTGTTGTTTTATCCACAACAACTGTGTGCAACAAAGGCTAAGAGCCATGTACTCAGCCTGAGTAGTGGATAAAGCAACACTTGCTTGCTTTTTGGAAAACCATGAAATAAGGGAATTTCCTATAAATTGGCAAGTTCCGCTCGTGCTTTTTCTATCTATTTTGCAGCCACCATAATCTGCATCAGTGTAAGCATGCAAGTCAAATGTAGAATCCTTATCGTACCAAATACCTAAGGTGGGCGTGTGCTTAATATAACGGAATATTCTTTTCACCGCATTTAAGTGTGACACCTTAGGTTGACTTTGAAAACGAGCACACATGCATACACTAAACATGATGTCAGGCCTACTAGCAGTTAAATATAGCAAAGAACCTATCATAGATCGATATAATCCATTATCAACGTCTTTACCATGTTCGTCTTTGTCTAATTTAGTAGTGACACTCATAGGGATGGGGGATGGTTTCAAATTTTCAAACTTAAACTTTTTAATCATCTCATTAACATATTTTGCTTGGCTTATATGAATCCCTTTACTCGTTTGCTTAATCTGCAAGCCAAGAAAATAATTAAGTTCACCAACCATAGACATTTCAAATTCAGATTTCATGCAATTTTCGAAATCTTTAACAAGTCTATGTGAGGTAGAACCGAAAATAATATCATCAACGTAGATTTGGATAATAAGTAAATCTGATTTATCTTGTTTCAAAAATAGTGTACTATCTATAGTACCACGTTTAAAATCATTTTCTAAAAGGAAAGTAGCAAAACGATCATACCATGCTCTCGGTGCTTGCTTTAAGCCATATAGTGTCTTCTTTAGTTTGTACACGTGATCGGGATGTTTCAAATCTTCAAAACCGGGTGGTTGCTTCACGTATACTTCTTCTTGTATGAATCCGTTTAGAAAAGCACTTTTTACGTCCATTTGATATAATTTAAAGTCTTTCATGCCAGCAATAGCAAGTAATAGTCCTATAGCTTCTAGACGTGCTACGGGTGCGAATGTTTCATCGTAGTCAATTCCTTCTTCTTGATTATATCCTTGTACTACAAGTCTCGCTTTATTTCTAACAACCTTTCCTTCTTCATTCATTTTATTCCTAAATACCCACTTTTTGCCTATGATGGTCTTATCTTGTGGGTGTGGCACTAAATCCCATACATCGTTTCTAACAAATTGATTAAGTTCATCATGCATGGCATCAATCCAAGAAGAATCACTCAAAGCATCATGCACATTTTTGGGCTCAATTTCAGAAATCATAGCATAAAATTCATTTATTTCATCTGAAGTAATTCTTCTACGTGGTCGCACACCGTGAGTGAGGTCGCCTATGATGAGATCATGTGGGTGATCTCTATGCCATCTTGGTTGATTATTTTCTAAGTTATCATGCATTTCTATGTGATCATGCACTTCTAGTGTCTCATTCATATCATGCATATCAAAAGAATCATTATCTTCATTCAGAACGGGTTTCAATTCAAAATCATCTTCATATTCCTTATCTTTATCAATCTCACCAAATTCATTGAATTTCACATGAATAGATTCCATGATTTGTCTAGTGAGAGGATCATAACATCTATATGCCTTTGAATTTATAGAATATCCAACAAAAATGCACTCAATTGATTTGGATTCAAATTTATCTAAATTATATTTTGTATTTAAAACAAAACATTTGCATCCAAACACACGAAAATAATCAATCTTAGGCATGCGATCATTCAAAATCTCATAAGGCGTCTTGTTTATTTTCTTTCTTATAGACAGGCGATTTACAATATAGCATGCACAATTCACGGCTTCCGCCCACAGAAATCTAGGCAATTTATTTTCGCAAAGCATAGTTCTAGCGATTTCTTGTAATGTACGATTCTTTCTTTCTACTACTCCATTTAGTTGTGGAGTTCTAGGTGGCGAAAATTCATGCTTAATTCCTTTTTCTTCACAAAACGAAATCATTTCTTTGTTTTTAAACTCACCGCCTCTATCGCTTCTTATCATTTTCACATTTACACCATATTGATTTTCAAGTTGTTTAATTAATTTAGCAATCTCAGCGGTGCTATCATCCTTTTGTGCAGGAAATAAAGTCCAAGTATAACGAGAAAAGTCATCAACAATTACGCATGCATAGTGACGCCTACCAAGGCTTGTAGTGCGACTAGGACCAAACAAATCTATATGCAATAGTTCTAATATTCTAGTCGTGCTTATTTCATTTTTCGGCTTAAGTGACTCACGTGTTTGTTTGCCTTTTATGCAAGATTCACACAACTGAAAGTTGTCTAAATCAAGCGTAGGCAATCCCCGTACTAGATTCTTTCGTTGAAGTTTTTCTAGTGTGGAAATGCCAATGTGTCCTAAACGTCTATGCCATAAATTCACATTGGGTTCATTTGACATAAAACACTTAACTTTAGCGTCTACTACATCATCCATAGATAGCGTAAAAATATTGCCTTTTCGTTTTCTTTTTAAAACGGTTTCTCCATTTTTATTTATTATGTTGCAATAAGGGTGAGTAAAACACACATTAAAACCATTGTCAACAAATTGAGAAATGCTAAGAAGATTGTAGGATAAGTTGCTTACCAAAAATACGTTGGAGATTTGGAGTGTGTTCGGATTACCAATCGTACCTTTTCCGATGATCTTGCCTTCATTGTTGTCTCCAAAGGTCACGGATCCGCCTTTTGTGACCTTCTTTAATTTGGAGAACAAGCTCGGGTCACCCGTCATGTGCCTCGAGCAACCACTGTGAAGGAACCACTTTATTGATGTATCTTTCTGTAGCGCCCCGTACTCGGCTACCCCTCGTACGGTGCACCCGCCGTACTTTCCCTTTCGGAAAAATACAAAGCGTCGATACTTAACTTGTAAAAACCCATGGATAGCATGGATTACAAAGTCACGATCTTAACAGGTAGATAAAAATACGGTAGAATTTGAACCTTAATCCGAAAGCGTCAAATCGCGAATACATAGCAAAATTATACAAACTGAACCGATAGCAAACTACACCGCGAAATTATACAAACATTATCCGAAAAGAATCCGAAAATAGCTAAGTCCCAAAATGTCCCAAAGGTTCATCAAAAGCTTCCATCATCATTCTCTTAACAGCGACTT